>ML784532.1:979224-1015290 GCA_009831015.1 Picea engelmannii
ATCTCCTCAAATAACACAGTCAAATTTGTTTATTTTAGGTGATAGGAAGTCATTGAAAAATACATTTCTAAATTTTTTAAGGTTCATTTTTTAGAGCCTTAGGTTTGTAATAAAGTTTGAAAAACATTTTATTTGGTTTTCCCCTCAAAAAAGTTAAAACTCAGGTTTCGGTAGCTAAGCGCCTTTCCAAAAGGGCTTCTAAGCCACCGAAAGTGCAAAAATTCTGCATTTTTACTACGTTGAGTCATACTTTTCAAATGATGATTCTGAATGATTGAAGAATCTTTTTGAGAAATGGGAGGAGGATTGTGTTTCTAACACATCAAAGAACAATAACCTCTCTCATTTTTCCTACAAGTGTCATATATTGGGATATTCAAATTGATCTCTAAGCCCTAAATTTCAGATCTTAGAATTTCCTTGTTTGATACATGTTTTTAAAATGTAGATCCCAGGAAACTGAAAATGAATCTCAAAAAATTGAGAGAGGTTTTTTCTCACAACAAACAAATATAAAAAATCCTCTTCCATTTTTTACACAATGTTTTTGGTTTGAGAGATATGGGTAAATCTTTGAGAAGCATATTTCCATAAATTTCCGTCTTTTCCAACCACCTCACAAATTCGAATTTGAGATAGGAGAAGAGGTTATCAGATCCATCTTTTGAGGATATTGAAACTGTTTGTAAAGGCTATGAAGCCAAGAACATTTGATGAACAAAGGGGGGGAATTTAGTCCTTGAGGCTGAAGATTCAACTTTGGATACTTTTTCACATTATTGTAAACTCAAACTTCTCATTCTCATATTGAGTAATACAAACTTCTTTTGCCATAACTTGTTCAGATTTCATATTCTTACCTATTATGTACTTGCACCTGGATATTATATTCATGTTCTTATGTTTATTTATTCCTTATAATTGTCATGTTATCATTGCATTCATAAATTAAACTTTTCAAGTATTTCTGTGATTATTGTAATTGGCCATTCATATATGCTTTACACATGATTCTGCTTGTATAATAGTTATTTCTCCACACATCCATTTACTTGTAAACTCTCTGAACATTTGTGGTTGAAAGCCTTGTCCATCTAAATGTGTTCATGCACGTTTTGAGTGAGAAGTGATTCAGTCATCCAACTTGATCCAAACCCAAAGTTATTATTGATAAAATAGTTACAAAAGATTAAGTTACCAGGCATCTCTGACATACATCCTAGGAGAGTTTCCTGGAGTGATAACAAATTGTCGCCATTTCCAGGGAGAAGAGACTAAAGCTCATCTTCCCTGGGAGACGACAAGATCTAGCTTTGATGATAGACAAATTCTGGACACATTTTCGGTTGTAATCATCTATTTGGCGACTCCATGAAGGACGGATCCAGTGGCGACTCCATTGTTCTAAAATCTGTTGGCGACCCCACTGGTATGAAATGAACAAGATCTTATCTAATCAGAGAGTTCTTTCGGATTCATCGCATAGGTTTTTTGATTTTCGACGTTTCAGACCAAACTAGTGTGGTCCATCATCAGGAAAGTGTTTGTGAAAAATGAAGGAAAAAAGGATATAACAGGTATATAAATACTTGAAAAGTTTTTGTAAGGAGCCGAATTATTGAAAATGAAATCAAGAATTATACAATTTTAGAAATTATAATTGTTTGTTTAATTAATTAATTATTTGTTTAATAATTGATTATTTGTTTGTTTATTAGTTTTTATTTAAAAAGAGCCGACTGGACAATGTTTATAGATTAATATTTAGAATTATTCATATTGGCTAGGGTAGGGATCCAATTTTGACTAATTTTCCATCCATCATCTCTGTTTAGATTATTAGGTTGTTTTTCAATTTTGATTGCTTCTCTGAATTTCCTATTGTGATAGTGATCTATCCTGGCAAGGATTTTGGCTTCTTCAATACAAATGTGATGTTTAGTTTTATCTGAGTGTTCTGGAAGAGCTGAGGGACGAGTGCGATTGTGTTTGATGTCAATGGCATGTTCTTGAATCCTAATTCTAAAGGAACGACTTGTTTCTCCTATGTATTGTTTACCACACAAACATGGGATCATATAGACACCTTTATGTTCGATGGGATCAACAAAGTCTTTGAATGACCTAAGGGAATTCCTAATAGTGTTTAGGGGTTTGAAAGTTTCCCCAATGTTTTTCTTCTTTAAAATCCTAGCAAGTTTGTCTGTTGTTCCTTGTATGTAGGGTAAGTAAACCTTAGACACATCATTGTTTGTTTCTTCTTTATTCCTAGGTGTTTTGGTGGCATTTTGAAAAGATTTCATTACCTGATGTTTTTTATAGCCATTATTATTTTTTTTTTGACAGAAATGGTTATGGATTATATTAATGGGGTGGACTAGCCACAGATCCAATTACAAAATGGCCTCGAATTTCTTCGGGCCTGTCTTTCTGAACCATTCTACTTCTATAGCTATAGACTTGTGAACTGAACTAGCTCCTGTACGTCTTCTAATAGAACTGGATTAAATTTAAATGCTGAAACTCTAGCCACTGTTTCAGCATAAGTCTTAGCATTGTTTCAGCATATGTTTCAGCAATTGTTACAGCTGTGTTTCACATAAGATCCAGCGTTGTTTCAGCATATGTTCCAGCACTGTGTTTCAGCATATGCTACAACACTGTTTCAGCATATGCTCCAACACTATTTCAGCATGTGTTCCAGCACTGTGTTTCAGCTTCCAGCGCTGTGTTTCAACATATGTTACAACACTGTGTTTCAGCTTACAGCATTGTGTTTCATCATATGTTCCAGCCCTGTTTCAGCATAAGTTCCAGCATTGTGTTGCAACATATGTTACAGCACTGTTTCAGCATATGATCCATAACTGTTTCAGCATATGTTCCTGCACTGTTTCAGCTTATGTTCCAGCATTGGATTTGGTCTTGTCCCTTTCGTTGCAATTTGCATGCTTCCATTTAGGTTGAGGCTGGTCAAGGTAGATCCACCGTGGTTAGTTGGTCGTTTGCACACATGCATCCTTGTTCCAGCTTTGTGCCTCTATTTTCCTCCTCATCCGCTTCTCTATTCAGCTCCCTCAAGATGTGGAACACTTGATATGAGTCAAACCTTTGAAGGAGGAGGCATATCCTGGCCAACAAATTATTGAGTTGTGCGTTTTGAGTTTTCGTGGAATGGGCTATGGCACGAATTAACATTCAGGAATCTCCTATGATAATTAGTTTTCGAATTCCATTGCTTCTAGCTTGCCACAAGCCCTACCATAATGCCATTTCTTCTTCATGGTTGTTGGTGGCGATGCCTAGGCCTATGGCATATCGTACCATGACTTCTGCGTTTGGCTTTACAATTAATCCTCCTCCTCCTTCTTGGCCTGGATTTCCCTTTGAGGCTCCATCAAAGGATAGAATGCAGTCTGTCCTTTCCTTTTTCCATTTGTCAAATTCGTTCTTCCTTGCCCTTATTTCCCAAATTTCCTGAGTTGTGGTATTGACTGTGTTCCATATTTGCAAGTGAATTTGGAATTGGCCCAACCAATTTTCTTCTTTTTCTTCCATCTCCCTACTGTATTGAGGATGTCAGTGGGTGTTATCCCATTTGCCAAAGAGGGCTTTGATCTTTGCAGTCACCAGTGAGGCACTCCTTTTCTTGTCCCTGAAAACCCTGTTGTTTATTTCCATCCAAAGCCCCCAAAGGATAAAACTTGGGAGTGCTCTCCAGAGCCCCGAGGCATAGCTTTGCTTCTTCAATTGGAAAGGGTAAAGGGATGTCCAGTTTTGGAGAAGGGAATTAATGTCTTGGGTAAGAATTGGGTTCTTCTGCAACCCAACTGTCAGATTCCCGACTTCTTTTGAATAGCTACAATTAAGAAGAAGGTGATATGAGTTTTCCTCAGCTTGTTGACACAAGGGGCATCTGAAAGTACCCTCCCAACCTTTCTTTTGAAGGTTCTCCCCTGTTTGGATACTATTATGACTTAAAGTCCAGAGGAACAAGTCTATTTTAGGAATGGTTTTGGTGTTCCAGATGAATTTCTAGATG
Organism: Picea engelmannii; assembly: GCA_009831015.1. Lineage (NCBI taxonomy): Eukaryota > Viridiplantae > Streptophyta > Pinopsida > Pinales > Pinaceae > Picea > Picea engelmannii. Next base: position 983,267 of record ML784532.1, read on the forward strand.
GCTAGGTTGGGAGGAACATGAGGGATGTTTCAGAAGGTGTTGTATCCCAGCGAGGTGGAGTAGGGCTTCGCATGCTTCCCCCAACCTCTCTCATCTTTACCTCTTTTTTTAATGGGGGCTTTCCCCTGCAAACTAAGCTTTAGAGCGCCCCAATCATTTTCTAAGTCCTGGGGCAGATTGCCCACTTCCCAACCTTGCCACAGCTTGCCACTTTCATTCCCCCACTTAGAAATGTCATAGAGAATCTTTAGATTTTTCCCATACATCCAACCTTTTAGCCTTTACAGATCCTGGTTTCGTTCTAGAGGTGGGTCCCCTAGAATGGAGTCTTGCCAGATTTTGATTTTTTTTCCCATTTCTTGGCACCCAAGTGAGGTGAGGAGTGAAAAGGTCCATGGTTTTTCTACACAGAGCATAGGTTGGGGACCCCTTAGTCTCTCTACAAGGGTTTTCTAGGCACCTGTTCCTTGTGCCTCTGAAATATTTCTTCCATAGTGCTTCCTTGCTCCAAGCGGTGTTCCCACTGACAATGTGCCATAACAGCTTCGCTCCTAGAGCCAGGTTCTGTACTTGGGTGTTTTTAAAATTGAGGCCTCCTTCCAAGAGAGGTTTGGAGATTTTGTCCCAGTTTATAAGGTGAAGTCTCCTGCCTGTTTTCTTCCCCCCTTCCCACAGAAAGCTTCTCTGTATTTCCTCTATTTTTTGAATTGTAGATCTTGGGGCTAGCAATAAAGAGTTTTGGTAGATGGGTACACTGGCCAGGATGGATTTGATAAGGACTGTCCTCCCTGCTAGAGTTAGCCAGTTCACCCCCCAAGAGGAAATTCTCTTTTTTAGTTTGTCAAGTAAATGGTTCCATTGTGAGGCCCTTGGAGCAGCTTTGGAAATAGGGATTCCCAGGTAGGTGAAGGTATCCCATTTGGTATGCCCTTCCATCCCCAAAACTTTGGAAATTCCCAACATCTCTATGGGTGTAATGTTCCAACCATAAATTTTACTTTTTGATTGGCTTATCTCACTTCCTGACATTGCAGCATATGCGTCTATCTCCTCTTTGAATCTTTTTGCAACTAACAGACTTGCCCCACCTAGAAGCAGGGTATCATCCGCAAATTGCGCATGGTTGACTTCCTTTACTCCTTGCACTATTTTCAGTCCTTGGAGGTTGCTTTGGGTTGTGGAAGTTTCCAGCTGGTAGCTCAGAACTAAGGCTTGAATTGCATATAGCATGGGCAAGAGAGGGCATCCCTGCCTCAAGCCCCTGGACACTTTGAAAAAATTGGTTACTCTTCCATTTACCATGGGGGCTATCCATGGCGATCCTATGCAAGCTCTTATCCAGTTCACGAAGGATTGGTCAAATCCAAACTTCTTCATGACCTCAAAAAGGAAATTATGATTAACTCTGTCAAAAGCATTTGCAAGGTCTAGTTTGATAATCATACCTTTATCTTTCCTGCGTAGGCTTGAGTGAAGATCTTCTTGCACCAGTATTATGTTGTCTGCTATTTGTCTACCTTTGATGAAGCCTCCCTGGTTCTCTGGAACTATTAGAGGGAGAACGTTTTTCAATCTGTTTGTGATGACCTTCGTAAGAATTTTGTAACTTGTGTTACAAAGGGAGATCGGCCTGAATCGGCTAAAGCTCAACACTCCTTTCTCTTTAGGGATGAGTGCTATGAAGGTTGAATTTGTGCTTCCTCCTAGCTTGTTGCTCACTTGAGATTTTCTTATAATTTTGGTTAGGTCCGATTTGATTATTTCCCAACAATGCCAAAAGAATCTTGCAGTAAATCCATCCGGCCTAGGTGCTTTATCCGGGTGCATTTGGTCCACCGCGTCTTTTATTTCTTGTTGTGTGACTTCCTCCATGAGCTTGAGATTGATATCTTCTTTTATTAGGTTTGGGACAGTAGAAAGGGGGTACATTTTAGGGTTGATGCTTGACCTTTGCGTTTCTGAGTAGAGAGTTCTAAAGGTTTCAAAAGCTACCTGCTTGATGCCCTCTGGCTCAGAGATTGTGACGTTTTGGACTTGAATTTCTGTTACAACCTTATATTGTTTTCTTGCTTCCGCTTGCTTGTGGAAATAGCTTGTATTTTTGTCTCCTTCCTTCAACCACAGACTCCAGGACTTCTGCCTCCAGTATCCCTCTTCCTCTCTGCAGGCTTTGTGCCATTGCCTTTGAAGCTATTCCTCTTTAAGCAAGTCTTGTTGAGTAATCTCCTTCTTTTCCAAAATAAACTGATGACTTTCCATACGCCTTTGGGCTTCTAGTCGCAGGGCGATTAGATTAGATTGATTCTTTGCCCATTATGTTAGCTCGGCCTTAAGTCTTCTCAATTTTTCTTCCCAAATGTAAAATGTTGAGCCATTGACCTTGCTTGTCCAGACGCTGGAGACTTTGTGCAGAAAGTATTTATCTTGTATCCATAAGGGATTGAATCTGAAGGGGATAGGCCCCTGGCCTTGGTCCTTCCTTAGCTCTAGGCTGATTGGTTTGTGGTTGGAGGTGCTATGGGGGAGAATTTCTGAGGTGGTTGTGAGCCCACGGGATAGGAACGAGATTTGGACAAGGAATCTGTCCAAACGGGCAGCTATATGCCCCGAGCCTACCCTTCTGTTAGTCTAGGTGTAATGTCCCCTGGTCGACTTAATATCCATTAAATCCCATGCTGAGATTAGGTCCTCCACCCATTCTCTAGCTTGGTCCCTTACAATAGATCCTCCCCATTTTTCCTCTTGGGCCAAAGTTACATTTAGGTCCCCTCCTAGTATGATGTTTTCTAGCTCATTGTCGGCTAAGTAATTTAGGAGGGTTTTCCAGCAATTCTTTTTTTCGTCTATATGATGTGGGACGTAGATATTAAAGAGACTTACCGTTTTCCCTGACTCCCGATGGAGCAGTTGGGAGAAGATCCAATGAATCCAAAGGTATGAGCGGATCATATCTATTTTGGAGGCATTCCAAAGGGTGCAGAGTCCTCCTGACGCGCCTCTGGCGTTTTCAGCTAAACCCTGGCTGCTTTTCCATACATTTTTTGAAACTTTTATAGTCTTGTTGACTCATCTTGGTTTCCTAGATAAATAGGATGTCTATTTTCGTTGCTCTAAGAATGTCCCTTACAGTTTCTTCCTTCTTTTTGCTGCCTAGACCCCTACAGTTCCAGGAAGTTAACTTCATTGCTTACTTTGTGGAGGGGAGTGGCCTCCTTAGGAGGCCTTGGCTAGCTTCCTGGTTTTCCTTACTACGATCATTTGCTTGATGGTTGGTTGTGCTCCTTTGAGAATGTCTTTGTAAGTTTCCTGGTCTCGTTCTACTTTTTTGGATTTCCTACCTCTCCCCGGCTTCTTTGGGGTGTCCCAGGCTTCACTCACTCCTTCTGATTCATGTCCTGACGAGATCTCCCCCTCCTCGATGCCCTGCCTTTGGGGGGAGTTATTTTGCGCCCCTTCTTCTTCTGTTGGATGGTTTCCCCTGTCTTCAGGATTCTGGTCTCCCTTTTCTCCCTCTTTGACTTCTTTGCTTGGAGCTGGTTCCCCTTCCTCCACTTCTTTATCCAGGATACTAAAGTTGTTCTCCGTTTCCTTGGTCCCTGAAGATTTGGCGTTCGGTGGGACTGTATGTTCATTTCTTTGGCCCCTCACTTTGGATCTACCCTTCTGGTCCTGTTTCCAGCCCTCTTCCCCTTCTTTCTCTGTGGGGGTGTTCTTTGGGCAGTTCCTTTGGAAGTGGCCATATTCACGACAACCTCTGCACTTGAAAGAGAGTTGTTCGTATTCCATCTTTTGGTAGTGGTGCCAGTCACCGACTTTTATTTTTATTGCCTCGGGTAGACCTACCTCCAGATCAACCTCCACACAGATATGCGCATAGGAGTACTGGTCTCTTGGTTCTGCTTGGTCAATGTAGCGACCAAGGCCATTCCCTATTGCTTGAAGCGAGGTGGGGTTCCAGCAGTGGATCAACAGGTTAGGGAGTCTTACCTAGAAAGGAACATCCTTGGGGACTTCTGAAGCAGGGTCAAAACTTGGGGTCCATCTATTTAAGTAAATTCCTTGGGTGCCCATGAAGTACAGGCCATTTCTGAAAATCAAATCTCTATCCTCTTGAGAGATAAATTCGAAAATGAAGTATCCTCGCCCGACTGCATAGCAAGTGACACTATTTGTGATCAACGGCCTCTAGTTTTGTTGTATCCAGTTGTCTGTGGATCTGGTTGAGGGCCAGAGTCCCATGAACTAGCCAACAAGTCCGCGTTCAGAGAGGGATGGGGCTACTTTCATTGGGAGTTCAGGCGGCAGGTCGATCTCTGGTATGGCATCCAGTTTCTTGACGAAGCTCGGGGTTACTGAGGGGGACGAATTCTTACTGTAGGCTGCAACCAACCGCCGAAAGGAGGTGGAGGGGGAAGGAGGGGGCGACGGCTCCCTTCCTTGAGCTACCATGGTGGTGCACAAAGGAACCCTAGGCATTACCAGGGCGCGTGGTCAGAGGGTGCGATACAGATTCTTCATACAACTTGTGGTTGTTATGTTTTAATTTTATACTATAGCCATTATTTTTAAAAACATTAAGGAGGTGATTTTTCTCTTCCTCTGGGTGTTCATCATCAGAAATTATGAAGGCTCTAGTGGCCCAGGTTTCCTTAATCTAGTGCCTAGTAGAGATGAATGAGAAAATAGCCTTCCCAGATTTCGAGGTGAAGATTGGGAAGTACCAGCTGAACATTTGCTGGACTTTCATGATTGCATTCATCGCTTGCAAGTTATGCATGAGGACGTTCAAATCCGGCTCTTTTGTTTTTCATTAGAGGGGATTGCTCATGATTGGTACTGGTCTCTTTCTATTGCCAGTATCAACTCTTTGGCAAATTTTCATGCTTCTTTTCATGTGTTTTGTAAAGAAAATTTTCAAGCTAATATTCTATATCCCGAATGCGGTCATGAATTCAATTTATTGAATGAATAACTAAACATTAATGAAGATTTTACAATAGTAGAAGATATCTTTCATTATGATTGAGATATTGATGATCTTCAGGACGTTAAACATTATATAGATTCTTTTGACATTGTACCAAATGCATTCACTATCTTGGGTTGTCATGAAGATCATATCTTTCCATTCAAAAATCCAAAGCATGATCAACAGCTTGATATATCAACAGATGATAGTTTTGAATCTGCTGCAAATACTAAGGACAATCCTCAACTTTCAGATTTGCAGACAAAGGGAAATTGCAACAGACATCAAGAGGAATATGATGAGCATAAAATTTTAGATCAGAAGTTGACTGTGCATGTTTCTCCAGCAGAGGTCCAATAGTCTACATTCAACATTGAGATCAATGAAGGAAACCAACAACATCACTTCAATCTACAGTTGGATCAACAGCTCAAAGAGGTATTCTTTTATGGTTTTTATGACCCTATTGCTGACTATTTCGAATATATGAGTATTATGAATGTAAAAACATTTTTGTCAGATGAATATTGTTTCAATCATCAACCATATTTCTTCATGTTACACTCTCTATTATTTTTGGGGTCAAAATCAAGAACAAGATCAGTAAATCAGTTTCCGACATGGCTTCATTGGAAGCATGAATTCACTTGATAAGATCTAATACAGTTGGTTAGCAGAAGAATAAGCTCTTCATACAAGCAAGTAGATTTTTTTCAGTTTATCGAATAAGAAGGGAAGGTTATAGGCAGGTCACAGGTTTGCAGGGGATCAGTTCTAAAGGCCAAATGATTCCATAACCTAATGGTAAAGGCTACAGGCAAGTTATAGGTCTGCAGAAGATTAGTTGCATAGACCAAATGACTCCATAACCCAAAAATAAAGGCATTGGATCTAAGGTTCTTGAAACCTTGCAGGGAGGCTTTCATCCCCAGAAGGAGCCAGATGTTATCTCCTCAAATAACACAGTCAAATTTGTTTATTTTAGGTGATAGGAAGTCATTGAAAAATACATTTCTAAATTTTTTAACGTTCATTTTTTAGAGCCTTAGGTTTGTAATAAAGTTTGAAAAACATTTGATTTGGTTTTCCCTTCAAAAAATTCAAAACTCAGGTTTCGGTAGCTAAGCGCCTTTCCAAAAGGGCTTCTAAGCCACCGAAAGTGCATAAATTTTGTGTTTTTACTGCGTTGAGTCATCATTTTCAAATGATGATTTTGAATGATTGAAGAATATTTTTGAGAAACGGGAGGAGGTTCTTGTTTATAACACATCAAAGAAAAATAACCTCTCTCATTTTTCCTACAAGTTTCATATATTGGGAGATTCGAATTCATCTCTAAGCCCTAAATTTCAGATCTCAGAATTTCCCTGTTTGACACATGTTTTTGAAATGCAGATCCCGAGAAACTGAAAATGAATCTCAAAAAATTGAGAGAGGTTGTTTCTCAAAAAAAAAACAATATACAAAAGCCTCTTCCAGTTTTTACACAACGTTTTTGGTTTGAGATATATGGGTAAATCTTTGAGAAGCATATTTCCAGAAATTGCTTCTTTTCCAGCCACCTCACAAATTCAAATTTGAGATAGGAGAAGAGGTTATCAGATCCATCTTTTGAGGATCTATTGACGAGCAAAAATGATCGTCCGTCAACTGGGAGAGTGGATCCGGTCCGGGGTTGTCTAATAACCCAAGACATTTGGGATAACCCACCCTGACGGGTTTAGCGGCTTCGTTAGCCGATCTAAGGTCCTAAGAAAACAAAAAGAAAAACTACTCTAAAATAACTAATCTAACTAAAAATAACTATTAAAATAAACTAAAAAAATCTAACTATTCTATATATACAATCTACTATCTAATATCATACTAACTCTAAGAAATTAAATATCTAACCACTAACTGAAATAAATCTTATTCACAAAATGTACAATAATTACAATTTACAGATTTGAACGGAAACCTGAAAAACTCATTTATATTCTGCCCTAAGACAGCGAGAGCTATTGTTTTTTTATTTTTATGATTTTATGAAAAGAAATAAAATAAAAACTAAATGAACTAAACAACTAATATACTAACTCTAACTACAAATCTAAACTACACATATATCTAACTAAACTACTTAAATTATACTAACAAATTAACTATCAAATAAATGACAAACTGACCTAGAGAAACGCTCCAGGTTTGTCCTGTATGTAATGACTGTCTTAGCTGATCGGAGGGAGGAAACCCGCACTGGATTCTCCAAGAGATTCTCGTAAACTAGAAGTTGTAGTTCTCTTTAAAGATTATATGACAAACAAAACATAAAAATTACAGTAGTCTTATGATTTATAAATCTTCACAGTTAGATAAATCTGTATGCAAAGATCTATACAAAATGATTCAATTAACGAAGAAGAGAAATCTGTGATTCATTAACTGAAACCAAGTAATTGTTGTAATTTTAAAAATAATGAAAGAGATCAGATATGGATAGCATATTAATCAAATCATATCATCCTGCAATAGATTATGATAGCTAAAGTAGTCTATAATCAACTGCAAACTGACATGCATAAAACTTGAAACAAAAGTTTGATATATTGAAAGCGAAAGTTGTTACAAGACATCAACTCTCGTCTCAGTTTGTATTAGAAATCCATAGCCTGGTTCTCCCACAAGTGAGGATGATCCTTATTACAAAAAATAATAAGTATTTAAAGACCTCCTATAGGGTAAAACATCCCTGTGGAAGTTATCAAAATTGTTTACAGAAAATCTGGGATGATATCCCAAGTTCCTATCTCTAACTCAACTAACAACTTAAAAAAAACAAACTATATCACATAAATATCTCCTAGACTACCACAACATGCCCAATGCAATTCGAATGTACCTGAAAGAGGACAAAAAAGGACAGGTTAAGAGGATATTTTGTTGATAAAATTGATAAAAATATAATTCTAAAGACTAGCTACAGAATCTTGTGATTCTGTAGCTAGTCTAAATCAAACAAAGAATCATATTAAAATCAATTAAAATCTTCGAAAATACATTCAAACTATCAAAAGATATTTGACTACTAAAAGCCTCATTCAAATCGACACTTGTATGCAAACTGAACAAACTAAATCAAATGATAACCTAGATAACTACACTCTGTTTAATTCGTTATAACCAATTCGGGTAAACAACATCATATTGGATAACCAAACAGTAATGAAAGCATTTTCATAATCAATTGAAATCACAAATAGTTGCTTCAGCTATCCACAATATCACTTCGAATCCAAACCAAATTAACAGGATCATTTTCTCAAATTGATCGCACTATATTAAACATAACAAATGATTCATGCTATTAGCGAATCAAATCAAAACTGGTATACAAATGAAATCATAATGGAATTAATCGGTTTATAACAAGGTCTGTAAGAGTCATCCAATCATTTTTTATTGCCAATTGGGGGCAGACAAAATCAATTGACTTTCAACGAAATCATTACTTGAAATCATTTCAAAATGAACTGTTAACTGAATTTTATCATACAAATTCAACATAGATGACATATGTCGATCTGAGTTTAACAAACTCAGTTTTGAAAATTAAAATCAACAGAGTAGCATCAAGTATATTTTTGATACGAATCCAACTCATAAAAACAATCGTGCTGACTCAAGATACGCAACAATCCAACCAAAAAAAGAGCGAATCGAACAGTTTGAGTTTAACATAGTCGTTATGAATCAAATAGTTCCATGATTTTGGCGAAGATATATTTTGCACAGGTCAGATATAATACAAATCCAAACGAAAATGTTGACAAAACATAGTCATTTTTCCAATTTAATAGACTACATCGTAATTATCAAGCAAATTCAATCCTATGAAATCGTTTCAAAAATCAAATCATAAAAACTAAATCAGGGTCGCTATGATCCAACCACAATGAAATTATATCAAATCAAAACATATTCGTGCTCTATTTTTAGCATAAAAACCTCTTGTTCAGGTTAGATACAAACAAAAATCCAAGAGAAAGCAAAAACCATTGATTTCGTTAACTCAAATCAACAGAATTATTCAAAACGAATCAAACTTAGTGAAAACCAATCAATTGCTAAACTAGGCATGACCAAATCGTTTACCAAAATCATAACCATATTTGATTTTATAACCGTTTTGATAATCAAACCATGAAAAAATTATTTATAATACTAAACGGACTAAAAAAAACAATTCATTATATTAATCCAAGCAATTGATAAAACGAAATTGATATCGAAATGCATACCTGGATGATCAACAAACAACTTGGTTATAACAGTTTGGAATTGACGAAGGCCGTAGCTGATTCGACATTCCTAAATACGATGGAACCAGTGGTTTTATGCTTCTTATCGTTAACTTGAAGCTTATCCCTTTGGCTTGTCAATACTGTAACTTGGTTTTCCAACGATTTGATTTTCGACTGTAATAAGGGAACGTCTATATAGTAGCGTTCCAACCACACATTACATTGGTCGCATGACGACTACCCAGGCTTCGAAATTGCAGGTGAGGGTTTCTTTAAAATTCCAAGGGTTTCATTAGGTAGCTTGATCCCTGGGTAACTAGGATCGTTCTTTAAGAATGTGGGAAAATTAGAAATGAAATCATAGGGTGGCTCGGAGCACAGACCTTGGGGATAAGGGTACTCACTAGCCAGGAAGCGCTCGATATCAGAGTCAGAATCTTCACTGAGGACTATGGGCTTCTTCTTAGCATTTGGATTAGGTTTATTCTGGGCTAGTCTCGATATGAGTCGAGCATTCTTTTTACCTTTTCCATCGACATTAGGGTTACCCTTAACCTTCTTGCTCACAGGCTTTTTTACAGCCTCAACCTTGTCTATTATGACGTCAGGTAGGTCGATATCAAGGCTGACCGAGGGTTTGGGAGAGGGTAGAAGGGCATGAAAAGGCACGGGTGGCCTGACCTTAGTCTCACTAACCATAGACTTATCAACTTGGACAGACTCTGAATCAACAAAACCATTCCGAGAGAGAAAAGCTTGCCAACTATCACCGTGGAGGTTTAAATGATGAACGGTGATGAGTCTGATCAGGCCATGGTGAAACAAGCTACTATCGGCCTTCTCTTGTTTAAACCTCTTAGCCATTTTATAAAGACTACGTTGGAAATAAAATGGCATATTCAACGGATAACCCATGAAATTCATTAACAATCGAAGGTGATAAAGAAAAACTAGTCCATACCGACCCTCATAGGTCACGAATTGTTTAACCACTATCAAAATATCATGCCACCTTGGTTTAAGCATGGAAATAGGCATACCTCTATCACAGGATGTGAGCTTCCATGAGATGAACAATAACGACCATGACACCTCCTCAACTTTAGAGTTTTTAAACCATCATTGGCCCGTGGCTGATAATCCTGTGGCAGAGCTGATGAAATATTCATTGATTTCAAGCTGAATGTCACCTATTTTGGCCCTACACCCATCAAAAGTCAGGGCGAACTGTTGTGAAAAAAATAGATTAAAACCCTCAAACCTCTGTACAAACGTGAGCCAACCATTATCTTGTAAATCTTTTCGGGAGTTATCGAACAATAGCAGGGCTTGACTACCGTTCGGCTCAATCCGAACCATTGGTGCCATGGAGAAGAGCACACAGTGAGCGATGTGAAAGAGCCAGGGTTTGAATGCAGCATACATAGGAGCAAAATGCTCACAAGCTTACTCGATGCTAGCAGAGGTGAAACAAGGATAGGGGTAAGCATTAATGACATCGTGCGAAGGTGGTGGAGCTATTTCTACCCATGCAGAATAGTCATTACCATGGTACAACCGCCAGTGCTTTCAACTATTCAAATCACAACGCATATGTGTTACAACTATGCCACTTCAATCAATCAATCGAAACCTTTGGTAAGTGGATAAACCATTCGCGCAATCAAAAGTTATGCCATAGTTTTAAAACCAAACACACAAATCAAAACCAATACCAAGTGTTGTATGAAACAATTCACACCAAGGGTTTAAACCATAATACCAATTCTTTTTCATATAATCAATATGCCAACAGTTTTGATAACATGAACTAGGTGTCATATTAAATGATATATATCAAGGGTTTAACCATAACACCTATGTGCTTTTATGAAGCCAATGTGCAAAGTGAATTGATCAAATAACATGTAGATCCAATTGTCAATGCATCACAACCTCAATCACTCACGAAACAAAATTGTATAATCAATCAAAGAATGTCAAATGAGTACAGATCAAAAGGGTTTTGCCAACTGCATAATGATAAGTAAAATGTAAACGCAATGGGCATATCGACAAGAATGATAATGACAATTTAGTGAAGATTTTAATGCGACTTCGAAAGACCAAGTTTTCATGATCACAGTTGTGAAAACAAGAATGAAGGTAAGTGTGTAAATAGCGCAAAAATAAAAGTGTCGTTTATTTGAGAATTGCGACGAAAAATTATGGTTTGCAAAACATTGGTGTAGGCAGCTTATAAGGACAGTAGAAAATGTGAATTGGCTGCCAACAGGATCTTGAAACTGTTTGTAAAAGCTATAAAGCCAAGAACATTTGATGAACAAAGGGGGGGAATTCAGTCCTTGAGGCTGAAGATTCGACTTTGGAGACTTTTTCACATTATTGTAAACTCAAACTTCTCATTTTCATATTGAGTAATACAAGCTTATTTTGCCATAACTTGTTCAGATTTCATCTTCTTACTTATTCTGTACTTGCACCTAGATATTATATTCATGTTGTTATGTTTATTTATGCCTAATAATTGTCCTCTTATCATTGCATTCATAAATTAAACTTTGCAAGTATTTCTGTGATTATTGTAATTGGCCATTCATATATGCTTTATATATGATTTTGCTGGTATAATAGTTATTTCTCCACACATCCATTTACTTGTAAACTCTATAAACATTTGTGGCTGAAATCCTTGTCCATCTAAATGTGTTCATGCATGTTTTGAGTGAGGAGTGATTCAGTCATCCAACTTGATCCAAACCCACACTTATTATTGATAAAATAGTTACAAAAGATTAAGTTACCAGACATCTCTGACATACAACCTAGGAGAGTTTCCTGGAGTGATAACAAATTGGCGCCATTGCCGGGGATAAGAGACTGAAGCTCATATTCCTTGGGAGACGACAAGATCCAGCTTTGATGATAGACAAAGTCTGGACACATTTTCGGTTGTAATTATTTATTTGGCAACTCCATGAAGGACGAATCCAGTGGCGACTTCATTGTTCTGAAATCTGTTGGCGACCCCACTGGTATGAAATGAACAAGATCTTATCTAAGAGGTATGGGTTCTGTGATTTTTCAAATATTGTTGGTTTCTCTAATCCAATGCCTAGTAGAGATGAATGGGGAAATAGCCTTCCCAAATTTCGAGGTGAAGATTGGGAAGTACCAGCTGAACATTTGTTGGACTTTCATGATTTCATTCATCTCTTGCAAGTTATGCATGAGGATGTTCAAATCCGACTCTTTTGTTTTTCATTAGAGGGGATTGCTCGTGATTGGTACTGGTCTCTTCCTATTGCCAGTATCAACTCTTTGGAAGATTTTCATGCTTCTTTTCATGTGTTTTGTAAAGAAAATTTTCCAACTGATCTTCTATATCCCGAATGTTGTCATGAATTCAATTTATTGAATGAAGAACTAAACATTCATGAAGATTTTATTGCAGTAGAAGATATCTCTCATTATGATCGAGATATTGATGATCTTCAGGATGTTAACCATTATATAGATTCTTTTGACATTGTACCAAATGAATTCACTGTCTTGGGTTGTCATGAAGATCATATCTTTCCATTCAAAAATCCAAAGCATGATCAACAGCTTGATATATCAACAGATGATAGTTTTGAATCTGCTGTAAATACTAAGGACAATCCTCAACTTTCAGATTTGCAGACAAAGGGAAATTGCAACATACATCAAGAGGAAGATGATAAGAATAAAATTTTAGATCAGAAGTTGACTGTGCATGTTTCTCCAGCAGAGGTCCAACAATCTACATTCAACATTGAGATCAATGAAGGAAGCCAACAACATCACTTCAATCTGCAGTTGGATCAATAGCTCAAAGAGGTATTCTTTTATGGTTTTTATGACCCTATTGCTGACTATTTCGAATATATGAGTAGTATGAATGTCAAAATATTTTTTTCAGATGAAGATTGTTTCTGTCATCAACCATATTTCTGCATGTTACACTCTCTATTATTTTTGGGGTCAAAATCAAGAACAAGATCAGTAAATCGGTTTCTGACATGGCTTCATTGGAAGCATGACTTCACTTGATAAGAGCTAATATAGTTGGTTAGCATAAGAATAAGCTCTTCATACGAGCAAGTAGATTGTTTTTAGTTTCTCGAATAAGAAGGGAAGGTTATAGGAAGGTCACAGGTTTGCAGGGGATCAGTTCTAAAGGCCAAATGACTCCATAACCCAATGGTAAAGGCTACAGGCAAGTTACAGGTCTGCAGAAGATTAGTTGCACAGACCAAATGAATCCATAACCCAAAAAGAAAGGCATTGGATCTGAGGTTCTTGAAACCTTGTAGGGAGGCTTTCATCCCCAGAAGGAGCCAGATGTTATCTCCTCAAATAACACAGTCAAATTTGTTTATTTTAGATGATAGGAAGTCATTGAAAAATACATTTCTAAATTTTTTAAGGTTAATTTTTTAGAGCCATAGGTTTGTAATAAAGTTTGAAAAAAATTTGATTTGTTTTTCCCTTCAAAAAAGTCAAAACTCAGGTTTCGGTAGCTAAGCCCCTTTCCAAAAGGGCTTCTAAGCCATCGAAAGTGCAGAAATTCTGCGTTTTTACTGCGTTGAGTCATCATTTTCAAATGATGATTCTAAATGATTGAAGAATCGTTTTGAGAAATGGGAGGAGGTTTTTTTTTCTAACACATCAAATAAAAATAACCTCTCTCATTTTTCCTACAGGTGTCATATATTGGGAGATTCAAATTCATCTCTAAGCCCTAAATTTCAGATCTCAGAATTTCCCTGTTTGACACATGTTTTTGATATGCAGATCCTGGGAAACTGAATACGAATCTCAAAAAATTGAGAGAGGTTTTTTTTCACAACAAACTAATGTAAAAAATTGTATTTCAGTTTTTACACAAAGTTTTTGGTTTGAGATATATGGGTAAATCTTTGAGAAGCATATTTCCAGAAATTTCTGTCTTTTCCAGCCACCTCACAAATTCAAATTTGAGATAGGAGAAAAGGTTATCATATCCATGTTTTGAGGATCTTGAAACTGTTTGTAAAGGCTATAAAGCCAAGAAAATTTGATGAACAAAGGGGGGGAATTCAGTCCTTGAGGCTGAAGATTCGACTTTGGAGACTTTTTCACATTATTGTGAACTCAAACTTCTCATTTTCATATTGAGTAATACAAGCTTCTTTTTCCATAACTTGTTCAGATTTCATCTTCTTACCTATTCTGTACTTGCACCTGGATATTATATTCATGTTGTTATTTTTTGTTATGCCTGATAATTGTCATCTTATCATTGCATTCATAAATTAAACTTTGCAAGTATTTATGTGATTATTGTAATTGGCCATTCATATATGCTTTATATATGATTATGCTGGTATAATAGTTATTTCTCCACACATCCATTTACTTGTAAAATCTCTGAACATTTGTGGTTGAAAGCCTTGTCCATCTAAATGTGTTCATGCATGTTTTGAGTGAGGAGTGATTCAGTCATCCAACTTGATCCAAACCCACACTTATTATTGATAAAATAGTTACAAAAGATTAAGTTACTAGGCATCTCTGACATACAGCCTAGGAGAGTTTCCTAGAGTGATAACACATCCATTATGAAACTCTTCAAGTCATCACAATCTGGAGTATAAAATCTTCTTATGTAAGTGAGCATACCTCCTTCGGTCATATGGTATCCTTCATATTTTACTCTAGCGGGTTCTTGTTGTAGGTACATGGTCATGGTCTGGACGAAGGGATCGGTTTCTTGTGAATTTCTAATTCTTTCCTTAACATCTGTCTCGCAGGTGCTCACCACTGCCAAGTGAATTGTTTTCATACTTCTACTAAAGGCATCGACCACCCTATTTTCCTTTCCTTTAATGTGTTTAATTTCGAAATCAAACTCGCTAAGGAGGGCCATCCACCTAGCTTGTTTAGCATTGAGCTTTGGTTGATCAAACATATATCGCAATCCATAGTGATCTGTCATAAGTACAAATTTTCTTCCCAGGAGGTAATGCCTCCACATTTTCAAGACATGCACTATAGCAGCCAGCTCTAGATCATGGGTCACATAGTTGACTTTGTGCTCATTCAATTTTCGGGATTCATAGCCTACCACACTTCCTCCCTACATAAGGACTCCTCCAAGCCCTTCCTTACAGGCATCTGTGCACATGAGGAAGTCAGCTTCGGGATCGACGATCTTCAACATGGGTGCATGGGTCAGTAGATGTTTCAGGGTTTGAAATCTTTCTTCACATTTCTGTGTCCACATGAATTTTGTCCCCTTCTTCTGGAGGGCAGTGAATGGACAACCAATCTTGGAGAATCTTTTATAAATCTCCTATAGTAACCTGCTAATCCCATAAAGGACCTGATATCCGAAACATCCTTTGGGGTAGGCCATTCCATGATAGACCTGATCTTGTCAGGGTCTATTGCTACCCCTTCTTCAGATAGTATGTGGCCTAAGTAATGTATTTTCTTCTGTAAGAAGTCACATTTGCTGAATTTGGCATAGAGTTGATGTTCTTTTAGCACTTGCAGCACAAGCCTAAGATGCTCTTCATGCTCTTCTCTATTCTTGGAGTAAATTAATATATCATCAATAAAAACCAACACAAATTTGTCTAGGAATTTACTGAGTACATTTTTCAACAAGCACATGAAAGTGGCAGGAGCATTGGTTAACCCAAATGGCACTACCATGAACTCATAGTGACCATACCGTGTCCAGAAGGAAATTTTATGGATATCTTCACCCTTGATTCAGACTTGATGGTATCCCAATCTCAAGTCAATCTTTGAGAAAATAAATGCACCCCCCAATTGGTCGAACAAGTCATCGATCCTGGGCAAGGGGTACTTGTTCTTTATGGTTACCTTATTGTGTTGTCTATAATCTATACACAGTTTAAGGGTATCATCCTTCTTTTTCACAAAAAGGACTGGTGCTCCCCATGGAGACACGTTGGGTCGAATATAACCTTTATCCATCATTTCTTTTAATTTCAATTTGAGTTCAACTAACTCGGGTGTGCTCATCTGGTAGGGTTTCCTAGACACCAACACCTCTCCCGGTGCAAGTTCTATCGAGAAGTCTATGTCCCTTCTCGGAGGTAGACCTGGTACTTATTCTAGAAACACATCTATGTATTCTCTCAGGATAGGGTGATCGTCAGGGCTTGGTTTGTCACCTTCGATTGTTTTCAACACCTGTATTACATATAGGGTACATCCCTTTCGACAATACTTTCTCATTTGCAGAGATGATATTTGTCTCACCGAGACAAGTTTTCGGATCCCTTGAAGGGTTATCCTCTTCCTTTCCTTACTTACACATTCTAAGGTCTTATGGTAATAGTCCAATCTGGATTTATGGGTAGCTAGCCAATCCATACCAATCAATAGATCATATGATCCCAGGGGTAATATGTTAAGGGTTGCTTGGGTGGGGAATCTACCCAACATCAATTGGCAGGCTGGTATAACCTCTGCTACCCTTCTTTTGGTGCTAGTGTCTAACTGTACCAACCATGGATTGGTATATTTTTGTGGTTGTAGTTTACACTTATCAACAACTTTAGGGGCTATATAACTCAAATTTGAACCAGGTGTTTGCACCCAATTCGTCACTTGGTGATCAAATAAAGGGTGCTTACATGCCCAGTTGGGTCTTGCTGAGCATGACAGCTGTAGAGGAAAGGGTTAGAGAAAACAAAACAAAACAATAAACAAGAATTAAATTAAAACAAACTAAAACTATGAGTATATGGAGAAAGAAATAACAAACACAAAAGACCAATATCACCAATGTTTTTAGGTTGATCAATTGATGAAATCAAAAGCACAATGAAGAAAGGGAACTGTGGTTCCTTCTTCCTCCAAAGGAAGGCTCTTGAGGCCCTCACAAACTTGCTCTCCTTACAATAAGAAAATGAGAATGATGGTGAAAGAACTCCAAGCACATTCACTCAATGGAGAGGTGAATGGCTCAATGAAATGGTGCTAATGTGTTATTGTCAAGGAGTGACTCCTTAAAACAATCTAAGCAGCATAACATTACATGAAATTCCTTGAGAAAATGATGTTTCCTAATGGCTTTTTATAGCATAGAATTGGGTGATTATGTAACCCCTTTGAAGTGTGAAGAGGGGCTCTTTAGGGCTTCATTAGGTCTTTGACCAACCTACCATGCGGATTCAGCTCAGATTTGATGGTCAAATCAGGTTGGGAGTTGGTCCATAAGGTGCGCGGGTTTTTGCGCTAACATTCACGCATTGTGCACGCATGCACGCATTGTACGTTCCTGTTACACGCATATGCGCACGCACCCATATTTTGTAAAGCGCCCTTCAATTTTTGGTTACTTTGTATAGTTTTTGACCCTTTTGCAATGTTGTGAAACTAATTCAGTTCCATGAATGACTTCATTCCTATTTTGATGATGCTGAGTTCTTCTCTCCATGTACGGACGAAATTTCAGTGATAACACCAGGGTCAATTAAAATAGACACTAGATAGTTGGAAATCATACCTTCTATTTCCACTATTGAAGCTTGGTGGTCGGCTTGGTTATTATCCAAGGCTGCATAAATTTGTGGCTCACTCCTGGCC
This sequence comes from Picea engelmannii, assembly GCA_009831015.1. Lineage (NCBI taxonomy): Eukaryota > Viridiplantae > Streptophyta > Pinopsida > Pinales > Pinaceae > Picea > Picea engelmannii. The sequence goes on from ML784532.1 coordinate 1,001,150, forward strand.
ACATCATTGACGGTAGTAGCTTCTTGGATGTTATAAATCCTCCGACTATTCTGTTTTCGGTGTGGACAGTCTCTCAATAGATGTTCTTCCCCGCAACCCCAACATTTCAAAGGTTCTCTCTTTGGGTTATCGGTCTTCACTGATATGGGTCCAGAAGTTTTATTTCCGCTCAAGGAGGGAAAATTCTGTTGGTGCATACTATAGGTTGGGAAGCTCATTCTTTGGTTCTTCTTATAGTTATTAAATCCTGGGGATTTAATTCCCCTTTTTTGAAATCTTGAACTATTCTTCTATTTCCATCCCTCGCGAGGTTCTGCTCGATGCCCAAACTGTTCATGACAATAGGTCTCCTTTCAGATAGTGCCTTCTAGAGTCCTTGGCTCATCAAATTCAATTTTGTTCCGATAGTCCTTAGGTAGTCCACTGATGAAGCATTGCACCTTTGCCTTTTCCTCTTTTATACAGGGTACATACCTTAACAAATCGAGGAATTTGTTGACATATTCTTCTATAGTGAGTTGTCCCAGTTTGAGTTCATAAAACGCTTTAGTCTTTTTGTCGAAATATTTTTCCGACAGATACTTCTTCCGGAAGTATTTCTCAAACCGTTCCCAAGACAGGTCCTCTTCATGAACCCCTTTCACATTCTTAAGGTCTTCCCACCAAATGGAAGCCTTTCCATTCAAGTTGAAGGTGCCCACTCGGGCCTTCATATTTTTTGAAAAGTCATGGACTCTGCAATACTTCTTTAGTCCAAGAAGCTAGGCCTTTTCTTCCTCTCCCTTCTTTATTTCACCATTGAAGGAGGGTGGTTTGGATTTTCTGAATTATTTGAATTTTTGACCTTTGGAAGGATTTTGCTTCTTTTGTTTCTTTCAGGAATAGGAAATGGTTATGCTACTAGAAGAGCCCTCCAAATCACCAGCTTCCTTCTCAGAGGAATCATCTGACGCTTGTCCTTTACCTCTAGGGTGGACCTTTTTCGAGGTACTCCTCTCAGTGTGACCATTGATATGACCATGTTTCTGAGATTTAGGTGCATTCTGCATTTGTCTTTGTAGATCGGATAAAATCTGCAGTAAAACTGTGTTAATTTCTGTTTTCTTTTCTTGTTCTTTCATCATCTTTTCATTGTCAGCCTTGCATCTTTGTAATTCGACCATGAGACTCCTCACAGTATCGACTAGATCTGGAGAGGTCCCTACTACCCTCCTTTCATCAGAATCTTCATTTCTATTGTGGGAGCCCTCTCCCACTTCATGGTGAGTCACCATACTATGCGTTGATAATTTCCCACGGTTGATCTTCCGCTTGTGGTAGAGGTTCATAGACGAAGTCAAGAAGTGGGAAGACTCAAGACTGCCCTTGGTTGGAGGGTGTATGATATAATGTGTGGCCGCAACCGTGTGACAAGGTCGAGTGTCAGGGGGATGCCAAGACCGAGGATAAATTGTGCCAAAGGCGGGACAAGGTGAACAAACGCAGAGGGTCGAGGCAAGTGACCCGTGAAGTACTCTGAAGATATGGATGATGTCGGCAAGGGTAAATGAGAAGCAATGCTCCAACCAAGGGTGACATGGGTTGTGGGTGGCCAAAAAAGGGAAGCAAGTCACCAACGGTGACGAAAAAAAGGAAATGACGAAAAATAAAGGTGTTTGTACAATAAATAATGAATAATTGGGGGAAAATGTACAAATACAGAAATGGGTGCCCCAGTGTGAAATGAGTGCCCCAGGGAGGGCATAAATGTCTTGGAAAATAGATGAAGGGTGGGGGGGGCATTGGTGAGTTTCTGTATGAGGTAGATGAAATGAAGATAGGTTTGTAGGTGGGAAAACTGATGATGGATGAAATGGGGGGTTCATGATCCTGCGGAGGTGTAGGTAAAAAGAATAGAACCATAAAGAGATGATCTGGGAGTCCATATGGGAAGATAGGAAAAGGAGGAGAAGAAGTATGTGGTTGATCTGCAACATGATGAAAGACTATCGAGACTCCCATCCCTAAAGGGTAATGAAGAACAGCATGAGTGTCAGAAAGTGCCAAAAGGTGCTATGAATGGGACAACTCATGTGGGTGAGAATGCTACTGGGTTACAATACCGATGGTGCAAATGGAGGTGTGAGTACTGCAAAGCCGGGAATGATGATCCTAAAGGAAAATATCAGAGGGTGTGACTGGAAATGGAAATGCAATACCACGGGGGAGACTACATGCCAGTGCTGAATATATATACCTGAAGGGATGATGTGGGTGACCGATCAGCAAGTACCTGTGCACAGAACAACCAAATACCCAAAGTGAACTATATCTGAAGAGAATCAAAGATATGAGCATGTATTTGACAAATGTGACTATGCGCGTGCGTACCTGACCATGATACGGAAAAAAGGGTGCCCTGGGGGCCTAGGACAAAAAGTGACCCAAGGGCAGCCGTGATGTAGGCGGCGGGATGCTGATCCCGTGGCTAAAGAAGGTTTGAAAGATGGACACCTTGGGCTCCCGAAATGTTGAGTGGAAGTTTGGCAAAAGGGCTATATATAGTTGTAGGGCCCACATTGCCACCTCATTTGTACCTACTGTGATGGTGACTGGATGAGTAGATTGCAGAGGAGATTTGGAGTTTCAGGGAGCACGAGGTATCCGATCGACGGTGTGCGAGTCTCAGGTTAGTGGTCTGATCATCCTGCATAGAAATAGGTTTCCAATTTTTGGGCAGGGTAGGTACTGGGGGCCGTACAGGGGGTTTAAGGGGAATTTTTATAGGATGTGGGCCCGCATGCATGGGTGATTCAGTGGAATGTGCGCATACATGCGCGCCTGTCCACGGAATAGATGTGCATAGGTGCATGTGAGTGGGAATTTAAGGCGCGCCCTAGCGGCGCACCTGTGAGGTGGACAGGCGCGCACTGATGCGTGCTTGTGAGCTGGACAAGCGCGCTCGTGAGTGCATCTATATGAAGGACAGGCACGCTTATGAGTGAGCCTATGTAGTGAACAGGCACGCATTTATGCGTTCCTGTATAGTGAACAGGCGCGCATATGTGCGTGCCTGTATAGTGAACAGGCGTGCATACGTGCACGCCTGTGGGTAAGAAAGTCGCGTCTTTGAGACAAGGTTGGGGGCTGAAAAATGAGTCTTTTTTGATGCATTGGATGGTTGCATAAGCTGATATAGGACTCTGTGTTGTGTGCAGGTAGCTAGCAGTGAATTATGGATGTTCGGTGGCGTGAGCGAGACTGGTCGCAGTTGCGAGATGCTGTGGCCAATGCAGGGCCTGTGGTGCGAGCGGATTTTAGCAACCTGTGGGTTGCTAAAGTTTTTTGAGTGCCCGTTGATACGGGCACAGGAGTATTTACTGCAGTTCCTGCTCCATATGTGGAGTCCAAAGCTGCACTGCTTCCTCGTGCGAGGAGAGAAGATCCCCTTCACTGTGGTGGAGGATGTCTATTTTTTGACTGGGCTCCCCTTCCAGGGGACGCTGCTGTCGGCAGAGCCTATGCTGCCGAGGGACACACATCTGCGGGATATCGCCGAGCGATATTGATCAGGTGAGAACTACATGTCTGGGATTGTAGTGAGTGTTAGTGGTCTGGATTCCCTGACGCATCGTTGCATAGCAGCGATGATTTTTTGCGTGTATGGGTCACTTGCGACCCAATGGATTAGCGGTGGCCAGCTACTGGTGCTGGAGAGGGTGGTGGTGGGACGTGAGCGGTTTGCCTGGGGGTTGACTTTACATGCGCGGATGGTCGCGCAGTTGGATCGATGTCGATCCACAGGTACCGGAGAGTTCGCGTTCGGCTCGATCCTGGTAGCTTGGTTCTTGGAGAGGGTGTCGATGCTACACCTGAGGGTCCTATTAGAGGCACCCGGGGCACGAGAGTCGCGCTTGAGGCAGTGGTCGACGGTTTTGGTTCACCACAGCGGTGGCGAAGGTGGGCATTACTTCACAGTGCAAGCAACACAGATATGGTGGCAGATGCCCCAAGTGATACTTCGGTACCCCTATGCTGGGGTTGACTTCTGGGGGGACCCAGACATGGTGTTTCCTCCTGGGGAGGTTTTCGACCATCGAGGTATGTTGTGTATTTGTATGTGTTGGTTTATGTTAGCTTTTGATATACCAGTTCATGTGTGTTATAGATGCTGATATGATCGTTTGTTTGTTGTTTTGTGCATGTGTAGATGTGGCACCTCGCGGGCGCGAGGTGGAGTGGCAGAGAGCGTTGGTTCAGCGAAAGCCGGAGAGACTGCCACGTGGAGAGAGACTTTGTCGAGATGAGGCTGCGGGGCGACCAACAGAGCCCGAGAGGGCAGCGAGGAGGCGTCGGTTTGATGATCCCAGTGTAGGGCCATCACACGCTCCTCCGACGGCAACCATAGTAGATTTTGATGATATACGCCGTCGTCTTGAGACGGTGTTACAGGACGTGCCTGAGGGCATGTGGATCCATATCCAGGACGAGGGGTTCCTGGAGCAGTGCATAGGGTTACCGCCACCATGGTGGGGTATAGTGCGACGAGCAGCTGTGCTCGCCGCGATGACTAGTGGACGCCTGCCGTCGGGGCCGAAGGGTCCTGCAGGTGTTCCACCACCACTGCCTGGGGCAGGTGGGGGTGGGCCACCACCTCCTTCTGAGGGAGGAGCAGTTGGGGGTGCGATAGAGGCACCCTGATGGATGTATATTGTATACCTTTTTGACTGTATATAGGCTGGTGAGACGATTTCATACCGAGGTGTGGAACTGGCCTGCGGGCATATGTATTTTGTGTATGTAAACATTCGGATGGCCGGAGAGGCCTTGATATATATATATATATATGAGTATACACCTTTTTGAGATCCTAATGTTGTTTACATATGTTTTTTGTTGTTGGATGATGATGTTGTCGATTCTATCTATATGATGTGACAGGATGTATGAGATGTTTATGTATGTGTAGCTTGATGTGATATATGCCAATCTAACACCATGTTAGCTATTTCATCTGTTGTTTGATTCAATTGTCTTGAAATATGTGTAAATGTAATGGAATCAAAATGTCGAGATAATAATCTAACCTGCAGGTATTTGCAAAAGAGGCACGGATCACGTACATGGTAAACATTGTTGAGATGGAGAACGACTAATTGAGAGTCGAGGAAAATGCTAAGGTGGAGAATATGATGATGCTGGGCATCGACCAGGAGGCCAATGACCGCAATGTATTTGGCTTGGTTGTTGGTTGCTGGTCCCAAATAGATGATGCTTGAATGTAGCATTTCATGTGAGGGGGTATATAAAGCCCAAGCTGCAGAAGCAAGCTTTTGTGTCCAATGGCTAGCGTCGTCGGCGTACCCAATGTGGTAGGCTAGTGGAGGAAGCATCTGTCAATAGCAAAAAGGACAGTTTAGACCAGAGAGTTGTGAGGAAAAAGATTAAAAATACTAAAAAAATAAATAACCTAAAGTAGTTTGACTACTTCTAAGCATAAAATTTCTTGAGGTACAACCCATTGATGGGTTCCTTGAGTAAGAGGCCTTCGGGGGAGGCCAGGATGTATGCGCCTTTGGTGAGTCAATGTTGGATGATGTAAGGGCCATGCCAAAGTGATTCGAATTTGCCATGGCCAAAGGTATCATGGGCAATATCATAGGCCAAGACGAGGTCGCCATTGCGAAATGAACAAAGGTTGACATGGCGATCAAAGGTAGCTTTGGATCATTTTTTAGCTGCCTCGTTGTTCTGTAATGAAGATCAACGATCTTCATCCAGCGACTCCAAGTTCAGTAAGCGCTGCTCCATTGGAGCAGTGTCAGGTAATAGCTCAATTGCGGTGCGAAGGGTGGGAATTTCTCACTCGATGGGAAGAGTTGCCTCGACCCCATGGACTAAATTAAATGGCGTGAAACCTGTAGCGGTCTTTACGGCTGTTCGATAATCCCATAGCGCGGAAAATAACATATGATTCCAATTGGTCTTATGTTTATTAACCGTGCGCTGTAACATGGTCTTGAGGACTTTGTTCACTGCCTCGACCTGTCCATTTGACTGAGGGTAATATGGTGAGGTGAACTCGTGAGAGAAGCCTAACCGAGATGAGAATTCGATGAAGACCTCATTCTCAAAGTGTTTCCCATGATCGGAAACAAGTTGGAGTGGTACACCAAAACGGGATATGATGGGGTTAAAGAAGAAGCGCGCTGCAGTGTCAGCGGTGTTGTTGAAAGTGGGCATAGCTTCGGCCCATTTGGTGAAGTAATCAATGGCGACAATAATGTATTTGTGACCATTGCTGGAGGGGGGATTACAAGTCATAAAGTCGATGCCCCATTTACAAAAGGGGCCTGCGGTAATGATAGGGTGAAGAAGAGCGGGGGAGCGCGGGCTTTGTTGGCGTAGAGCTGACATTGCTCACATAGTTTCACGGCGTGAATGCAATCGTGGAACAAGGTAGGCTAAAGTAACCAGCTCGGATAATCTTCTGAGCCGTGGATATACCCGAAAGGTGGCCCCCACAAGCATCGCTGTGGAAGTCATTTAAGACTCTGTCGGCCTCATCAATAGTCAGGCAACGACGAAGAATGGTGTCGATGCCCCGCCGATATAGGATGTCTCCGATGAGGAGGTAGCGGGGGGCCTGATGGAGAATACACCGACGATCATCTCGTGATAGATGGTTACCGAAATTTTGAGTTCGTAGGTAGATGAGGAGGTCTCCATACCATGGATCATTTGAGGCGATGTAAAAGAGATGTTCGTTAGGAAAGTCGGTGTTGATGGGGGGACTGGTGGTGTCAGAGGGAAGGGCTGTGACAAGTTCAGCAAGAACGACGGCCTTCTTACTCTTAGGAGTTGAGAACTCGAGGTCGTATTCCTAGAGGATAACGATCCATCGAGCTAATTTTTCGTTAACTTGTCGATGGCTGAGCAAATATTGCATAGGGTTTGAATCTGCGACGACCTTCGTGGTGCGAAGCAGAATGTAATGGCGCAGTTTCTGGACTGCAAGGATAACAACAAGAGCAAGTTTCTCTTCATTTTTGTACTTCAAGGGTGGGCTCGAGAGGTTCTTACTAATGTAGTAAATGACATGTTCATGATTGTCATCCTCGAGATGGACGAGGACGCTGACTATTGATACAGTTGATGCTGATACGTAGAGGATGTAGTCGCGATTATAGTCCGGTGCACTAATTAAAGGTGCATTTGAAAGCGTTGCTTTGAGATCGTCAAATGACTATTGGGCATAGTCGTCCCAGTGAAAGGGGATGTCGTGACGAAGTAGGTGAAGGAAACCATGTGCGCGTATGGCGTAATCTGGAACAAAGCATCTGAGGAAGTTAGCTTTTCCCTGTAGACTCTGAAGTTGTCATAAATTCCAAGGAGGTGGAATTTCGGTAATGGCTTTGACTTTAAGGGGGTCCATGGTAATACCGCTTTGGGAAATGATAAAACCGAGGAGGCGCCCTGCGGTGATGCAGAACACACACTTGAGAGGGTTCAAGCGGATGTTATACTGACGACAACGTTGAAAGATGATTCATAAATCATCGAGGTGCTGGGTGCATTTCTTGGATTGAGCTGTGAGGTCGTCCAAGTAGGCGAGAATGATTGCAGCTAGATCGTGAAAGATGTATGTCATGGCGCGCTGAAAAGTTGCGCCAGCATTTTTTAAGCTGAAAGGCATGACACGGTATGTGAAAGTACCCCACGGGGTAATGAATGCTGTTTTATATTGATCTGCTGGGTGTATTTGAATTTGGCTATAGCCAGAGAATCCATCCATAAAGGAAAGAGCCTCGTGGCCGGTGCAGTCATCGATAATTTGATCGATAAAGGGCATTGGAAAATTGTCTTTTGGACATGCATTATTGAGATCGTGAAAGTCTGTGCAAACGCAAATGGTGCCCTATTTTTTGTTGACGGGTATAGGGTTGGAGACCCATGAAGTGTAAGAGATGGGATAAATAAATCCGGTCGTACGTAATTTGTCTATTTCGGCTTTCATAGTCGCGGCTTTGGATGGGTGTAGCGGTCGCTGTTTCTGGCAAACTTGTGTGATGTCAGGCCAGGTGTCGATGCGATGTTCGACAATATATGGTTCTAGGCCAGGCATCTCTGTGTATGACCAGGAGAAAATATCCCGATATTCCTGGAAGAGGGCTTTATAGGCAGCGATTTCTTGTGGAGTGCAAGTGGCTCCAATGATGATTTCTTCGACGACGCCCGTTTTAATGGAAATGTCGATTTTGATGGTGGGGGAAATGTTAGCTAGATTACCTTCTTCAAAGGCGTCCGGGGAAGGAATGGGATTGTTGAACCAATCGATAGGCCCGGATGGGATAATATCTTTGGTTTCGACCGCGTAAATGGGGTTTTGGTTAGGAGGCATGAGGGCTTCTTGTGGAAGGAAGAGGGCACGATGATGTAGTGCGTCCCAGGGAGAGTCTGGGCAGTGTAGCTCTTCCAGTATTTTCTCGTCGCATTGGAAACGATGAGAATATAAGGGGTCATAAGGAGTGATCTCAGCTCTAGTGTGATTTCCCCCTGCTGGGGAAGCAATGGGAGTGGTATGAGCAGATGATGAGGGTTCACTCATCATGAACCATATGTTGAAGCATTGAGGGGTACCCGTGGTGGTTGGATGGATAGTGTCCATAGGAGAATGAACAAGAGAGTTGGGTAGGTTACGGGGTAAATCCTCAGATACGCCATCTAAGAACAAAGGAGGTGTTGGGAGTGCCTCAGGTTCAGGTGAAATGACATGAAAACCCTCGAGTGGCGAGGTAATGTCAATTACCGCCACTGCAAGTTGGTGACGTAGGGTCAATTGACGTTGCCTGCATGCGAGGATTATTGGACACTGGTATGTAAATTGAGCTAATGAATCGCAGAGAGAACAAGAGCATCTCATACGTTCATTAACTGTAGTGGTGACATAGCGAATGTCAGTGATGTTTGAAGAGGACGTAGCAGGGCGTGGATTGTTCTGGAAATTTTGGCATACTGCAGCTAACGTCTGCCAGAAACATGGCAGTGCGGGGCAATGATGGGTGTAATGGCCATATTCGGAACAGATAGCACACGCGAATTTAGTCCTCAACCCTTTACTATTGGTTGGTGTGGTGGTAGTGGGACTAGCAGTAGTGATGGGTGTTGTGGGAGTTGGATTGAGGGGAATCAGATGCCGTAATTCCGGTAGTGATGGGCAGTTGTTGGTTTGGTGACCCTCTTTCTCACATAATGCGCAAGGTGGTGGGATGCGTGGAGTAAGTGGAGCTATGGGCTCCTTCTTCTTTCGCCTGCCCCCAGCTGTAGCAGGGGGGGTAGGGAGTATGAGGGTAGTGGGGGTGAGGACAGGAATCATCATGGGGAGGCCTTCCTGTGGGCGAGGGACCATCTCAGGTGGATGTAAATACCACACTGGGATTGCTAACACCATATTGAGTAGTGTGAGTGTTGCGGCTACCTGGAAAGCTTCTATACCGGGTGGAGGGTAAAAGAAGGGAATTTGAGTGAGGGGTCGGGGAACTGTCTCCCAAATGGGATTAGGTCCTTGAGGGGGTGTGGATTCTTGGACCGTAGGGGTTGATGAGTGCGCAGAAGGATCCTGTGGGAGTGGTTCTGCGACTATTGAGACGTTAGGAATGAAGGAAGCCTCTTGAGGAGGAAGAGTATCCTCCGTGCGAGTTCCGTTAGATGAGACGACACAAAATTGATTAGGGGGAAGGAGTGGTGGTGATACATGGTATGTCCCTAATAAGGATGGGTCTTTGAAAATCCTAGGACCCATCTTGACAAGTGGATATGCGTCTTTGTTGGTATGGATGAGAGGAAGAATGTTATCGAGATTGGCAGATGGATTAGGCTCATAATGTGAGACTTGGTCGATGGTTACAATCTTTCCATTGTGGGGGAACATGATTGTGCGAAAGACGGATGATGCCATTGCCTTCATAGCATACATGTAGCTACGTCCGAACAAGATATTGTAATTGAGTGGAGCGTCGATAACTTCGATGTCAATGAGAATAGTTTTCCCTCCGAGTTCCATGGGAACATTTTGAAAGCGCCCTTCAGGAGATGATGGTCGTCCGTCATAAGCTCGTAATGTGATGGCGGAAGGTATGAGTTCTGGGGAACCAAGTTTCTACCATACATTCTTGGACATGATGCATGTAGATGCACCCTCATCGATGATACACCTATGGATAGTGATGTTCTGTATTTTTACTAGTAGTTGAATAACAACCAAGGCGGGAAGACGAGGTTCACATCTATCAAGGTCAAAGGTGATGAGTCGAGTATCAGCAGGGTCGACTGCCCCCAAGGTGGAAAGTAGTGATTTCTGCTGTGTTGGACAAGTCTGGAGCACTTCCAAGACTGACATGGCAGTCGGGGATTGTGCTAAGTCGTCTACCAAGCTGTAGTTATGTGCTGCCCTAGCCTGTGGGTTATGAACATACCTGCACAAGGGGATGCGAGGGATGTGTAATGGTGGTTCGACAGAAGGGCGAGGGATCACTAACAGGGGTCCCGTTGGTGTAGGGTTTGTCTCTGGAGAGATAGGGGTAGACTCAACTGACGTCTGATACTGACGATTGCGTGTTTGCAGAAGAATTGCTTCCTCACTGTTGAGGAGAATTGTTCGCTCTGTTGGATTGTTCGGGTTATGGTATTGGCCCACCTGAGGTGGGGGATGTTGCGTGTCCTGTTGGGTGTTTATCACACCTTGATGTGGTATAGGGTTTTGCATCACGGCGGGAGGGGGTTGTTGCACATATTGTTGTGGTGCTTGTTGAGGGGCAGTTTGTGCAGGGGTGTGGGGAAGACTCCCTGAGTCCTTCAGCCATTTGAAATCAGCGATCTGGGGAAAATGGTGAGTGTAATGACTGAACTCACCACAAAGAGCACAAGGGTGAATGGTTTTAACATTATTTCTCCCTTGGCGTTTTTTTTTATTGCCCCCTTGGGGGTTTTGGTTCCCTTGGTTCTGGTTGCCCCCAGTGGGTTGGTGCTGTGGGGGTTGATTCCCGCCTTGTCCCAGGTTATTTTTATTCCTGTTCCGTCCTTTCTTCCTGGCATTGTTCGAAGGATGAGTTGGGTTGGCTGTGTTCAACTGTTCAAAATTTTGGTATTGTTGAGTAGCGGAGGGTTGAACAAAGTTTACCCCCGCATGTGGATGTGGGGGAGCCATAGGTTGTGGAGGACCAGGAAACGGGAAGTAAGGATTTTGTGGTGGTGTCGATCCATAAGGTACATAGGAAGGATATGTGCTTTCACTAGTACTATAAGATGATGTTGATGGAGTACCACTATTTGTGGGAACAGGTGGATGTATGGGGGGTGTCGGTGGTGGTCCACTAATGGGTGGAGGTATAGCAACAGGGTATGGTTGTTGATAAGGGGGTGGGGGGTAATAAGGCGTGCCCCCATATACCGACGTGTATTGAGGTGTTCCATACATCGGTGGAAGTTGGGGTTGTGGACCATGGTGTGTGGTGGCACCTATTAGTCTGTCTGCTGAGTGAGACATCCCAGGTTTGTCCTGGCTAAATGGCACCAGTTTTGGAAGATCGAGAAGTACTGTGTATAAGTATCCTGACTGTGCATAAATGAGGTCATATTGTTGAGCCTTTCTGATGGCTTCCTCTTCAGATTGTGGGAAGGTGGAAGCTACATCCTTACCAAGAAGAGCGACAAGTGATCTAAGAAACCAGTCAAGACATTGTTGTTTGGTGGTTTCTGCTTTACACAAACTACGTCGCCTATGCCACTCATGAATGTGGTCGACGATGTGGGTGGCTGAGGTCTGTTTGAAGTTAGACAGTAGTTCTAGACCATTGTCATGGCGGATGGGTAATTGGAAGAAATTTAAGAATTCTTTGGCCAAGGACTCAAAGGTCGTATGGGACCCTGATTTTTCTTCGACATACCATTTGGCTGATGGGCCAGTGAGTGTGCGTTGAAATAATCGCAGTCTGACGGAATCATCCATAATGCTATGGGAAGAACACCATAGATGAAAGGTCATGACATGGTTGGTAGCATCATCTCCTGCCTTGCCTTCAAACTTTGGTATGTCTGAAGGAAGTTTTGTTGGCATCGCGGACCATGTGGCATCATGCAATATAGGATCATTCGTGAGATTGGTAAGATCTGGTATGTTGAGAGAGGCCAAGTATGGCATCTGTAGTGGGGTGGGAGGGTTAGATCCAGCCATAGTGTGTTTTGAACCTGACCCTTGATGGGGACTAGGTGGGTTGGTGCTTCCTCCTTGAGAGGAAGTGGGTCCCCCGCTTCCGTGCAAAGGAGAGTGAGTGACTGTATGACTTTGGGAATTTTGACCCAAGTAATGTAGAACCAAGCAAAGTTGATCCTAAAATAGTGGCACTCACAGGAGTGTGTGAAGGAGGTACCGATGAGCGAGTATGACCAGATACTCCTCCTAATATAGGAGGAAGGTTGAGCAAGCGTCATGAACGACGGGGGTTATGTGGTTCCCCAATGGTGTCAGACTAGTTGTGTGAATGTGTGCACAAAGTGGTGAGAGAAATATAAAAACAAGCATCTTTTGCTGTAACTGTTTACACAATATATATCAAAGTCAAACTGTAATCAGATGTGCATCATACATAAGTGAAAAAGAAGCATATATGTGGGTAAGATGGTTTTGTCCGCATGGGGGAATCAGAATAAAGCAAATGTTCGTGTCCTAGAAGATGTGACATCCTTCCTCTCAAATAGCACTGGACCTTCCAATAGTACTCAACAATGGGGTCTGAAGTCACCGGAAGAGACACTAGTGAAGGATGAAATAAATGGTTATAATGAGGGGTAGAGGGGGCAATATCCCGAAAGAGCTGGCGATACTTCCCAATATCCACACAAAATCCAATCAAGGTGTGATTGCAGCCCACAATCGCCATTTGGGTAGATGTCCTAAAATTGGTTACTAGGTACCTCGGTCCAAGTGCGGCATTTAGATTTTCGGCCTAAGAAATGGGTCACGGGATGGATCCCGTCCAAGAGGTGGGTGCCTCAAGGGGGGTACGCACAGAACAACTGGACCTCGGCCTTCGACCCTTCACGGGTATCTCCCTACCTTATGGTGATTGGAACACTGGACTTGGAGGATTTGAAGTTCCCTATTTGTCAACTTCTATGTTTGAAAATGTGAGAACCAGATAATGGGGAGTTATTTGGATGCCTATCCCCGAGATCCTACCTAAATTAAAATCTTCTTTTGGCACCTACTGTGGAGGAAAACTTAGTGAGTTTTTAGAAAAAATTTAGATGATGTTGTTTTGTGAGGCTGGGGGTGAAAACCAACCTCGTTTGATTAAAAGTGGGAGTGGATAGTCCTATCAAGAAAAGATGGGGTGTTTTCAGTATCCCTCTAGAGGAAACCTACTTAGACCTCCACGTTTCAAGAAGAGGCTATGTGAGTGCGAAAGTGACTTTTGTGTGTGAGTGAAAGTGTACCAAATTTTAGTTATTTAGATGTCACCTTGCTGCATGTGGACTTCGCTTGGTCCTTACAATAGTGTGATTACCTAATTAGCTAGATGTCATTGGTACAACCTTACAGAATTTTAAAATCCCTAGGAAACTAGGATGTGGACATGTGGTCCATTACTATCCTTTAACTCCCTATGTGTGAGTTAATCTAGAAAAAGAATGAAACTATCCTAGATTGAACATGTGGGCATGTGTGGGCCTGTTACAAACCATTAAACTCTCCTAGTTTTTTTTTTTTTTTTGATCTAAGAAAGCAAAATTGCAACCACTATCCTACTTTTGTGACATGTGGGCATGTATGGGCCCATTACAAATTTAGGATATGTTTGAAAAATGAAACTAAGAGGGGTCCCAAAAAAGGGCCTTTGTCCTCTCCTAAAAGTTTTGAATTTTTTGTTAAAGGGAGATGAGATCGTTTTCGCAATCCTTTTCTGATTCTCAAGATCGCTTGATGGCGCAAGAGAAGAGCATACTCAAGATTGTTACTTAAATTTCTAGTCCCAAATGTGAATTAGGTGTGATTAAGTATGATTGTCCAATCTTAGATTATAAATCAAAGCAAGCCATCCACGTGGCAAAAAGCAAATAAGGGAAAATGATTTTTATCCACCTAAGTGCCTATGTTTGTTTGA
>ML784532.1:1038972-1051787 GCA_009831015.1 Picea engelmannii
TATGAATCATCAATATGTACCAACATCATCAACTATACACTTCATGTATGTGTCAACTCATCAACTACTTGTCTCAACCATGTACTCAACATGTGCCACAACCAAAAGACCTCATCAATTTCATCATCAAAATATGATTTGTATCTCTGTAATAGACCTGGTGTATATGATCGCATTCCTTCAAACCTTCTTTAACTTTAAAAACAAGAGAATAGCATTTTCATCAAAATTTTCTTTAGTCTCACATGCCTCGTTTTGGATTAGTCAACAATCGTAAATTGAAGTAATCATAACTTTGAACCTGAAATGTATAAAGATTTGAAACTAATACACAATGTTCTTCAGTGTTTTTTATGCAATTCCTCAAAGTGGAACTACTTGGAACCTCTCAAAAAAGGAGTTATAGGAAAAATGACATACCTTGCTGAATTCTGGCTTATTCTAGAGAGCGACATTGTAGAGCATTCCCCGAACAAACTATTTGATGAAATGATCTAAAAATGTTACACAGTATAATAAAGAATTTAAACTAAGCAACACATTTTGTCTCATAGTGTTTGCACCCAATTCGTCACCAGGTGAGAAAATTAAGAGTGCTTACATGCCCAGTTGGGCTCTGCTAGGCATGACAACTGTGAAAGGAAAGGTTAGAAAGAGAAACAACAGAAATATAAACAAAAATTAAACTAAAACTAATAAAAACTATGAGCATATAAAACAAATGAAAAATAGAGACAAATGGACCAATATCACCAATGTATAAGCTGATCTATTGATGAAATCCAAAGGCACAATGAAGAAAGGGGACTTGGGTCCCTTCTTTCTCCAATGGAAGGCTCTTGAGGCCCTCAAAGCTTGCTCTCCTTACAATGAAAATATGAAGATGTGGGTGAAAGAACTCCAAGCTTATTCACTCAAGAGAGGGGTGAATAGCTCTGTGAAATGCAGCTTGTGATGTGTATTTCCAAAGGATGAGCCCGTAGCAATCTCAGCAGCATAACAATACAAAGAATTCCTTGAGAAAGTGATGGTTATTCATGTCTTTTTATAGCCTAGCATGGGGTGTTTATGTGACCTCTTTGGAGTGTGAAAAGGGGCACTTTAGGGCTCAATTAGGTCTTTGACCAGCCCCCCATGCAGATTGAGCTCAGATTTGGTGTCAAATCGACTTGGGAGCTGATCCATTAGTGGTTGGGAGGCCGACAAATTTCAATAAATGCGTCGTTTAGCAGGTGCGCGGGTTTTTTCCCCAACAACTTCACATCGTGCGTGCATGCGTGCATTGTACGTTGTTGTTACGCGCATATGCGCACGCACCCCGGTTCTGTAAAGCGCCCTTCAATTTTGGTCATTTTGTATAGTTTTTTGACCCTTTTGCCATGCTGTGGATTAATCCTGTGCCATGAATGACTTCAGTCTTGTGTTGACGATGCGGAGTTCTTGTCGCCGTGTGCGTACGAAATTTCAGTGATAACAGATGCCCCCTGATGGATGAGGTTAGGAGCATACGTATAGCCGAAATCCATCAATGTTTATTTTACTGAGAATGGTCTTGTAAGGGAGAGCAAGAGTGGGACCGTGTAGAGAAATCCTTTGGAGAAGAAAGGAACCTATTGAACCCGAACTTCCAAAAGGTGCGTAACAATATACAACTGTGTACAAACGAGGCAGGCATGCCCCATGCTCGTATGATGTAACTCTGAAAAAAGATGATGGAAATGTTGATGTAGACAACTGCAGCGCCCGCGGGGGCGGAATGAGAAAGGCAGAAGACAATTCTGCAAAGGAACATACTTTGAACCATAGGTAATAGTCGTGGAAATAAACAGCGACGGTGATGTGGGCATTGGTGGCCCTACCAAGTTCAGAGGTCTTCGGCAAATGATAAAACTGCAATAGTCGCCAAGTAAGACCCACTGCAACATGAGAAAGTGTTGGCGTCGAATGTTATGGGGGTCAACAACATCAGGGAGCAATGGTGTTTCCCCCTGTGCCATCTGAGATCTCTCATTAAATGGAAAATGAGAATCAAGATATTGTTGCCCTTCTGGAAAATTGTGCTGATGTCGACAAAAGGGGGACGCGACTCCCAGAAGAAAAGGGCTTCACGGAATCTACTGTGGTGAGGAAGTGGCAGAGGTACATGGATGAAGTCAATAAGTGGGAAGACTCAAGACTGCCTTTGGTTGGAGAATGTATGAGACAAACAGTGGCCGCAACCATGTGACAAGGTCGAGTGTCAGGGGGATGCCAAGACCGAGGATAAGTTGTGCCAGAGGCGGGACAAGGTGAACAAATTCAGAGGGTATAGGGAAGTGACCTGGGTAGTACTCTGAAGATATAGACGATGCCGGCGAGGGGGAATGAAAAGTAATGCTCCAACCAAGGGTGACATGGGTTGCAGGTGGCCAAAAAGGAAAGCAGGTTGCCAACGGTGACGAAAGAAGTAAATAACTGAAAATAAAGGCGTTTGTACAATGAATAATGAATAAATTTGGAAAAAATGTACAAAGATAGAAACGGGTGCCCCAGTGTGAAATGAGTGCCCCAGGGAGGGCAGAAATTTCTTGGAAAACTGATGAAGGGTGGGGGCCCCATCGGTGAGTTTCTGTATGAGGTAGGTGAAATGGAGAGAGGTTCGCAGATGGGCAAACTGATGGTGGATGAAATGGTGGGTTCATGATCCTGCGGAGGTGCAGGTAAAGAGAATGTAACCATGAAGCGATGATCTGGGAGTCCATATGGGAAGCTAGCAAAATGAGGAGAAGAAGTATGTGGTTTATCTGCAACATGATGAAAGACTACCGGGACTCCCATCCCTAAAGGGTGATGAAGAACAACATGAGTGTCAAAAGTGCCAAAAGGTGATATGAATGGGACAACTCATGTGGGTGAGAATGCTACCAGGTGACAGTATTGAAGATGCAACTGGAGGTGTGAGTACTGCAGAGCCGGGAATGGGTATCCTAAAGGCCAATATCAGAGGGTGTGACTGGAAATGTAAATGCAAGACAGCGACAGAGACTACATGTCAGTGCTGAGTATATACCTGAAGGAGTGATGTGGAGAGATGTTGATCAAGTACCTGCACATAGAACAACCAAATACCCAAAGTGAACAATATCTGAAGAGAATCAAAGATATGAGCATATATTTGACAAATGTGACTATGCGCGTGCGTACTTGACCATGATATGGAAAAAAAAAAAGGCGCCCCGGGGGCCTAGGTTAAAAAGTGACCCAGGGACAGCCGTGATGTAGGTGGCGGGATGTTGATCCCGTGGTTGAAGACGGTTCGGAAAATGGACGCCGTGGGCTCCCGGAATGGTGAGTGGAAGTTTGGCAAAAGGCCTATATCTAGCTGTAGGGCCCACATTGCCACCTCATTTGTACCTGCTGCTATAGTGAGTTTTCGAGAAGATTCAGAGGATATTGAGTGATTCTGGGAGCACGAGGTACCCGATCGACGGCGTGCGAGTTTCAGGTTAGTGGTCTGATTGTCCTGCATAGAAATAGGTTTCTATTTTTTGGGCAGGGTAGGTAGGGGGGGCCGTACACTGGGTTTTCGGGGGTTTTGACTAGAGGGTGGGCCCACATGCGCGGGCGATTCAGTGGAAGGCACGCATACGTGCGTGCCTGTCCACTGAATAAGCATGCGGTGGGGCGCGTGAGGTGAAAGTTAAGGCGCGCCCTAGGGGCGCGCCTGTGGGGTGAACAGGCGCACTCACGAGCGCACCTGTGGGTTTGACAGGCACACTCACGAGCGCGCCTGTATCGCGAACAAGTGCGCATGGGTGCGCGCCTGTGGGTGGTAAAATCGCGCCTTTGAGGCAAGTTTGAAGGGTGAAAAGGGGAGTCTTTTTTATGCATTTGGTATTTGCATACACTAATATAGGACTCTGGGTTGTGTGCAGGTGAGTATCAGTGACCATGGATGTGCGATGGCACGAGCGAGACTGGTCACAGCTACGAGATGATGTGGCCAATGCGAGGCCTACAGTTCAGGCATCTTTAGCAACCAGTGGGCTGCTAAAGTTTTTTGAGTGCCCTTTGATACGGGCACAGGAGTACTTGCTCCAGTTCCTGCTTGAGATGTGGAGCTCCGAGCAGCACTGCTTCCTCGTACGAGGAGAGCAGATCCCCTTCACTGCGGTGGAGGATATATACTTCCTGACTGGGCTCCCCTTCCGGGGAACACCGTTGCCGGCAGAGCCTGTGCTGCCGAGGTATACTCACTTGGCTGATGTCGCCCGACGATATTGTTCGGGTGAGAACTACATGGCTGGGAGTGCAGTGAGTATCAGTGGGTTGGATGCCTTATTGCATCGCTGATAGCAACGATGATTGTTCGGGTGTATGGGTCACGAGCGACCCACCGGATCAGTGGTGGCGAGCTGCTGGTGATGGAGAGGGTGGTGGTGGGCCATGAGCGGTTCGCCTGGGGTTTGACCCTTCACGCGTGGATGATCGCGCAGCTGGACCGATGTCGATCGGCAGGTACCGGGGAGTTTGCGTTTGGCTCCATCCTGGTGGCCTATTTTTTGGAGAGGGTGTCGATGCTGCGCCCGAGGGTGTTATTAGAGGCACCAGGGGTACGAGAGCCGCGTTTGAGGCGGTGGTCCCAGATTTTGGTTTGCCATGGTGGTGGCGAAGGTGGACATTACTTTTTTGCGCAGGCGACGCAGATATGGTGGCAGATGCCGCAGGTTATGCTGCAGTACCCCTATGCTGGGGTTGACTTCCGGGGAGACCCAGACATGGTATTGCCTCCTGGGGAGGTTTTTGATGATCGAGGTATGTTGATTGTTGTATTTTTTTATTTACGTTGTGTTTTTTGATATACTAGTTCATATGTATGATGTATGGATACTGATATGATCTGTTGTTGCTTGTTTTGTGCATGTGCAGATTTGGCACCTCGCGGGCGCGAGGTGGAGTTATATAGAGCGCCAGCTCAGCGAGGGTGGGAGAGACCGCTGCGTGGAGGGAGACGTCCGTGGGATGAGGCTGCTGGGGGACCAGCAGAGCCCGGGAGACCAGCGCAGAGGCGCTTCTTTGATGACCCTGGTGCGAGGCCATCGCACGCTCCTCCAGCGGCGGTCGGAGGAGATTTGGATGATATACGTCGCCGTTTTGAGACGGTATTGCAGGACGTGCCTGAGGGAATGTGGATTCGTATCCAGGACGAGGGGTTACTGGAACAGTGTATAGGGTTACCGCCACCATGGAGGAGCCTAGTCCGACGAGCAGCAGTGCTCGCCGCGATGACTAGCGGGCATCTGCCGCCTGAGCAGGGAGGTCCTGCGGATGTGCCACCACCACCGCCTGGGGCTGGTGGGGGTGGGCCACCACCTCCTCCTAAGGGAGGGGCAGCTGGGGGTGCGATAGAGGCACCCTGAGTGTATTATGTATTTTGTATACAGTTTTGATAGGTTGGTGAGCCGATTTTTTGTACCGATATGTGGCACGGGCCTGAGGGCCGATGTATTTTTGTTGTATATAAACATTCAGATGGCCTGAGAGGCTCACATATATATATATATATATATATATATATATATATATATATATATGAGTATACATGTTTTTGAGATCCAAATGTGGGTTTTATGTGTTTTGTGTGTTGATGATGATGATGTTGATCCTATCTATATGCTATGACAGGACGTATGAGGTGTTTATGTATGTGTAGCTTGATGTGATATATGCCAATCTAACACTATGTTATCTATTTCATCTATTGTTTGATTCAATTCTCTTGGAATATGTGTAAATGTAATGGAATCAAAATGTCGAGATAATAATCTAACCTGCAGGTATTTGCGAAAGAGGCACGGATCGCGTACACGGTACACATTGTTGAGCTGAAGAATGACTAGCTGGGAGTCGAGGAAAATGCTAAGGTGACAAATATGATGATGTTGGGCGTCGGTCAGGAGGCCAATGAAAGTAGTGTATTCAACTTGGTTGTTGGTTGCTGGTCCTAAACAGATGCTGCTGGAATGTAGAATTTCATGTGAAGGGGTGTAGAGAGCCCAAGCAACCGAAGCGAGATTTTGTGTCCTACGGCTGGCGCCGTCGACGTAGACAATGTGGCAAGTTGGTGTAGGAGGCATCTGTTAACAGCACAAAGGATAGTTTAGATGAGGGATAAAAAGATTAAAAAACACTAAAAAGAAAAAATAACCTAAAGTAGCATGACTATGTTTAAGCATAAAATTTCTTGAGGTATAACCCATTGACGGGTTCTTTGAGTGAGAGGCCTTCAGGGGAGGCCAGGATGTATGTGCCTTTGGTGAGGCAATGTTGGATGATGTAAGGGCCATGCCAAAGTGATTTGAATTTTTCGTGGCCAAAGGTATCATGAGAGATATCATAGGCGAGGACAATGTCGCCTTCGCGAAATGAGCGAAGGTTGACATGGCGATCAAAGGTAGCCTTGGATCGTTTTTTAGCTGCCTCGTTGTTCTATAATGAAGATCGACGGTCTTCATCCAGAGACTCTAAGTTCAGCAAGCGTTGCTCCATTGGAGAAGTGTCGGGTAAAAGCTCGATTGCGGTGCGAAGGGTGGGAATTTCGCACTCGATGGGAAGAGTGGCCTCGACCCCATGGACTAAATGAAATGGCGTGAAACCCGTAGCGGTCTTCACTATCGTTCGATAAGCCCATAGCGCGGAAAATAACATATGATGCCAATTGGTTTTATGTTTATTAACCATGCATTGTAACATGGTCTTGAGGACTTTGTTTACTTCCTCGACCTGTCCGTTTGATTGAGGATAATATGGTGAGGCAAACTCGTGAGAGAAGCCTAACCGAGATGAGAGTTCGACGAAGATCTCATTCTCGAAATGTTTCCCATGATCGGAAACTAGTTGGAGTGGTACTCTGAACCGGGATATGACGTGGTTGAATAAAAAATGCGCTGCGGTGTCAGCGGTGTTGTTGAAGGTGGGCATAGCTTCAGCCCATTTGGTGAAGTAATCGACAGTGACAACAATGTATTTGTGACCTTTGCTGGAGGGGGGATTACAAGACATAAAGTCAATGCCCCATTTACAAAAGGGGCCTGCAGTAATGACAGGGTGAAGAAGAGCGGGGGGAGCGCGGGCTTTGTTGGCATAGAGCTGACATTGCTCACATCGTTTCACAGCATGAATGCAATCGTGAAACAAGGTAGGCCAAAAGTAACCAGCCCAGATAATCTTTTGAGCCGTGGCGATGCCCGAAAGATGGCCCCCGCAGGCGCCGTTGTGGCAGTCTTTTAAGACTCTATCGGCCTCGTCAATAGTCAGGCAGCGACGAAGAATGGTGTCGACGCCCCGCCGATATAGGATGTCACTGATGAGGAGATAGCAGGGGGCTTGATGGAAAATGTGCCGATGATCATCTCGTGATAGGTGGTTACCGAACTTTTGAGTTCATAGGTAGACAAGGAGGTCGCCATACCAAGGATCATCAGAAGCGATGTAAAAGAGATGTTCGTCAGGAAAGTCAGTATTGACAGAGGAACTGGGTGTGTCAGAGGGAAGGGCCGTGACAAGTTCAGCGAGAACGAGGGCCTTCTTACTCTTTGGTGCTGAGAACTCAAGGTTGTATTCCTAAAGGATAAAGATCCATCGAGCGAATTTTCCGTTAACTTGGCGATGACTAAGCAAGTATTGCATAGGGTTGGAATCCGCGACGACCTTGGTGGTGCGAAGCAGAATGTAATGGCACAACTTTTGTACTGCAAGGGTAAGTTTCTCTTCATGTTTATACTTCAGGGGTGGTCCTGAGAGGTTCTTACTGATGTAGTAAATGACGTGTTCACGATTTTCATCTCCGAGCTGGACGAGGACGCCGGCTACTGATACAGATGATGCTGATACGTAGAGGATGTAGTCACGATTGTAGTCAGGTGCACTAATCAAAGGTGCATTGGAAAGCGCTGCTTTGAGATCGTCAAACGACTGTTGGGCATAGTCGTCCTAATGAAAAGGGATGTCGTGAAGTAGTAAGCGAAGGAAACCATGTGCGTGTATAGCGTAATCGGGAACAAAGTGCCGAAGAAAGTTGGCTTTGCCCTATAGACTCTGTAGTTTTCGCAAATTCGGAGGCGGTGGAATTTCGGTGATAGATTGGACTTTGAGGGGGTCCACGGTGATACCGCTTTGTGAAACGATGAAACCGAAGAGGCGTCCTGTGGTGACACAGAACACACACTTGAGAGGTTTCAAGCGGATGTTGTACTGATGACACCGTTGAAAGATGATTCGTAAATCATCGAGATGTTGGGTGCATTTCTTGGACCAAGTAGTGAGGTCGTCCAAGTAGGCGAGGATGATTTTAGCCAGATCATGAAATATGTATGTCATCGCCCGCTGGAAGGTTGCGCCGGTGTTTTTTAAGCCGAAAGGCATGACACGATATGAAAACGTACCCCATGGGGTAATGAATGCGGTTTTGTATTGATCGGCTGGGTGGATCTGAATTTGGTTATAGCCAGAAAATCCATCCATAAAAGTAAGAGCTTCGTGGCCGGCGTAGTCATCGACAATCTAATCGATGAAAGGTGTAGGGAAGTTGTCCTTGGGACATGTGTTATTGAGATCACGAAAGTCGGTGCAAATGCGGATGGATCCCTATTTTTTGTCGATGGGTACAGGGTTGGAAACCCATGAAGTATAAGCGATGGGGTAAATGAATATGGCCATACGCAATTTGTCAATTTCGGCTTTGATAGCCGCGGCCTTGGATGGGTGTAGCGGTCGCTGTTTCTGGTGAACTGGTGTGATGTCTGGCTAGGTGTCGATACGATGTTCGACAATAGTGGGGTCGAGGCCAGGAATCTCTGTGTATGACCAGGCGAAGATATCCCTGTATTCTTGGAAGAGGGCTTTGTAGGCAGTGATTTCCTGTGGAGTACAAGCGGCTCCAATGATGATTTCCTCGACGATGCCTGGTTTAATGGAAATGTCAATTTTGATGGTGGGGGAAATGTTAGCCAGATTGCCTTCTTCGAAAGCGTCGGGTGCAGGAATGGGATTGTTGAACCAATCGATAGGTCCTGATGGGATAAAGTCTTTGGTTTCGACCGCATAAACGGGGTTGTGGCTAGGAGGCATGTGGGCTTCCTGTGGAAGGAAGAGACATGGTGATGTAGTGCATCCCAGGGAGAGTCTGGGTGTTGTATCTCTTCCAATATGTCTTCGTCACATTGAAAATGACGAGAATATAATGGATCGTGAGGAGTGATCTCAGCTCTAGTGTGATTTCCCCCTGCTGGTGAAGCAAGGGGAGAGGTGTGAGAAGATGGTGAGGGTTTGTTCGTCATGAACCATATGTTGAAGTACTGAGGGGTAACCGTGGTAGTTGGATGGGTAATCTTTGCAGGGGAATAAACAGGAGAGTTGGGAGGGTTACGGGGTAAATCCTCAGATGTGTCATCTAAGAACCAAGGAGGTATTGGGAGTGCCTCGGGTTCGGGAGAAATGACATGAAGAGCCTCGAGTGATGAAGTAAGGTCGATTACCGCTGCTACAGGTTGGTGATGCAGGGCCAGTCGACGTTGCCTGTATGCAAGGATTATAGGACACTGGAATGTAAAATGTGCTAATGAATCGCAAAGAGAGCAGGGGCATCTCATGCGTTCATTGACTGAAGTGGTGACATAGCGAATGTCAGTGATTGGTGTTTTAGAGGACGTGGCAGGGCGTGGGTTGTTCTGAAAGTCTTGGCTTATGATAGCTAATGCCTGTCGAAAACGAGGCAGTGCTGAACAATGATGGGTGTAATGGCCATACTCAGAACAAATGGCACATGCGAACTTGTTCTTCAACCCTTTACTACTGGAAGGTTGAGTGGTAGCAGTAGTACTGGGTGGTGTGGGGGTTGGATTGGGGGGAATTAAATTCCGTAATTCCGGTAGTGATGGGCAGTTGTTGGTTTGGTGACCCTCTTTGTCACACAAGGCGCAAGGTGGTGGGATGCGCGAAGGAAGTGGAGCTGTGGGCTCCTTCTTCTGTCTCCTGCCCCCAGCGGTAGCAGGGGGGGTAGCGAGTATGGGGGTAGTAGGGGTACTGGGAGTGATGACATGAATCGTCATGGGGAGTCCTTCCTGTGGGCGAGGGACCATCTCAGGTGGATGTAAGTACCACATTGGGCTTGCTAACACCATATTGGGTAGTGTGAGCATTGTTGCTACCTGAAAAGCTTCTATACCGGGTGGAGGGTAAAAGAAGGGAATTTGAGTGAGGGGTCGAGGAACTGTCTCCCAAATGGGACGAGGCCCTTGAGGGGGTGTGAATTCGTGGACCGTAGGGATCGACAAGTGCACAGGAGGCTCCTGTGGGAGTGGTGTTGCGACTGTTGAGACGTCAGGAATGACTGAAGCCTCATGAGGAGGATGAGAATCCTCCTGGAGAGTTTCCTTAGAGGAAACAACGCATACCTGGCTAGGGGGAAGGAGTGGTGGTGCTCCATGGTATGTCCCTAACAAGGATGGATCTTTGAAAATCCCAGGGCCCATTTCGATGAGTGGATATATGTCTTTGTTGGTGTGAATAAAAGGAAGAATGTTATCAAGATTGGCAGATGGGTTAGGCTCGTAATGTGAGACTTGGTCGATAGTCACAATCTTCCCGTTGTGAGGGAACATGATTGTCCTAAAGACTGATGATGCCACTTCCTTCATAGCATACATGTAGGTATGGCCAAACAAGATATTGTAATCGAGTTGAGCGTCGATAACTTCAATGTCAATGAGAATGGTTTTGCCCTCGAGTTCTATGGGGACATTTTGAAAGAGCCCTTCGGGGGATGATGGTCTCCCGTCATAATCTCACAATGTGATGGCGGAGGGTAAAAGGCCCGGGGAACCAAGTTTCTACCATACTATTTTGGACATGATGTAGGTAGATGCCCCTTCATCGATGATACACCGATGGATGGTGATGTTCCGTATTTTGACTGGTATTTGAATAGCAACTCCGACGGGAAGACGAGGTTCGCAGCTATCAAGGTCAAAAGTGATGAGTCGAGTATCGACAGGGTCGACTGCCCCCAAGGCGGAAAGTAATGATTTCCGCTGCATTGGACAAGTCTGGAGGACCTCCAGAACTGACATGGCAGTCGGGGATTGCGCTAAATCATCTACCAAGCTGTAGTTATGTGTTGCCCTAGCCTGTGGGTTGTGAACATTCCTGCACAAGGGGATGCAAGGGATGCATAATGGTGGTTCAGTGGAAGGGCAGGGGATCATCAACGGGGGTCCCGTCGGTGTGGGTTTTGTCTCGGCAGAGATGGGATTAGACTCAGCTGTTGTAGGATACTAACGATTGTTTGTTTGCAACAGAATTTCTTCCTCACTAGTGAGGAGAATTGTTCGTTCTACTGCATTGTTGGGGTTGTGGTATTGGCCCACCTGAGGTGGGGGATGTTGCATGTCCTGTTGGGTGTTTATGACACCTTGATGTGGGATAGGATTTTTCAGTACGGCGGGAGGGGGTTGTTGCGCATATTGTTGTTGTGCCTGCTGTGGCGCAGGTTGCGTTGGGGAGGGGGGAACGCTCCCAGAGTCTTTCAACCTTTTGAAATCAGCAATCTGGGGGCAATGGTGAGTGTAATGGCCGTACACACCATAAAGAGCACAAGGGTGGATGGTTTTAACATTATTCCGCCCTTGGCGTTTGTTGTTATTGCCCCCCTGGGGGTTTTGGTTCCCTTGGTTCGGGTTGCCCCCAGTGGGTGGGTGCTGTGGGGGTTGATTCCCGCCTTGACCAGGATTGTTGTTATTCCTGTTACTTCCTTTCTTCTTGTCATTGTTCGAAGGGTGAGTTGGGTTGGCTATGTTTAACTGTTCAAAATTCTGATATTGTTGAGCAGCAGAGGGTTGAACAAAGTTTACCCCCGCATGAGGATGTGGGGGAGCCATGGGTTGTGGAGGACCCGGAAAGGGAAAGTAAGGGTTCTGTGGTGGTGAGGCTCCATAAGGTACATAGGAAGGTGTGCCACTTTCGCTAGTACTATAAGGTGATGTGGAGGGGGGACCACTGGTGTTTGGAAGAGGTGGATGTATGGGGGGTGCCGGTGGCGGTCCACTAATGGGTGGAGGTGTAGCAACAGGGTATGGCTGTTGGTAAGGGGGTGGGGGGTAATAAGAAGTGCCCCCATATGCTGGTGGGTATTGAGGTGTCCCATACATCGGTGGTGGTTGGGGTTGTGGACTATGGTGTGTGGTGGTACCTATTAGTCCATTTGCTGAGTGAGACATCCCAGGTTTGTCTTGACCAAATGGCACAGGTCTGGGAAGATCAGGAAGTACTGTGTATAAGTACCCTGACTGTGCATAAATGAGGTCATATTGTTGGGCTTTACTTATGGCTTCTTCTTCTAATTGTGGAAAGGTGGAAGCGACATCCTTCCCGAGGAGAGCGACAAGTGATCTAAGAAACCAGTCAAGACATTGATGTTTGGTGGTTTCTGCTTTACACAAACTACGTCACCTACGCCACTCATGAATGTGGTCAGCAATGTGGGTGGTTGAGGACTGTTTGAAATTAGACAGTCGTTCTAGACCATTGTCATGGCGGATGGGTAATTGGAAGAAAGTTAAGAATGCTTTGGCCAAGGATTCAAAGGTTGTATGGGACCCCGATTTTTCTTCGACATACCATTTGGCTGATGGGCCGGTAAGTGTGCGTTGAAATAATCGCAGTCTGACGGAATCCTCCATGATGCTATTGGAAGAACACCATAGATGAAAGGTCATGACATGATTGGTGGGGTCATCCCCTGCCTTTCCTTCAAACTTTGGTATGTCTGAAGGAAGTTT
>ML784532.1:1056594-1083148 GCA_009831015.1 Picea engelmannii
GTCCTCCAACTTCGTAAGGCCATAACTCTCAAACCGTGAGGAGTTATGTGACGTTCTACATACCACCAGAAATGGAATGACATGTACTATCCATATAGAATAATATTATCTGAAAATATATCATAACTCATACCATTACCCATAAAACAAGCATGGGTCCATTACCCAAACCTGGGGTCTCCAACTTCTCATGGCCATAACTCTCTAACCGTGAGGAATTACGTGATGTTCCACATACCACCAGAAATGACTGACAAGGACTATCCATTTAGGATATTTTCCCTGACAAATTCACTTTTCTTCATCTCATTATTCCACAATTAAGCATGGGTTCTCTTACTCCACAAAGCGTCTTCCCGTGAGGGATTTCACCACAAGGGAACCACTTTGGAGTTCATCCATATTTACTTCTTATCAACCATGACAAAACAATAATGAGTCATATTTACATAAAAAACTATTGGTTCCATTACCCAAACCTTTGTGCTACGGGTATTTCTTCAAGGGTTGACATCAATGACAACCAACCTTAATCAACAAACAGTGGATTTCGTTTTGGAATAAGGAACATCGACAACTTCCCATACAATATTTTCTCTCTAAGGCAAGACAACACCACTCGCAAGTGTTCCTCGTGTTCTCTTGCATACTTGGAATAGATGAGGATATCATCTAAAAAGACTTGTACAAAGTAGTCTAAGTACTTCCAGAATACACTGTTCATGAGGCTCATGAATACCGCTGGTGCATTGGTCAATCCAAAAGGTACTACAACAAACTTGTAATGCCCAAACCGAGTTCGAAAGGTAGTTTTAGGAATATCTCCTTCCTTAATCCTTAACTGGTGATACCTTGATCGCAAATCAATTTTTGAGAATACCGCTACTCCTTTCATCTTTTCAAAGAGATCATCTATTCATGGTATTGGATACCTATTTTTCACTGTAGCACGGTTCAAGTCCCTGTAATCTATACACAGTCGTAAGGAACCATCCTTATTATTCACAAAAATTACTTGTGTACCCCAAGGTGAGACACTAGGCCTTATTATCCCTAAGTCGAGTAGCTCTTTCAACTGCATCTGTAGCTCACAAAGTTCTGGCATTGTCATTCTATATGGATTTTTGGAAATTGATTCTACACCAGGTTTTAGCTCAATAGTATAATCAAGCTCCCTCTCAGGAGGTAATCCCGGTAACTCGTTCGAAAAAACATCTTTAAACTCTGACAATACTGGGTACTGATCCAAGGAGGGTCCTTTCCTTTCACTCACTTCTTCCACTACTTAAATTTGACACCCTTTCCTCATGCACTACTTAACCTGCATAGTTGAGATAAAGCATAGAGACACCTTTCTCCGTACACCCTAGATCTCTACTGGCCTTCCTTCATCGTCAACACAAAGCACCCTTTTTGTGAAACAATCTACCATAGCTCGATGAGATTCTAACCAATCCATTCCAATGATTAGGTCATACGCCTCGAGAGTAGTGACGTATACCTTCAACTTGGTAGTACACACCCCCAGGTCTACTAGGAAATTATCAACGCTAGGTCCTACAGCTTGTTTTCCCCCCGAAGCCATCTTGACTTGTTTAAATTCATCGTGTTCGTAGGCTGCCAACCCACTCTTTTCTAATGTAGATGGTGAAATGAAACTATCTATAGCACCATAATCAAATAAAATATTAACATTGATATGATTTAGCATACATGATGACTCCACCACCGTGGATTGATGTTATTCCTGGCGATTATTAACTATTGCGTAAATCTGGTGGCTTCCACTTGCTCTTCCCATAGAGGAATTTCCTTCTCTATGCACAAATCTTGATTATAACTTTGGGCAGTCATACTGGTAATGGGGTCCTCCACATCCCAAACATAGAACACAATATTGAACCTACGCATTGCTTGGTGACTGCCTCTAAAATGAGTTCCTTCCCTTGGAACCCCTGCCCCTACTAGCTGCTCCTTGAGAAAGTCGTGCACCTACCTGTGTCGTTGGTGATGAACAATATGCTACACTCACTACCATTGAAATACCTGTGGCGACTATCCTTGGTGTGACTCTATTACCATATGGAGGTGTCCTGGAGCTCCCTCCCCTGGAGAATGTCCTAGGGGCCTTTGTAGTGTCCCCAAGGTTGAGCCCCATAGTGAACCAAGTTCTGAAAGGAATTGTGATTATGTTTTATAGGCTGGTGAGACAAGTTCTTATAAGATGGATACTTATGTGTTTGTTAGGCCAGGGAGCCTAAGTGTTGAAGGCCAGGAGCCTGCTATTGTACTTGTATGTATGCAGAACATTTAATAAAATATAAACACCTCCAAGTGCAGACCGACCACGATGAATGAGTGAAGGGGGACTAAGCATCCATAGAGTGGGCAAGGAATTAGGGGCTGGAAGGTGGGAAAAGGGGCTAAGTGTTGAGCCTAGGGGGCTTAAGCCTAGGAATGATATTTTAATATTATTCCAAAATAACATGTGCCATTTATGTTTTGATCCTAAGTTCCTAACCATGAGAAAGGTAATGCATGCCGAGGAACGCATGCAGTTTCAAGGGTGACAAGTGTCCACCCTAATGCATGAAAATAAAACAGAAGAGGTAAGTCGTGAAGGCTCTCGCTCCTCCATTCCACCCGACTATCTGAACATGAACGGTCTGACCTCTACAAGAATACCGGGGGTGCAACCCTGAAAGCCAAAAATCCTGTTTTGATTTCGGAGATAGCCGGTACATCTTTTGTCTGAACAGTTGGATCATGTGCATGGGATCTCTGCACACCTCATGCAATCCTGAAACCAAAACCATGAAGACTATCCTATGTTTGTTGAACCAGTTTGGGAAGCCTGTGTATGTGTTCCCAATTGACTATTGTGGCCACGCAGCGCTGGACTGCATGGGGCTTACTGGCCAGTCTAAGTCTGTGTCGAACCTGTGTGAAACCTCTCTCTAGGTGAGGGAGGTGATTATTGTTGGAAGAGGCAGGTTTTTAGGCTTGTGAGCAACTCTTTCCAGGAGAGAGAGTTTGCTGGGAAGTGGTTTCTTCCAGAGAGTGTCTAGAACCAGCTTCGGGCTCTGAGACTTCATGATCCGGCGTTGCCGAGACCCAGAGAGGGAGGTGTAGCACCGATGGAATGTGCTTGTGAAGGTGTATACTCCCAGGCGGAACAAGAATGTGGGGAATGAGAGATTGGGAGTAGTGGGCCTAAGATGGTATCCTGGGAAGAATCCTTCCAGTCATTCTGTGTTGTTTTCCCTGTAACCTCAGCCTAGCCTAGGATTCCTTGCTTTGGGGTGGAGCTTAGTCCCAGCTCGTGGGTGACCCACTGCTGAGCTGATGAGAAGTGTGGTCTAAGGCTGGGAGGTTCATGGAAGGCCTGAACTTGGTTGGTAAAACTACCATTGTTGCAAAGATAAGTATCTGATTATGCTTTAATCATGTTTTGCATGACTATGCTGCTTATGTATCATGTTTTCTGCTGTGTATATGAATTAATATGAAAAGCTAATTGCTTGTTGATTATGGCAGTAATTCATATGAATACTCTGTGTTGAATGTGTTTATTGTTTAAATGAATGTGGGTTAAATAACATTTGTATGAGTTATGTACAAAGTGGTCTTATAGTCTTCTTTTAAGAGCGATTAAACCTTAGTAGCAAAAAAGGTGTGCTACAGTTTGGTATCAGAGCGGTTAAACAAAGTAGTAGAAAAGGTGTGCTACATTTTGGTATCATAGCCAAGCTTTCGACACTGAGCCTAGATGGGCCAGTGGAGTGGTATTTGGACCGAGAATGCGAGGGGAAATTGGGTCTGGAAGGCCAATTTTGTACCTTGGTTTGCTCCAAAATGTCAAGGAGTTACTTGACGAGTTTTAAATCTCAGGAGGTATAACGACGTTATTAAACCGCAACCATTGTGGTATGAGTCCACAACGAGAGAGGACTCCACACCAGTGGTGTGGAAGCTCTAGGATATGTTCAGGAGGGAAGGCGAACCCTTGTGAGTCTTCAGATCTTGAGAAAATTAACCGACAACCGTCGAATCGGTAGAGAGTTTCACAGAGTTTTAAAGCTTCGTGAAAAGGAGGGTGAAAGTCCCAAAAGGAGTTGGCTTATTAGGATATCAACGTTAAGGATAATGGAGTTCTCGAGGTTGAAAAGGTTGGGACATTTCAAGTTCTGAAATAGCGAGTGGAAATCTGAGCCATTCGTATAAGGAAGGACGCGTGTCGTGCCATTGTCCAATTCAGAGATCCGGACACCCGGACTCACATAGGTGAGNGTGTTTTTTTTTTTTTTTGACCTTGCACCAGGCGAAGTCCCAAGATTTGATCTGAGCCATCCAACAGTTGGGACATGTGGCAGAGATCGAGCGACCCATCGGTATATTGTCTACCGGGGTTTTGAGTTGACATAGAACGTTTTCATCAGGGAATCACAAGTTGCGAAATCCCGAGATTGGATCTGAGCCGTCCGTCAGTTGGGACATGTGGGAAAGATTGGGAGCCCATCGGCATATCGTGGTTTGGCATTTCATGAATCCTGAAGACAAGGCACAAAAAGCATTAGAAATCGTGAAATAGTGAGAAGCGGTGAGGACCGTCCATTCTTGGGGACGCGTGGCCGAGATCGAGGCATTCGGGAAAGTCTGAAACCCCGATAGAGAGGTATGACTGTGGTCATATAAGGGGAGGTCGTGTGAACCATGAGTCTATCCTGGAGGGCTAACGGGAGTTAGACCGCATCGGCGTTTGGAAGCCCAAAACGCCGAAAGGATCTGTGCCATAGATCTGAGAAAGATCTGACCGTTGGATTTTTCTTGGAATGGATGTGGAAACATGGAGATGTACCATGTGCCACTGGGTCAAGAAGAGAAGCGAGAGAGGTGGGACCTGATGACGTTGTTAAAAATCAATGTGGGGCCTCATGAACGTACCACATGCCATGATGGTGAAGAGCGACAGCTGTGCTGTGGGACCAGAGGATAAAGTAATTCATGATTTTGGGAACTCGCGATATAAGGGCATGAGAGCTCGACATTGAAGCTCGCAAAGTCGTGAAGTAGCGAGAACGAGAGGAGAAAAGTCAACATCGCTTCTTCATGAAAGGGAGGTACCAGGGTTGGATCCCATATATCATGATGGTGCGAGTAGCGAAGAGTGCTAGCACTTAGCCCTAGACTATGGTCATGCGTAGTAGACCCTAGCGAGGAGAGAGCCATACCCTTGTCGCATCTTGGGTTTCAACGTTTGGAGGAATGAGCCGAAGGTTTTAAACTCACGAACTTGCGATATCGTGAGTTGAAAAAAGGGTGACTTGGGTTAGGAATATTTAATTTTCGGATCTTCGTGGACCAAGAATTCTGAAGTTTCGAAGTCCCGGAAATTGCAGAACCGAACGAGAGCTCAAAGAAAAACTTAATTAAATCAAAATGTCTTTCGTTCTTGTTCGTATTGGATTATAAATGTTATGGATTGTTCCAAAGGATTATTGACCTGAAAAACTTCGAATTTAATTACATAGTGCGTGTGTAGAGTTCAACGGAGGACAGGACTCGAGTTAACCAATGTCGAGTATGGAGTGGGGAAAGGTGCAGATTACCCCTGAACTAGAAGACGAACAGGAAGGAAAGGATGTTGACTTGGGAATCGAAGGATCGAACTCCAATGGGAATGGAAGATAGAAGGATAAGGAAGGACACATAATGAAAATCATTGAAGGATTGCAAAGAGAGGCCCAGGCTCGCTGAGCTGATAGCCGAAAGCTCATGAAAGTCAGGGATCGGCAGGGTGCATTAAACTTAAAATTTTTGAAGAGCCTGGAAAGAATAGAGAAGAAACTTGAGAAGGGAAGAGACTCAAGTACGACGCAAAGTTGCAAACCCATGGGAGAAGAAGTAGGTTGAGGAGTGGTAGCCGTCATCTTAGTCTCTCCTAAAGACATTCTCACAGGAAGACACACAGTAGTTCAAGCCCATCCCCTACCAAAAAACATCAAAAATATGGAAGGGAGGAATTGAAAGGAGAGATGAACAAGATTAAGCCTCCAACATTCGATGGAGAACATAAGAAGGAGGAATATTCTGAGACATGGTTTCTGGGCATGAAGAAATACTTTCAACTGCAGAATTATTCTACCCATGCAGAAGGAAGAATTGCAATGTACCAATTGAAAGGAAAAGCATCCATGTGGTGGGATCAGTTAGTGTAGGTGCATCACATTAGAGAGAAAGAGGTCACTTGGAAGGAATTTAAGAGGTATTTCAAGAAGAAATACCTGACTAAAAGATACTATGACAGAAATATGAAGGATTTCTTCGAACTCAAGTTGGGAAGTATGACCATTGATGAATATGAACGAAGTTTCATAGAACTACTGAAGTATGTTCCATTCATCAAAGATGAGGTTGTCAAGATTCAGAGATATCTAAGTGGACTGCCACCTTCTATGAGTGACAAGATTCAATATGATGACCCTAAGACCATGGAAGAAACAATAAGAAAGGAGAAATGCTTGTATGAACAACAAGGAGAAATGCCTATCCTTCGGAAGGCTTGGAATGATCAGAGGAAGTTTAAGAAGGAACATAGACAGAAGGGAAACAAGCCTTCCTTTTTCAGAAACAGTCTTCAGGGATAGCCATCGTTTAGAGATCCGAGAAGGACTGAAGAGGGAGCACAAAGATAGAGGCTGACACCCATTCAGTGTTGGGGCTATCAAGGAAACCACAAGTACAGAGATTGTCCCCATAAAAATGGTAAGGAGAGAACTGTACATATTGTTCAACAAGATGAAATGGTGGAGGATATGGGCAGCATAATGCCAAGGATCTATGCAGCCCTGGACAACAAGCAAGCAGAATTTCAATCGCACATGATTGAAGTGGAAGGTATGATTAACAACCGACCACTTGTTATTTTAATTGATTCAGGGGCTAGCCATAGTTATGTAGATCCTAGAGTGGTGGAAATTTTGCATCTAACGAGGAGAAAACATGAGAAGTCTTGGTTAGTGCAATTGGCCACAAGGACCAAGAGGAAGGTCACTAAATTGGTTAAGTCATGTTCAGTGGATATGAAAGGAATGATCACTAATGCTGAATTGAACATTCTGCCTTTAGGCTCATACGATTTCTTAATTGGGATGGACTGGTTGGACCAACACCATGCCCTTCTGGATTTCCATAACAAGAGGTTCACATGCCTGAACGAAGAGGGAAATCAGGTAACAGTCCAAGGAATTCCCAGAGCCGTGGCTATGAGGGAAATCTCAGCCATGCAGCTGAAGAAATGTTACCGGAAAGGTTGTCAATTATTTGCAGCTCGGCTGGAAGAAGAATCCCAAGATGTAGTATCGAATCTAGAAGACCACAAAGTACTCCAAGAATTCAAGGACATATTTCAGGAGGTACTTGGACTACCTCTGAATAGGGACATCGATTTTTCTATAAATTTGATGCTTGGAGCAGCTCCAGTTTCAAAGGCTCCTTATAGAATGAGTACACTAGAACTGAAAGAGTTGCAACTACAGCTCGAAGAGCTACTAAAGAAAGGTTAGATTCACCCCAGTGTGTCACCTTGGGGAGCCCCAGTCCTATTCGTGAAGAAGAAATATGGGACGTTGAGGCTATGCATTGATTTTCGGTAGATGAATAAGATCACTATCAAGAACAAATATCCTCTGCCAAGGATTGATGATCTTTTTGATCAGTTGAAGGATGCGAAAATATTTTCGAAAATAGATCTCCGATCAAGATATCATCAAGTGAGAATAAAGGATGAGGACATCAACAATACCACCTTTAGAACAAGGTATGGTCATTATGAGTTTACAGTGGTGCCGTTTGGATTGTCCAACGCGCCTGTTGTTTTCATGTGCTTAATGAATGGAGTGTTCAGATATTATTTGGACAAGTTTGTCATAGTCTTCCTGGACGATATCTTGGTGTATTCCAAGACAAAGGAAGAACATGAACAACACCTGAGAATGGTGTTGCAGGTGTTGAGAGAACACCAGTTGTGCGCAAAACTTAGCAAGTGCTCATTTTACCAAAGGCAGATCCATTACTTCGGACATATAATATATGAAGAAGGGATCGTTGTGGATCTTGAAAAGGTACAAGCCATTTGAGAATGGCCAGTGCCAAGGAATGTGGAAGAAGTTAGATCTTTTATGGGTCTGGCAGGCTACTATAGGAGGTTTATAGCCAGATTCTCAAGAATAGCTCATTCTATCACTTCCTTGCAAAGGAAGGGGAAGAAGTTTCAGTGGACTGAAGAATGTGAGAGTAGCTTCCAGCGATTGAAGCAGCTGTTAACTAGTGCTCCAATCCTGAATATTGTAGATCCAAACAAGGATTACGTAGTTTGCACAGATGCATGTAAGGAGGGGCTGGGAGGAGTTCTCAGCCAAGAGGGATTTGTAGTTTGTTATGAATCCCGAAAGTTAAAGGAACATGAGAAGAATTATTCCACTCATGATTTAGAGCTGGCAGCAATCATCCATGCCTTGAGGAAATGGAGACATTACCTCATGGGAAAGAGATTCGAGTTGAGAATAGACCATAATGGTCTGAAGTATTTATTTGATCAGCCGACCTTAAATGCCAGACAAATTAGATGGCTGGAGTTTCTATGCGAATATGACTTTGATATCAAGCATATCAAAGGGAAAGAAAATAAGGTGGTTGATGCACTCAGCAAAAAAGTGCACGAATTACATGCTACAGCCATTAGCATGTACCAGACTGAGATGAAAGACAGAATTTTGGAGGCTGCAAATGTTGATTTGTAGTACAAAAATCTTATAGCAAAGCTACAGCAGCGTGAGAGACCACATACCAAGGAAAGTTACACCTTGGGAACTAATGGTTTACTTATGTATAAAAACAGAGTGTATGTACCCAATGTCCAAGAATTGAAGCTGGAAATTCTAAAGGAGATGCTTAACGTGGCTTATGTTGGACATCCTGGATATCAAAAGACTGTGGCAGCAATCAAAAGCCATTATTTTTGGCCGAGTCTGAAGAAAGAAATCGTTGAATACATCAAAAGATTCATGGAGTGCCAAAAGGTTAAGGTTGAGCATAGGCACCCAGCAGGGTTGTTGCAGCCTTTACCTATTCCTGAATCGAAATGGGACATGGTAACAATGGATTTTATCACCAAACTACCTAGAACAAGCAAGCAACATGATTCAATCATGGTGGTGGTGGACAAGCTTACTAAAGCTGCCCGTTTTATTCCACTGAAAACCACCCAAAGAGTAGTAGATGTTCATGATATCTTCTCAAAAGAAGTTGCACGCTTGCACGGAATTCCTAAGACAATTGTGTCTGATAGAGACCCAAAATTCACTTCGAATTTCCAGAAAGGACTGTTCAAAGGATTCAGAATGAATCTAAACTTTAGCACAGCATATCATCCC
The DNA here is from genome assembly GCA_009831015.1 of Picea engelmannii. NCBI lineage: Eukaryota > Viridiplantae > Streptophyta > Pinopsida > Pinales > Pinaceae > Picea > Picea engelmannii. Next base: position 1,066,029 of record ML784532.1, read on the forward strand.
GAGTCTGATGGACAGACAGAGAGAGTAAAAAGAGTAATAGAAGACATGCTGAGAATGTATGTGATGGATAAACCATCAAGGTGGGAAGACTACCTGCATTTGGTAGAATTCGCCTACAATAATGGGTATCATGCATCATTGAAGATGAGCCCATTCGAAGCGCTTTATGGAAGAAAGTGCAACACTCCAGTGAGATGGGATAATCCAGCTGACATAGTAGTAGTTGGGCCTGAACTGCTCAAAGATATGGAAGATCAAATGATAAAAATTAAACAGAATCTAAAAGCTGCCCAGGACAGGCAGAAAAGTTACGCTGATAGTAACAGAACCCATAGAGAATTCAAAGTGGGTGACCATGTTTTCCTGAAAGTGAAAACTAACAGGAGTTTCCTCAAGCTGGGAAGTTGTGCCATGTTGGCAGCAAGATTTTGTGGGCCATTTGAGATCTTGGAAAGGATTGGGCCAGTTGCATACATGCTTGCATTACTTGCATCTATGACTGTACATAATGTGGTTCATGTTTCACTACTTAAGAAATATGTACCTGATGCTAATCATCTTATCGATTGGAATGTGATTTAGGTGGAACTAGAAGGTGTACTGCAAGTGCATCCTATGTGCATATTGTACAGGAAAATAAAACAGCTTTGGAATCGAGCTATAGATCTTGTAAAGGTCTAGTGGACCTGGTATGGTCCTGAGGACATGACATGGGAGCATGCATATGTTATGCGGGCAGAGTACCCGCATCTTTTTGAAATTTTTTGAAAAGCTTGCAGATGTTGTGTAAAGTTGCACTAAGGACAGTGCAAAAATAAGGGGAGGGGAATTGTAGTGTCCCCAAGGCTGAGCCCCATAGTGAACCAAGTTCTGAAAGGAATTGTGATTATGTTTTATAGGCTGGTGAGCCAAGTTCTTATAAGCTGGAGACTTATGTCTTTGTTAGGCCAGGGAGCCTAAGTGTTGAAGGCCAGGAGCCTACTGTTGTACTTGTATGTATGCAAAACATTTAATAAAATATAAACACCACCAGGTGCAGACCGACCACGATGAATGAGTGAAGGGGGACTGAGCATTCACATAGTGGGTAAGGAATTAGGGGCTGGAAGGTGGGAAAAGGGGCTAAGTGTTGAGCCTAGGGGCTAAGCCTAGGGGGCTGAAGCCTAGGAATGATATTTTAATATTATTCCAAAAGAACATGTGCCATTTATGTTTTGATCCTAAGTTCCTAACCATGAGAAAGGTAATGCATGCTGAGGAACGCATGCAGTTTCAAGGGTGACAAGTATCCACCCTAATGCATGAAAATAAAACATACGAGGTAAGTTGTGAAGGCTCTCGCTCCTCCATTCCACCAGACTGTCTAAACATGAATGGTATGACCTCTGCAATAATACCGGGGGTGAAACCCTGAAAGGAGAAAATCCTGTGTTGATTTCGAAGATAGATGGTACATCTTTTGTCTGAATAGTTGGAGCCTGTACGTGGGATATTTGCACACCTCGTGCAATCCCGTAACCAAAACCGTGAAGACTATCCCGTGTTTGTTGAACCAGTTTTGGAAGCCTGTGTCTGTGTTCCCAATTGACTGTTGTGGCCACGCAGCACTGGACTGCGCGGGACTTACTGGCCAGTGTAATTCTGTTTCGAACTTGTGTGAAACCTCTCTCCAGGTGAGGGAGGTGATTGTTGTTGGAAGAGGTAGGTTGTCAGGCATGTGAGCAACTCTTTCCAGGAGAGAGAGTTTGCTGGGAAGTGGTTTCTTCCAGAGAGTGTCTAGCACCAGCTTCAGGCTCTGAGACTTCCTGATCTGGCCTGTTGTCGAGACCTAGAGAGGGAGGTGTAGCACTGATGGACTGTGCTTGTGAAGGTGTATACTCCTGGGCAGAACATGCATGTGGGGAATGAGAGTTTGGGAGTAGTGGGCGTAAGATGGCATCCTGGGAAGAATCCTTCCATTCATTCTGTGTTGTTTTCCCTGTAACCTCAGCCTAGCCTAGGATTCCTTGCTTTGGGGTGGAGCTTAGTCCCAGCTCGTGGGTGACCCACTGCTGAGCTGAAGAGCAGTGTGGTCTAAGGCTGGGAGGTTCGTGGAAGGCCTGCACTTGGTTTGTGAAACTGCCACTGTTGCAAAGATAAGTATCTGATTATGCTTTAATCATGTTTTTCATGAATGTGCTGCTTATGTATCATGTTTTCCGTTGTGTATATGAATTAATATGAAAAGCTAATTGCTTGCTGATTATGGCAGTAATTCATATGAATACTTTGTGTTGAATGTGTTTATTATTTAAATGCATGTGGGTTAAATAACATCTATATGAGTTATGTACAAAGTGGTGTTATAGTCTTCTTTTAAGAGTGATTAAACCTTAGTAGAAAAAAAGGTGTGCTACAGTTTGGTATCAGAGCGATTAAACAAAGTAGAAAAAAAGGTGTGCTACAGCCTTCCCCACAAATCCAAGACGATGTAGAAAGATCAACCTCATACCTCCATTTAAGTTCATGTGTTCCTCAGCATAACATGCATTTTCTACTTCTTCCACTACTGAAGACAGTTTCCACATCCGTATCATGGCCCTTATCTTAGGGTTTAACCCATAGACAAAGCATTCTGCCTGTCGTTGATCATTATCCATGTATGAAACATATTTTACCAATTCCATAAACTTGATCTCATATTCTTCTACGGTCTTGTTTCCCTGTACTAGAGCATGAAATGCTCCCACGTGTTGTTCCTCATAGTAAGATGGTAGATATTTCCTTCGGAACCTCTCCTCAAAAAGTTCCCAAGAGACAGTGTCCGGGGTAAGGTGCAATTGTCTCTCCAGGTTGCCCCACTAGTTTAGGGCACTGTCTCTCAACTGAAAAATCACTATATTCACCTTCGATGTGGATGCATAGTCTCTTAAGTTGAAACAACTTTTCATGCCTTCCAACCATGCCTCGGCATGTTCACTGGAATGACCCCTGGAAAACTCTGGAAGTTTGATCTTCTACAGTCCTCTAGTGATGTATCCGGGTGGAGGCCCTCCCCCTAAATCCCTCGATGCTTTAGGATTACCCATTCTAGATGGTGGGGTTTCCACTTTGATCCCTTTTGGATGATGCCCCTTTAAAGTCTCATTTATGGCCTCCAAAGAGCGCAGAACGAGAGCTAATTCAGGCAATGGTGGTGGAGGCGCTAGCGGTCTCTGTGTCGATGCCCCTATGCCTTGATTTCCTCTCATCCTAACCATCCTGTATACTTGAATCTACATCAACCAAATTTTTTCAGGGTGAGTCTAGGACATTTCACATTTGAGCAACTTAAAGTAGAAAACAAGGTTAGGTGTAAGTTTTTTTTTTACTTGTCTGTAAATAGACATTACTCTCTTTAGGGGAAGTGGCTAGGTTAGGGTTAAAGCGTCTAAGCTTGACGTCTTTGCCTAAGAAAAATACTGACTCCCTTGCCTGGTAGTTACGCTAGCATTGCCCTGCACTCGCCAATTCCTTTTACTTACCTTCCTAGTGTGCATGAAGTTGCCTTCCACTTATACTGGTGTTGACGGGAGAAATCGACCGTCCGTCAACTGAGAGAGTGGAACCGGTCCGGGGTTGTCTAATAACCCAAGTTGTTTGGGATGAACCACCCTGATGGGTTTAGCGGCTCCGTTAGCCGATCTAATGTCCTAAGAAAACAAAATAAAAACTAATCTAAACTAACTAATCTAACTAAAACTAATGAAACAAACTAAACTAATAAAAAAAACAAAACAAATAAAAAAAACTAATAAACTAATCTAACTAACACTAACTATTAAACAAACTAACTAAAACTAATTATTAAACTAAACTAATCTAACTAACTATATATATACAGTCTACTAACTAATACTATACTAACTACTAATTGAAATATAACTTATTCACAAAATGTACAATATCTACAATTTACAGATTTGAATAAAACCTGAAAAACTCATTTATGTTATGCCCTAAGACAGCGAAAGATATTTTTTGTTGATTTTATAATTTTATAAACAAGAAATAAAACAGAAAACTAACTAAACTAAACTACTAATCTAAACTACACATATATCTAACTAAACTACTAATAAATATACTAAACAAATAAATAACAAATTGACCTGGAAACGCTCCAGGTTTGTCCTGTGTATGATGATCGCCTTAGCTGATCGGAGGGAGGAAACCCACACCGAAAAATCCAAAAACTTCTCGTAAACGATAAGCTGCAGTGTTGTACAAGTTTGATTACAGGACAAACAAGACATAAAAATAACAACAATCGTATGATTTATAAATCTCTACAATTAGATAAACCTGTTTGCAAAGATCTATACTTAATAGTTCAATTGATGAAGAAGAGAAATCTGTCATTCATAAGATGAAATAAGTAATTGTTGTATTCTTTAAATTAGTGAAAGAAATCAGACATGGATCACATTAATTTAATCATATCATTCTGCAAAAGACTATGATAGCTAAAGTAGTCACTAATCAAATGCAAATTGATAAGCATAAACATGAAACAAAAGATTGATATTATGAAAAGCGAAAGCTGTAGCAGAACATCAACTTCTGTCTCAGTTTGTATTAAAAATCCATAGCCTGGTTCTCCCACAAGTGAGGATGATCCTTATTACACAAAATAATAATTATTTAAAGGTTTTCCACAGGGTAAAACCTCCCTGTGGAAGTTATAAAACTGTTTACATAAAATCTGGGAAGATATCCCAAAGTTGACTAAACTAGGAAACTAAAATAAAAGTAAAACATCCAAATATCCTCTTGACTCTCCATCAAATCCCATGCAATTCAAATTCACATGAAAAGGACCAAAAATGAACAAGTTAGAAGGATCTTTTATTAATAAAATGATAAAAAAATTAATTCTATAGACTAGCTACAGAATCATGCGATTCTGTAGCTAGTCTAAATAAGATACAGAATCAACATTGAAATTAATCGAAAATCTTTTAAAGAATTCCATTTAATTGACATCCAATAGCCATTTGAAAACGAATCATTTAATTTGAGTTTGTTATAACATTCGAAATCAAACAGGATCCAAATCAATTAACTGACTATATAGATAGGCATACTCTGTTTTGTTTGTTACCTAAAAGTCGAGTGACAAAATCATATGGAACATAAATGCGATCGTTTCATAACAAATCGAATTCAACATAATCAAAACAAATGGCAAGCAACTATTACGCTGCATTGTCAACAGGAAATATGAATTCGACAAGATCATTTTCAAATCATAATAACTGTTTTGACATAGCAAACAACTCATGCCACAAGTAGATTAACTCGAGCTGGCACGAAAATCAATTCAAATAAAGTCGTAACAGGATCGATTGATAGCAACAGAATTCGTAATTTGTTATTGAAAATTGGGCAAACAAGATTGATTGTCTTTGATCGAAATCATTCCAATCAAACAAATTATAACCGGGTTTGACCAATTCATTTTACACATTTAAAATCAAACAAAACAACAATTACAATCGGGATCCAATTCCTAAAAATGATCGAACTAACAGCAATCCAATCGAGCAAATCAATCGACTGGGTTTAGCATAGTCATTGCAAATCATAATCATTCCATGATTCGGGCGTATTTGCACAGGTTTAATGAGATCATTGTTTTTATAAAAACAAAGTAGTTCTTTCCAAATTAAGTTGAACAGAGTGGTACTCATGATTTGGAAAATCATATGACATAGAATATCGTAACAACTACACTCCCGAAATCATTTACCAATCACAGCATACGAATCATAATGAGATTGAATCCAAGCATAATCGTATTCTAAATTGAGCATGAAAACTTCCTGTTCGGAGTGAATACAAAACGAATTGAATTGAAAACACACCATTAATTTCGTTACTTCAATCAGACAAACTTAGCAAATGAAATACAAACGAAAACCATTCAAATCCAATAAAAATCTATGAGAAAATCGTATATCAAATCGAAATTCCTTTTATTTTTAGCAAAAGGAAACCATGTACAGGATGATCACTTAATGACAGAGGCATTTGGATGAGAGACTGAGCTATTTAAAATCAGAATTCAAATCATTATATTAACCTTGATTATTCACAAAACAAAAACGATATCAAATTTTCATACCTATATAGCGACGAGACGACTTGATTATGCCAATTTGGAGTTGACAACGGCTGTGGTTGATTCAACGTTTTTGAAAAGGATGGAGCCGGTTGTCTTTTGATTTTTATCAGTTTCTTGGAGTTGGTTTCTTTGACTGGTTAACACTGTAATTTGATCTTCCAGTGATTGAATTTTCGATTGGAGTATGGGAACATCAATGTAGTATCGTTCCAACCATAAATCGCATTAGTCACAGGATGATTGTGTGGGTTTTGAAAGAGCAGGCGAGGGTTTGGTCAAATGGCCGAGGGTTTCATGAGGAAATTTAATACCAGGATAGCTAGGGTCGTTCCTTAGGCAGGGGGGAAGATTCGACACGAAATCATAAGGTGGCTTAGGACATAAACCCTGCGAGTAAGGGTACTCGCTGGCTAGAAAATGTTCTACATCAGAATCAGAATCCTCACTTAGGACGATAGGATTTGACTCAGTAGAGGGTTTAGGTTTGTTCCTGGCCATCTGTGAAATCAAACGAGCGTTCTTTTTACCCTTAGCATTAGCAGTAGGGTTTGCGTTGGGATTTTTGCTCATAGGTCTTTTAATATTCTCAAATATCTCAATAAAAACGTCGGGTAAGTCAACACCAGGGTCGATCGAGGGTTTAGGCAGTAGGACATGGAAGGGCAGAGGTGGCTCGGCCTTGGTTTCATTCACCATAGGCTTGTCAACCTGTATAGGGTCCAATTCATAGAAACCATTTCGAGTGACGAAAGTGCTCCAGCTATCCCCATGCAAACTCAAATGATAAACAATGATAAGTTTGATAAGTCCATGGTGGAACAGGTTGTTGTCAGCCTTCTTCCTTTTAAATGTTTTTGACATTTATATAGGTTGTGCTGAAAGTAAAATGGCATATTCAACGAGTATCCCATAAAATTCATTAGCAAACACAAGTGATAGAGGAAAATGAGTTTGTATCGACCTTCACAGGTCATGAACTATTTGACTACCATCAAAGTATCGTGCCATCGTGTTTTAAGTGCAGAGATGGGAATACCTCTATCACAAGAAGTGAATTTGCGCGAGAGGAATAGTAGTGTCCATGGCACCTCCTTGACCTTACAATTTTTGAACCAACGCTGGCCTGTGGCAGGTAACCCTGTAGCATAACTAATAAATTTATTATCAATTTCCAACTGTATGTCGCCCACCTTGGATCTACAGCCATCGAAAGTCATGGTAAATTGTCGTGCTACACAGATATTAAAACCCTCAAATCGCTGCACGAAGGTGAGCCATCCATTATTGTCCAAGTATTTATGGGCATTGTCAAACATTAACAGGGTTGGGTTGTCGTTTGGCTCGATTCATATGACTGGTGCCATGGAGCCGAGCACATGGTAAGTTGAGGGTTTGGATCATAACACACAGGAGCAGAGCTACCTGAGCTAACATAAGTGAATGGGAATAAGGGATAGGCATAAATGCCAGCGTGCGAAGGTGGTGGAGTTTATCTCTGCCATGCAAAATAGTAATTGCCAAAGTACAACCGTCGATTTACATAGTTGTTCAATCCATAATAGTATTTCAACAATAAATTCATGTGCCCAACTAGTGAAATCAATGTATAAACCAACGTGAGAAAACATTATGCCAACGTTTTAAACACCCGATATATAAATCAAAACCAAAATCAATTATGTGCCAATGTACCAGCTCACATAATCAATAGTTTAACCAATGTGCCGATGGGTATTCATATAATCAACATAGGCATCATATTAAAAAGATATATTTGAAATATTTAACCATAACACCCATGTATCTTATGAAACCAAAAGGTCAAGTAAATCAAATAAAAATGCAAATCCAAATATTAATGCATTGCAAACTGAATGAAACCAAGTCACATAATCAATATAAGAATGTCCAATGAGTATTGCTCGAAATTTCTGCCAGCTACATAATGATAAATAAAAGGTAAGCGCAATAGGCATATCGACAAAACGATAATGACAGTTCAGATAGTGATTCCAATGTGACTTCGAAAGATTAATTTTTCACGCTTACAGTTGTGAAAACAAAACAAAAATAAGTGTGTAAATGTCGCAAAAAAAAATGAAAATGTCGTTTATTTGAAATTTGCGACGAAAAATTGATGTTTGCAAGACATAGGTGTAGGTAGCTTATAAGACAATGGAAAAATGTGAATTGGCTGCCAACAATGGCGACACACTAGTAGAAGCAATTATCTTTTTCAAAAGAAACAAATTTAGGTTAGGATAGCAAAGAAAATCTCAACTCAAAAATAACAACCAGAAAATCGTATAAACATCATCATTAACCAACTATTCCAGCAGTATTTCAAAAGATGAAAACTGATAACAATCTTAAGATCAGCAAGTCACGATATTAAAGATAAAATCTCCAATATTGTTGGCATAGCCACTGCTGCCATCAGGCGTCCATAGCCTCAACAGGGTTGCCATTTAACCCACTCTGACATCTGTATCCTGTCAAGAAGTTCTGGATCAGAATAAAGGACTTTAAAGAGGTTTCTTTTTTACAATTTTTCATATACCCGACATTGCTTCGCTGCCAGTAGGCCTGTTCAGTACCCCGACGAAGTTGTCTTGGCGTCATGCATGCATTTACCCGCTGCCAGCAGACCTGTTCCGTATCCCGGTGGGTTTACAAGCACTTCCCACAGCTTTTATTAATAATTTATTTTGTTTTGTTTTTCATGGATATATAGCTGAGCGGGGTGATGCTGAAAATCATGATTTTTTAACATATTTTTTCAGACCTCATCAGAATTTTTTAGGACTGTCCTTTATTTAGATCTAGAGATGTTTTATTGACAAAAACAACTTCCTAAGACAGGGAGACATCTTCTAAGTCATTCCTTTACGGAAAAGGGACAGCGTAAAAAGATAATAGATGATCATGACGAACTTTACTCAGAGATCGAAATCGGTAAACTTCTTTCAAACAACAGACTTTTCCAACATAGATGTATATTTCAGAAATATACCATTGATGTTTATACAAACTTTCAGAAGTTATTTCAGTGAAGGAAATTTCTATTGTCTTTTTCTGAATAGTTCAGCATACAGGTATGTGTATTTCAAAAGACACAAACTGATAAATTCAGATGCAAATCAAAAACAGAAAGCAAACGAAAACGCAAACAAAAATAAAATATATACATAATATACAAGGGTAGTTATCAAGAAAAGTATCTCTTCAAGGCTTGTCCATTCACTGGATAGGTGTCAAGCTGCCCTTCAAGATTCTGCAATCGAAAAGAATTAGGACCCAACTTTTCAGCAATTAAAAGTGGTCCAAGCCATAAGTTTTGAAATTTTGTGTGCTCTCCCTTTCCCTCGTGTGGTTTGTCCCACTTCAAGACGAGATCACCTACTTCAAAATTCCTATCAGAAGAATAATTAGAATCGAACCAGCTTTTAACCAATTTTTGGTGTTGATCTAACTTACGTTTCGCTTGGGCTCTTACCTCTTCTAGCTTCATCAAAGCGTTAATCTGATTTTCCAAAGGGGGACAATCTTCTTCTTGGACTTTTTGTGACAACTGAAGTGAAGGAAGAAGAATGTGAGGTGGCAAAATTGCTTCTCTACCATAAACAAGAAAAAAGGTGGAGTTTCCTATAGCATCTTTTGGTGTTACCCTATCAGCCCACAGGGCATTTAGCAGCGCATTGTGCCAATTCTTGTGATTTTCAACCACAGTTCTCTTGATGATTTTAATCAAGTTCTTGTTTGTTGATTCTGCCAGTCCATTGCCCTGGGGGTAGTAACTTGCAGAATACTTCAACTTAATTCCTTTTTCTAAAGCGAACTCGCTCATCTCAAGAGAGGAAAAGTAAGAAGCATTATCGAAAACTAAACAGTCAGGGATACCGAAACGAGTGATGATATTCGAATTTAGAAAGGCAATTACCTGACTGGTGTTGACAGTTCTTAGTACAACATCTTTAGACCATTGAGTAAAGTAATATGTGGCTGTCACAATAAACTTATGTTGTTGCGAATATGGAGGGTTGATTGGACCTATGATATCAAGGCATCACTGTTGAAAAGGAGAATCTGCTGTAACGGGCTGCAACGGAAAGGCTGGTTTTTGTAACCGCCCTGATGCTTTCTGACAGATGATACATTTACGACACAAGGCATGGGCGTATCTAAAAAGAGTAGGCCAGTAATAACTAGCTCTTAAAAATTTATGAGCAGTGGTGTCACCACTGAAATGGCCACCATCTTCTCCTGCATGCCACTATAGCAAGACTTTTTCTGCTTCGTCCTTTTCAAGACAACGCATCAGTACGCTGTCAAAACTTTGACGAAACAGGATACCATTAACCAGATGAAAGGAGGAATACTTTAGTCTCAACACTCTTCTTTTGGCGGGGTCAAGGTGACAGGGGGCTGACCCACGTTCAAGATAGAATCTTATATCGTCGTACCAAGGACTAACAAGGTTTTGTGTGCAATAGATTAAACTTTGATCGCTTTGACCTAGGTTTACCGTATCGCTCTCTTGTTGTTGTCCTGCTTCTGAATCAACAACTAACTTACATAAACCTTGGCCTCTCACTATCTGAGCTAGGGTGATTTCTAGGTCATACCCCTGCAAGGAGGTGACCCAGTTGGCTCTCTTTTCTCCTAGTTCCTTCTGCACTAATAGGTTCCTTACGGCTAGGTAGAGGACAATGAATTTCATCCTTGACTTCAAAATATAGGACCGGAAGTGCTTAACTTCTTTGAAAATAGCGTAGGCTTTTCGATCTACCGCTGGGTAATTAAGTTCAGTGCCTTTGAAAGAGGAGCTCATAAAGGCGATGGGTAATTCATTGTTCTGGGCATTCTTTTGGGTTAGGATGGTGACATAGGAATGGTCAGAAGCAACAGTGTAGAGTGTAAGGTCTTGAGAGAAATCTGGGCTCATGAGAGATGAAGCGTCTATAATGGCCTTCTTTATCACGTTAAAAGCTTGATTTTCTGTGGGTCCCCAGTGATATTGGGTGTCTTTCTTAATCAAGTTATATGAAGGCCTGACCATTTCGGTGAAACTGGGGACAAATATTCTCATGAAGTTAATCTGGCCTAAGAAAGATTGCATGGATTCTTTGGATGTAGGAGGGGGAAGTTTTGCGATGACTTGAGTCCTTTCGGGGTCAATAATCATCCCTTCACTAGACACAATAAATCCTAATATTTTACCCTATTCTACTGCAAAGATGGACTTTTTGGGGTTCAAGGAGATGTCATATTTACGACATCGCAGTAGAACGGCTCATAAGTGAGCTAGATGATCGTTTTTGTTTTTAGAAAATATAGTCACATCATCTAAGTAAAATACGATAGACTAATTGATTAAGCCTCAGAAATAAATATCCATTTCTCTTTGAAAAGTGGCGCTGGAATTAATCAATCCAAAGGGCATTTTACGATAAGCATAAGTGCCCCACGGAGTACGGAAGGTAGTTTTTAGTTGGTCTGGTGGAGACATCAGGACCTGGTTGTATCCAGAGAAACCATCCAATAAGGATAGCCTCTCAGAACCAGATACCGGTTGAAGGATCTGTTCCATGGGTGGGATAGGATAGTTGTCTTTGTCAGATGCCCTATTAAGGTTCTGAAAATCGACGCAAAGTCGAATTTCCCCATTCTTCTTCCGGACTGGGACAAGGTTAGAAACCCATTGAGTGTGCCTAATAGGAAAAATTATCTTAGCATTTAGGAGCTTATTCAATTCTTTTTGAATTGTCGGTTTGAGTTTGGGGTGCATTTTCCTCAGTTTTTGTTGGAAAGGTAAGGCTTGGGGCTTCATCGGGATGACATGGTGTATGATATTGGGGTCGAAAGTTTTAAGGTCATCATACGTCCATGCGAAGACATCTTTAAATTCTTTAAATAATTTAACAAATGCATCTCTTTCTTGTCGAGAACATCCCAAGCCTAAGTTAATGCACTGAGGATTTTCATTAGTTCCTAAGTTCACTTTTTCATAAGACAACGAGGAACTATTGGTTTTACAATTGACCATATTTTTAAATTTATCTTGAAAATCATAAAACTTTTCTAATCTAATTACAGATTTTGAGATCGAGTTTACCATATCCGATGAAGATTCAGGATTTCTCGGATCTGGTATTACTGTGAAATTGCGCAAATTGTCGTCATGTGTATGTTCATCTATCATCGCGCCTTGAAAGTTTTCTTCCATGTGTAGAAAGTTAATAATCTGTTGATCGTCATCAAATACTCTCCATTTCATGATGTTGTCAGGAATGGATGGCCGAAACAGCAGCTCAACTGAGAATGCGTCTGGGGACAAGCCTTCTGCAGGAAGAAGTTTAGAAGCTACATTAGCTAATAAATCTGCTTCAGAGTTATTCAATCTAGGGATGGAATTTATATTGAAAGATGAAAAATTATTCATTAAGTTTCATACCTCAGACTATTAGCTTTTGAGATGCGGAGATAGACAGTGGATAAAATCTCTTACCTATCTAACCACTATTTCAAAGTCGCCAAAAATGGTTAAATTTTGAATGTTCATCTCCAAAGATTTTCTGAGACCTTGCAGTAAAGCTTCATATTCTTCAGTATTGTTAGTACATTCAACTTCTAACCTACATGCTATCAATGTTTTGTTACCTTCCGGATCGATAATGATGCAGCCTACTCCAGCTCCCTCTTTGGACTTTGACCCGTCAAAATACAGAGACCAAATTTGGTTTGCATTGGGTACATGGGATCTTTGCGTGGAAGTTGTTGGTTGTGCATATGCTGCAATCTCAGACTGATGTTCTGGATTGGTGATAGGTGAAGCCTCGGCCATGAAATTGTCGAAGAAGGTATCCATCCCTTGTACTTCAAGTGAATCAGTAGGAGGTGTGTATGGTTCGTTGGGATCGTTCAGATCTCTGACCGTGAACTTAAGGTAGCGCTCACGATTCACCTTTATTCTATTAGGCTTGTCATTCTCTGGGAGCCATAGATGAGACCAATCTGTTGTGAAATAACCATGCAGTTTCTCTGACCAGTCCCTTCTTAAAAATAGACCATACACTTCTGGAATGTACACAACAATTATATCAATAACTTGCTGAACCTTGGGGTTAGACGATAATCTAATAAGCACATTCTTTAGTTCGCCTATAACTTTAACATTTGTCTGATCAAGTTGTATGATTTTTAAAGTTGAGGGTTCAACTTCAGCATTTATCTTTTGGAAAATAGACCAAGGCATCACATTGGATGACGCTCCTAAGTCTGCCATACAATTGTGCACGTTTCTATTGAATATCTTGAAAGTTAATAGGAAAGGAGGTACATTCTTGCGAGTACTAAGAGTGGTATCTTGTGGCTTTTTACTCGCAGTTTCTAAGGCTACTTTATCTACATTATTTACATTATTTACATTACTTACAGGAAGGCTTCCTTTATCTTGAGGATCAGGATTATTTTTAGTGGAAGTCTTCTGAGGGACTTTGTTTTGCACAACCTTATTACCATTAGAATTACCATTCTTGTCGTTCTCTGAAATATTTTGCAACATCTTTTGTAACAAAAATGGAAACTTCAACAACTCATAAATAAAAATGTTAGCCCTTAACTTTTTAAGATCTTCAACAACATCATAATCTAAGTTGGGGCTGACATTACTCTGTTTAGTTTCGGCTGATTTAGATTGCTTTGGCGGCGAAGTTGTAGTATTTTCAGAAGAAGGTTTATTTGTTTCCTTACTCCTAGTGTTATAAGGATGAATTGTCTCGAAGTTCGATTGGAAGATGCTATCCGAGAAGTGTCCAAAAATGTTCAGGGAAGACTCTTCTTCTTGAACTGTCTCTTGCTCAACTACCTCCTCAGGAATCTCAGGAGGCATCAAGTTGTCTTGGGCTTCTAGAATTGTTTGAAGAGCACATTGCAAACTTTCTAGATTAAGGCCTTCGGTGGTTGAGTTAGGTCGGTTGGTAGGAAAAGGCTTTCATAAAGGAGGTTTGCAGGGTCCTTTTCTCGAGGAAGCTTCTTCAGTCGACCTTTTCAAGTCTATAACTTGATTAGACAGTTTTTGAACAACTTTAGTTAGGTTTTCCAAATCAAAGTTTTCAGGTTGTGTTTTACTTTGAGTGATTCTAGGGAGTATTTCAATCTTCTTTTTGGAAGTGGAACTAGTCTCGGTTTCATTGTTAGAAGAGTCTTTAAGACTAAGTATGTCTTTTCAATCTGGATGGCCTCCTCAAAGGCCTCTAACAACGTGACTTTTTTGGATCGTTTAACCCAAATAGCTATGCTCTGATGCAAAGCTTTAGTGTAGTATGCTATTATAAGACTCTCAACAGACATTGAATCGACAGGGATTCGGTTTTTGAGTGTCAAGAATCTTTGATTAAAATATTTAACTTTTTCTTTTGGGTTCATTTTTAAGCTAGAAAGATCCATGACTAGGACTTCCAGAGGCTTACCGTCTCCGAACTTTTCCAAAAATCACGACTCAAACTTTTCCCAAGACACGATGGTATGGGGTTGTTGGGAAAAGTACCAAGTGGATGCATTACCCTCGAAAGTATAAGGGAACAACCTACAGACAACATCTTCATGTTCGACATTGCTGAGTCTTATGGCTAACATGAATATTTTAATGTGATCTTCAACTATCTGTTTTGAGTTAGGATCAAACTTGGGAAGCCATTTCTTCGGGTGCTTAGGTAGAGGATGCTGAGCTCCAGGTACAGCTATGACATCTTGGTCAAGCCAAGGTCTAGCAGGGTTGTTCTGATTTTCCATTGGGGTAGTGGATGTGGAAGGCTAAGAAGGTGAATTGCCTTCATCAGAGGAATCTCCTCCAGAAGAGGAAGGAGATGATGGAGGTGGTGAAGGAGGTATCCCAGATCCTCCTGTAATAGGATTTAAGATTGGATCTGAAGGATTCACAGTAGGATTAGTGTCACCTAATTGTTCTATGATATTACAGAAGTTCAAAGGTTGGCTCCACGGACGGTTTGGTTGCCTCAAAAGGGCTAAGGTACTATGTGTTTTAATAAGAGATTGGCGTACAATCTCTTGTATGTCACCACTTGTAGGATTAGGGGTTGTTGGCTCAACTGTGATCTGTGGATCGTCGGTTGAAGTAGTTGTTGTTTGAAGGGGAATATTATCGTGTGAACGGATTCTAGTCGTTATAGGTGAGCGATTAGGGGGTGGAGGAGTCTTGCGACCACCTCGTGCCATTAATTAAGTTCAGGCCCTCCTTCTAGCGCCATTTTTTGATGGGAGAAATCGACCGTCCATCAACTGAGAGAGTGGAACCGGTCCGGGGTTTTCTAATAACCCAAGCCATTTGGGATGAACCACCCTGACGGGTTTAGCGGCTCTGTTAGCTGATCTAAGGTCCTAAGAAAACAAAATAAAAAATAATCTAAACTAACTAATCTAACTAAAACTAATAAAACAAACTAAACTAATCAAAAAAACAAAACAAATAAAACAGACTAATAAACTAATCTAACTAACACTAACTATTAAACAAACTAACTAAAACTAATTATTAAACTAAACTAATATAACTAACTATATATATACAATATACTAACTAATACTATACTAACTACTAATTTAAATATAACTTATTCTCAAAATGTACAATATCTACAATTTACAGATTTGAATAAAACCTGAAAAACTCATTTATGTTCTGCCCTAAGATAGCGAAAGATATTTTTTGTTGATTTTATAATTTTATAAACAAGAAATAAAATAGAAATCTAACTAAACTAAACTACTAATACACTAATTCTAACTACTAATCTAAACTACACATATATCTAACTAAACTACTAATAAATATACTAAACAAATAAATAACATATTGACCTGGAAACACTCCAGGTTTGTCCTGTGTATGATGATCGCCTTAGCTGATTGGAGGGAGGAAACCTGCACCAAAAAATCCAGAAAATTCTCGTAAACGATAAGCTGCAGTGCTGTACAAGTTTGATTACATGACAAACAAGACATAAAAATAACAACAATCGTATGATTTATAAATCTCTACAATTAGATAAATCTGTTTGCAAAGATCTATACTTAATAGTTCAATTGATGAAGAAGAGAAACTTGTCATTCATAAGCTGAACTAAGTAATTGTTGTATTCTTTAAATTAGTGAAAGAAATCAGACATGGATCACATTAATTTAATCATATCATTCTGGAAAAGACTATGATAGCTAAAGTCGTCACTAATCAAATGCAAATTGATAAGCATAAACATGAAACAAAAGATTGATATTATGAAAAGCGAAAGCTGTAGCAGAACATCAACTTTTGTCTCAGTTTGTATTAAAAATCCATAGCCTGGTTCTCCCACAAGTGAGGATGATCCTTATTACACAAAATAATAAGTATTTAAAGGTTTTCCATAGGGTAAAACCTCCCTGTGGAAGTTATAAAATTGTTTACATAAAATCTGGGAAGATATCCCAAAGTTGACTAAACTAGGAAACTAAAATAAAAGTAATGTTGGACACACCTACCAAACTTAGAGGGGGGGGTGAATGAGTGTGGGGCTCTTTTTCCCAAAACTTCCCTTTTGCACAAAAACTCATCAATTAACATTCAACATTTATTCATTACCCATTGTTGTCATTTATAACCAATTAGATGTGAGCACATATCAACAACATATATCAGCAATATGTCATCAACAAGTCATCACCACAATGAACACAAAGAACACAAGATGTATGTATAATTTTCTTTTTATTATGGACTACAATCCTTGGGGTTTATCAGCAACAACTGAATAAAGTACAACTCTACAAGAGCACGAGCTCTATATGCAAGACTCAGCTTGCATTCTCAACATCAACTGAGATGAGGCAACAATCCTCAATAGATATCAATCTGTACCATAAACAAGAGCATCAACCATGCACCAACCTGTGCCATAAACAAGTGCATCAACCATGC
>ML784532.1:1089721-1105632 GCA_009831015.1 Picea engelmannii
AATCAATTACTTGACATCAACCAATGACATCAATCAAACCAAACCATTTACATCAATGACATATGATCCAACAATCTCCCAAGTAATCAAACCATTGGCATCAATGACAACATGATCCAACAACATCCAAATATCCTCTTGATTGTCCATCAAATCCCATGCAATTTGAATTCACCTAAAAAGGACCAAAAATGAACAAGTTAGAAGGATCTTTTATTAATAAAATGATAAAAAATCTAATTCTATAGACTAGCTACACAATCATGCGATTCTGTAGCTAGTCTAAATAAGATACAGAATCAGCATTGAAATTAATTGAAAATCTTTTAAAGAATTCCATTTAATTGACATCCAATAGCAATTGAAAACGAATCATTTAATTTGAGTTTGTTATAACATTCGAAATCAAACATGATCCAAACCAATTAAATGACTACAGAGATAGGCATACTCTATTTTGTTTGTTACCTGAAAGTCGGATGACAAAATCATATGGAACAACAATGCGATCGTTTCATAACAAATCGAATTCAACATAATCAAAACAAATGGCAAGCAACTGTTACGCTTCCTTGTCAACAGGAAATATGAATTTGACAAGATCATTTTCAAATCATAATAACTGTTTTGACATAGAAAACGACTCATGCCACAAGTAGATTAACTCGAGCTGGCTCAGAAATCAATTCAAATAAATTTGTAATAGGATCGATTGATAGCAACAGAATTCGTAATTTGTTATTGAAAATTGGGCAAACAAGATTGATTGTCTTTGATCGAAATCGTTCCAATCAAACAAATTATAACCGGGTTTGACCAATTCGTTTTACACATTTAAAATCAAACAAAACAACAATTACAATCGGGATCCAATTCCTAAAAATGATCGAACTAACAACAATCCAATCGAGCAAATCAATCGGTTGGGTTTAGCATAGTCATTGCAAATCATAATCGTTCCATGATTCAGGCGTATTTGCACGGGTTTAATGAGATCATTGTTTTTATAAAAACAGAGTAGCTATTTCCAAATTAAGTTGAACAGAGTGGTACTCATGATTTGGAAAATCATATGACACAACATATCGTAACAACTACACTCCCGAAATCATTTACCAATCACATCATACGAATCATAACGAGATCGAATCCAAGCATAATCGTATTCTAAATTGAGAATGAAAACTTCTTGTTCTGAGTGAATACAAAACGAATTGAATTGAAAACACACCATTAATTTCGTTACTTCAATCAGACAAACTTAGAAAATGAAATCCAAACAAAAACCATTCAAATCCAATAAAAATCTATGAGCAAATCGTATATCAAATCAAAATTCCTTTCATTTTTAGAAAAACGAAACCGTGTATAGGATGATCACCGAATGACAGAGGCATTTGGATGAGAGACTAAGCTATTTAAAAACATAATTCAAATCATTATATTAACCTTGATTATTCACAAAACAAAAACGATATCAAATTTTCATACCTGTATAGCGACGAGACGGCTTGATTATGCCAATTTGGAGTTGACAACGACTGTGGCTGATTCAACGTTTTTGAAAAGGATGGAGCCGGTTGTCTTTTGCTTTTTATCAGTTGCTTGGAGTTGGTTTCTTTGACTGGTTAACACTGCAATTTGATCTTCCAGCGATTGAATTTTCGATTGGAGTATGGGAACATCAATGTAGTATCGTTCCAACCATAAATCACATTGGTCACAGGATGACTGTGTGGGTTTTGAAAGAGCAGGCAAGGGTTTGGGCAAATGGCCGAGGGTTTCACGAGGCAATTTAATACCAGGATAGCTAGGGTCATTGCTTAGGTAGGGGGGAAGATTCAACACGAAATCATAAGGTGGCTCGGGACATAAACCTTGCGAGTAAGGGTACTCGCTGGCTAGAAAACATTCTACATCAGAATCATAATCTTCACTTAGGATGATAGGCTTTGACTCAGCAGAGGGTTTAGGTTTGTTCCTGGCCATCCGTGAAATCAAACGAGAGTTCTTTTTACCCTTAGCGTTAGTAGTAGGGTTTTCCTTGGGATTTTTTCTCACAGGTCTTTTAATAGTCTCAACTTTCTCAATAACAACATTGGGTAAGTCAACACCAGGGTCGGCCGAGGGTTTAGGCAGTAGGACATGGAAGGGCACAGGTGGCTCGGCCTTGGTTTCATTCACCATAGGCTTGTCAACCTGTATAGGGTCCGAGTCATCGAAACCATTTCGAGCGACGAAAGCGCTCCAGCTATCCCCGTGCAAACTCAAATGATAAACAATGATAAGTTTGATAAGTCCATGGTGGAACAGGGTGTTGTCAGCCTTTTGCCTTTTAAACTTTTTTGACATTTTATATATGCTGCGCTAAAAGTAATAGGGCATATTCAACAAGTATCCCATAAAATTCATTATCAAACGCAGGTGGTAGAGGAAAACGAGTCTGTATCGACCTTCACAAGTCACGAACAGTTTGACTACCATCAAAGTATCGTGCCATCATGTTTTAAGTGTAGAGATGGGCATACCTCTGTCACAAGAAGTGACTTTGCGCGAGAGGAACAACAGTTTCCATGGCACCTCCTAGACCTTACAATATTTGAACCAACGCTGGCCTGTGGCAGGTAACCCTGTAGCAGAACTGATAAATTTCTCATCAATTTCCAACTGTATGTCACCCACCTTGGCTCTACAACCATCGAAAGTCATGGAAAACTTTCGTTCTACACAGAGATTAAAACCCTCAAATCGTTGCACGAAGGTGAGCCATCCATTATCGTCCAAGTCTTTATGGGCATTGTCAAACATTAACAGGGCTTGGTTGCCATTTGGCTTGATTCGCACGACTGGTGCCATGGAGCCGAGCACATGGTAAGTCGAGGGTTTGGATCATAACACACAGGAGCAGAGCTACCCGATCTAACAGAAGTGAACGGGAATAAGGGATAGGCATAAATGCCAGCGTGCGAAGGTGGTGGAGTTTATCTCTGCCATGCAAAATAGTAATTGCCAAAGTACAATCGTTGATTTACATAGTTGTTCAATCCATAATAGTATTTCAACAATCAAGTCATGTGCCCAACTAATGAAATCAATGTATAAACCAATGCGCGCAAACATTATGCCATCGTTTTAAACACCCGACATATAAATCAAAACCAAAATCAATTATGCGCCAATGTACCAGCTCACATAATCAATAGTTTAACCAATGTGCCGATGGGTATTCATATAATCAACATAGGTATCATATTAAAAATATATATATGAAATATTTAACCATAACACCCATGTATCTTATGAAACCAAAAGTTCAAGTAAATCAAATAAAAATGCAAATCCAAATATTAATGCATTGCAAACTGAATGAAACCAAGTCACACAATCAATATAAGAATGTCCAATGAGTATTGTTCGAAAGTTCTGCCAGCTACATAATGATAAATAAAAGGTAAGTGCAATAGGCATATCGACAAAAAGATAATGACAGTTCAGATAGTGATTCCAATGTGACTTCAAAAGATTAAGTTTTCACGCTTACAGTCGTGAAAACAAAACGAAAATAAGTGTGTAAATGTCGCAAAAAAAAAAATGAAAATGTCGTTTATTTGAAATTTGCGACGAAAAATTGATGTTTGCAAGACATAGGTGTAGGCATCTTATAAGACAGTGGAAAAATGTGAAGTGGTTGCCAACAATGGCGGCACACTGGTAGAAGCAGTTATCTCTGTCAAAAGAAACAAATTCAGGTTAGGACAACAAAGAAAATCTCAACTCAAAAATAACAACCAGAAAATCGTATAAACATCATCATTAACCAACTATTCCAGTAGTATTTCAAAAGATGAAAAATGATAACAATCTTAAGATCAGCAAGTCACGATACTAAAGATAAAATCTCCAATACTGTTGGCATAACCACTATTGCCAACAGGCCTCCATAGCCTCGACAAGGTTGCATTTAACCCACTCTGACATCTGTATCCTGTCAAGAAGTTCTGGATCAGAATAAAGGACATTAAAGAGGTTTCGTTTTTACAAATTTTCATATACCCGACATTGCTTCGCTGCCAGCCTTTTCAGTACCCCGGCGAAGTTTTCTTGGCGTCATGCATGCATTTACCCGCTACCAACACCTGGTCTAAGTCCTTAAACTTTTCACTTAAACTATTTAATTAGTCACTTTAACTAGTTTTAAATTTAAACATGAATCATAAATTTAAATATAATTTAAACATAATTTAAAATATTAATTACTAATGATTAATTAATTTTAATTAATCACATTAATTATACTTATAAAACATACTTAATCACCTTTGATTAATCATAGTTACTTTAATTTTATTTTAAAACATATAATATTTAAATTTATGTTTTCTTCTATTACTATTAAATAATTAAAGTTTAAACTAAATATGTTTTCTTGTGTTATTATTAAATAATTGAGGTTTAACTAAATTTAAGCAATTAAAATTTAAAATTTAATTATAAGAATATTTAATAAAAAACAAATTATATTATATATAAAAAAATAAATTACGATAATCAAATACAAAAAATAATAATAAATTAAAATAATAATAAAAACTTAAAATAAAATAAAGTGTGGGCACGCATGAAGCCCACGTGCCCCGCCCCCGTTTCCTCCCGCTGTCCTTTACTAAACCCTAAAATCTCATTTTCACACAAGAGTTTCCTCTTGCGAGGCCCCTGGCTACACGATCGGCTACCATGGCCAGCCTCCTCTTTCATTTTCATTTTTTTTTGTTAACTTCTCAGCAGAGGGAAGGCATAATGGCCATGTGGGTTCGACCGCGCATTCCTTTGGTTGTGAAACCATGTTGTCCCAGGCTCCTTCCTATGGGCAATTTCTCGTGAGCTTGGTGTTGGGCACTTGGTTTGAGTGCACAATGCATGTAGAATCGTGGGTACTCCTTCTCTGTGACTTGGCTCTTGATGTATGGCGTTGGTGCTTGGGCGCTGGCTTGTATATTTCTGCTTGATTGGCGCTTAGTCTGACTTCTCCTGGTGGCTTGGAACAGGTGCTTGGCTTTGGTTGTGGACGTGTCGGAGTGGTTACCAGGAATGACTAGATATCATGTGGGATCTGCCTGCGTAGGTTCGAATCTTGTCGTCCACACCTACCTGGTCGTAACTATCATAGATAACACATTTCTTTTTTGTTTAAAAACAAAGGAATCCGATGGACATTATCGAGTGTTTTCATTTGTAATCTTACTGTGTATTTGCATAGCTTGCACAAGGATATGCATTGGAGCTTGGTGCTTGTGTATTGGCTTCTCCTTGGTGGTTGAGTGTGCATTGTGCATAGTCTTTGGTCACTTGTGGGTTGTAACTTGCACCATGTATGAGTCGGGAGAGAGCATCATTTTATTTTTTTTTCGGATGTCTCCGTAGTGCACCCTCTTGGCTCCTCTGTGTAGCTTGGAAAAGGCCTGCTTTATTGGTGTGCTTGTGGGTCTAGGCTATAGGGATTGACGCTTGAGCGTGGATTTGGTGGTGTAATGAACCTCACAAAAATCACCATAATTTTTTTTTTATTCCCATGGCATAACTCAATTTCGTTTTAAGCTTATAATGTAAAAAAAAAATAGGAATGATTCAATTATGACCGTAAGGGTATTATTACACCCATCTAATCTACTTCGAACAGAAGCTTCTGTGGGTAAAAGGAAAAGTCCCTCCATGATTTTGTTCCTTCCCTTATTCCCTACACCCTCCTGCATACTCAAAGTAAGAGGGCGATACGAACTTAGCTCAAAGGAGCCTCTGTTGTTCAGAGAGAGAAAAGGTATCACCCTGAAGTGTTTAGAGCGAGGCTGAGAGCAACATCGCCTCATAGGGGTCGAGATCCAGTGGAAAAATGCCAAATCTTCCTCGCCAGATATCTTTAGGAGAACGAACGGTGATAAAATTGTTGGGAAAAGGACTGAAATCTAGTGGATCGTTAAATCCCATAGATCTGTGTGAAAGTTAAGGATGATCTATCAAAACTCGGGAGGGTAACGATCAAATGTCTTTAGAGGAACGAACGGTGGAAAATTCATCAGGAAAGTACCAAAATCCTGTGAATCGTCAGATCATAAAGTTCCTCACAGCAACTTGCGAAAAGAGAAAAGGGCCGAGTGGGACCCGCCTTTCGAGGTTTCGGGGTTCAGAGTTTCATGAATTCAAAACCTAAACTCTACACCCCAGAACTCCCGAAATCGCAAAATGTGAAAAAGAGGAAAGGTGGGACCCCCTTTGGGATTTCAGGATTCGGAATCTCGTGACTTCAAACGCCAAGCCTTTACACACCAAAACTTTTGAAATCATGAAAAGTGAAAAAAAGGAAAGGTGGGACCCATAAATTCAGGATTTTGGAACTCGGGGTTTTGGGGTTTCAAATGTTAAACAATAGCGCAAACATATCCCGAAGCTCCCAAAAGGTAAGGTGGGACCCGAAATTTCAGGATTCTGAAACTTGGGGTTTCGGGGTTTCAAATGTCAACAACCACGCAAGACATTTCCCGAGGTTTCCAAAAGGTAAAGTGGGACCCGCTACTTCGAGATTTCAAAACTCGGGGTTTCGGGGTTTCAAATGTCAACAAATACGCAAGACATTTCCAAAGGTTTCGAAAAGGTAAAGTGGGAACTTCGAGGTTTTGGGGTTCGGAACTTCGTGAGTTCAGAATCCATACTTCAATATACACGAACCTCTGAAAGGCAAAAGGGAAGTTGGACTAAGTATTCCTGTGAAAACGTTAAAGAAATAAAAACAAACACAAAGGGAGAGAGAGCTCCTACTGTAACTCTTCACACTAGTTTCATCACTCCTTAGTCTTTAACCTTTGCGGGTATTCTCAAATTTTGTTTTTGGGAGAAAAATTACTTTTGTTTCTGGGAGACTAAGGGTGTAGAAGGATACGATATACCTTTACTTCAAAAAAATTTGAACGCCTGAGGACTTAAGAAATTTACGTGCATAGAGGGACACAAAGGATAAAAATATTCTCTGTATAGGGTAAATTCTATAATATCCACTCAGAGCCTCTTTTAAATCAATGCATTAAATGTCAACAGTACTAGATCTGTGTGTCTATAAAAATACATCGTTAAGAATATCATTCCATCAGAATTTGGTAATTATAATTTGATGTTCTGAGGGATCTGAGTTTGGTTTTCTGGGGGTTTAACTACCCAGAGGACCCGCCCTATTGACGTTAAGCTCCTCCTTTCCTTAATTACTTATAGGAATATAAATTACAGGTGCATCCATCTAGCATTTTACTCACAGGAGGAACAATTTTCCAAAGTTTGGATGTTTATTCTGAACTACACGACGACAGACAAAGAAAAACTACAAATAGACTTCATCTTCCGTTACCAGTAACTCTACTTCAGCAGATAGATATGAACATTCCAGCGGATGAATTACAACTATATATATATATATGGATTTTCTTCACATACATTTCTCATAACGAACATAAACAAAGAAGAGGAATCATTGCAGTTTCGTTTTTTAATCAAATACAATGCATCAAATATCAAATCATTCAACAAAGAATGGAAACTATTCTAGTTCAGATTTACATGATACATGACATCGGATGAAAATATATCCATTCATAATAAAAAGGGATAGATCAACATATCTGAATCCAATCCATGGGAAGACAAAGGGAACGACCGTGTTCCTCCCAACCGTAGAACAGGGCATCCAAATCTACTTGCCCGATTCACCCCTTATCCTGACCATGAATCCATGAGGGTGAACTTGGAAACTCCTCCTCAGCAGTGTCCTTCAATTCCAACAGTTCTCCTCTTGCCTCACACTTACTCAACATTGTTCGTAACAACAAGACAATTTTGTTTCAGCAAGCTCCTCTTGCCTCACACTCAATCCACAGTGTTCATAACAACAAGAGAGCTCAAGAATCCTTTCCCCTCATACTTGGCAGTGTCCTGTCTCCTCGCATATGTTATTTATCCATTTTTGCCTAGGTCTTTTCCCTCCTTTGGGGATTTTTGCAGCTTTTCTTAATCCCTTATTTTCGGGGGCTTCCAGTGGACAAATCTCTAATTTTCCACTTGTAATCATCAACCCAGGGGAAATTCCAACTTGTTCCCCACTCATGGAGTCATGGTCAACTGATTTTAACGTGGTTGTTCCATTTTTCCTCATGCAGTTAATATAATTATTCTGTTGTGATACAAGTGTCATAGTCAAATAGTTAGTTGGGTCCAAACCAATCTCTGCCCAACAGTCACGATAATTAAATACAATTATTAAATTCGAAATTTGGAATTGCCATAAATGGAAAAAAAAATTCCAGATTCAAATTTGCCAAAAACGGAAATAAATTTCCAGCACATAAAAATATTTATTTTGGGGAGATGTCACATCCTTTCCCCCTTTAGTAAAACACTACCCTCAGTGTTCATTCCTTTCCCGGAACAGGATTGGATGAGATTTCTGCAAATCTCCCTCCAATTCCCATCTGGCCTCCTCAGGACTAAAGTGCTTCCATTGCACCTTTACCTAAGCGATGGCTCTGTTCCGAAGTGTTACTTCTCTCCGGTCCAGAATGCGCAGGGGTTCCACCTATACCAAGTTCCAATCAATCATATGATTAGGGTCATGAATATACTTTTTTAACAAAGAAACATGAAATACATTATGAATTCTTAGATTAGCTGGAAGTGCAAGCTGATATGCTACAGGTCCAATTCAAGTTAGTATCTCAAAGGGCCCACAAAACCTGGGTGCCATCTTGGCACAGTTCCCCAACTTCAGTGAGATTTTTTGGGCTTTGACCTTCAAATAAACATGGTCTCCCACTTGAAATTCCAAGTGTCTTCTTTTCTAATCTACATAGCTCTTATGTCTGTCCTGTGCTTCTTTCAAGTTCTGTTGTACTTTCTTTACCATGTTCTCCATTTCTTGGAGCATCTCTAGTCCAACCATGAGTCTGTCAGCTGGGTTATCCCAACTAATTGGAGGTGTACACTTTCTGCCATACAGTATTTCGAAAGGGCTCAACTTAGCCAAAGTTTGGTACCCATTGTTATATGCAAATTCCACCAAGTGTAGGTAGTCTTCCCACTTGTCCGGGTTTGTTCTTACATACATGTGAAGCATATATTCTATGATTTGGTTTGTCCTTTCGGTCTGTCCATCTATTTGTGGGTGGTAACTTGTGTTGAAATTCAAATTAGTATTTAGCCCTGCAAACAATTCCTTCCAAAAAGTGGATGTGAATTTTACGTCTCTATTTGAAATCACCATTTTAGGAATACCATGCAGTCTAAAAATTTCTTTCATGAATATTTCAACAATGTTAATAGCTTTAAAAGTAGACTTTACAGGAATAAAGTGTGCAGACTTACTGAGTTTATCGATTACAATCATGATAGAATCATTTTGTTTCTGAGTTTTAGGCAAACCTGTGATAAAGTCCAGTGATATGGTCTCCCATTTCCATTCTGGTACTGGTAATGGTTGTAATAGGTCGGCTGGATGTTGGTGTTCAGCCTTAACCTGCTGGCAATCTTGGCACCTAGCCAAGTACTCTATTGTTTCTCCCTTCATATTAGGCCAGTAAAATAGTTTTTTGAGTGCTGTTATTGTTTTCTGGTAACCTGGATGGCTAGAGTATGGTTTCTTATGCACTTTGTCTAAAATAGTTAATTTTAGCTCTGCTGAATCTATTACATAAAGTCTGCTTTTAAATATTAATAGTCCCTCCTTGTCGATACTTATATCCGATTCATCTGAGATTGTGACACTATTTTTCAATTCCGCCATCATATTAGTGTAATTTTCGTCATTAACACCTGTCGTTCTTATTCTTTGTTCCAGATCACTTTCTGCTCTGCTGATATTTATCTCAAATAACCCATGGATTCTACGGCTTAAAGCATCTGCTACTTTATTTTCCTTGCCCTTGATATGTCTGAATTCAAAGTCAAATTCACTCAAGAAGGCTAGCCACCTTTCTTGTCTCGCATTAAGGTCTGGTTGGTTAAACAGATATTTCACTCTGCTATTATCTGTCAATAGTAAGAATTTTCTGCCCATGATATAGTGTCGCCACATTTTTAAGGCATGTATTACTGCTGCCAATTTTAAGTCATGAGTGACATAATTTCGCTCGTGTTCCTTTAATTTCCAGGATTCCTAACAAATCACGTGCCCTTCCTGAGTTAGAACACCACCTAGCCCCTCTTTACTTGCATCAACACAAACTGTGAAGTCTTTATCTGGGTATGCTACCTTCAAGATGGGTGCTGATGTCAATAATTCTTTTAGCTTGTTAAAACTGTCTTGACACTTTTGGGACCAATTAAACTTGGTTCCTTTCTTTTGTAATGATGTGATAGGGTAGGCTATCTTGGAGAACCCTTCTATAAATCTGTAATAATACCCGGTGATTCCCATGAATGACCGGATATCTGCCACATCCTTAGGTACTAGCCATTCCATAATGACTTTTATCTTTTTCGGGTCCACGGCAATACCTTCTGAGGAAATGACATGTCCTAAATATTGTATTTCTTTTTGATAGAAATCACACTTGTTGAATTTTGCGTATAGTTTGTGTTTTCTTAGTGTTTGCAAAACTATTCGTAAGTGTTCATCATGTTCCTCCTCCGTTTTAGAATAGAGTAGAATATCGTCGATAAATAATACCACAAACTTGTCTAAGTACTTGCTAAAAATGATGTTCATCAAGCACATAAATGTGGTTGGTGCATTAGTGAGTCCGAAAGGTATGACTACAAACTCGTAGTGTCCATATCTTGTTCGAAAAGTTGTTTTGTTTATGTCCTGGTCCTTTATCCTAACTTGATGATATCTAGATCGTAAATCCAATTTTGAGAAGATCTTGGCCCCACCAACTTGATTGAACAGATCATTTATCCATGATAAGGGGTATTTGTTATTAATGGTCACTTTGTTCAGTTGTCTATAATCGATACATAGTCTTAGAGTATTGTCTTTCTTTTTCACAAAGAGGACTGGTGCTCCCCATGGCGAGACACTTGGTCTGATATACTCTTTATCCAACAATTCCTGTAATTGTATTTTTAATTCTACCAGTTCTGGTAGACTCATTTGGTAGGGTGCTTTTGATATAGGGGCTGATCCGGGTAGTAAGTCTATGGAGAAATCTATTTCTCTCCTAGGAGGCAATTCTGGTATCTCATCAACAAACATGTCTCTGAATTCATGTAGGACAGCAAAGTCTTCTAACTTGGGCTTATCTTCTTTTTCTAATAGATTCGTTACTTGGATGGCGTAAAATTGACATCCCTTTCTAACGCATTTCTTGAATTGCATCACTGAAACTTGTCTAACTGACTTAGGTTTTGGTATGCCTTGGGTTGTTCTAACAGTGCCAAAAATATCTTTATAGCTAAGTATCTTTGTATAACAATCTAGTACTGCTTTGTGTTGTTCCAACCAGTCCATCCCAATAATCATATCATAAGACCCTAGTGGTAGGATGTTCAGATTGGTCCTTATATTTTGACCATCTAAATTGAACTCAAGATCATAAATAAAGTTAACTACTTTTCTTTTAGTCCATGTTGCTAGTTGTACAAGCCAAGGTTTTTTATACTTTTGTTTCTTAAGCTTATTCGACTCTACTACATCAGGAGTAATATAACTTAACGTAGCTCCAGGGTCAATTAAAATAGAAATTCAAGTGTCAAGGATTTTACCTTCAGTCTCTACCACTGAGGACTGGTGGTCATCTTGTCGACCATCTATGGCTGCATTTATCTGATACAAACTTCTGCCCATGTCACCCACTGTTGAGGGTTCCTGCAAATTGTGAACAACAGTTTTGTTTGTTGCAATTAAACATGGACAGTTCCTCCTTAGATGAGGTTCTCCACACTCCCAACACTTTAATGGCTCGTGGGAGTTGTCCCCAAACTTATTCATTCCAAGGTTTACCGGTTTACCGCTACCTTGCGTATTCGAATGATTGGAGTGAAAATATTTCCTTGGGAAACCCTTTGTTGCATTTTGATAAGGAGCTAGTTGGTATCTCTTCTTCCACTGGTTTATTCCATCTTGCTTCTTATCCTTCTAGGTCTTGGGAAACTCTACCCATTGTTTATACTGGTAATAGCACATCCGTTCCTTCCTGAATGACTCACTCAAGGATTTGGGGTTGTCAAACTCAATTCTGTCCCTGTAGGACTGTGGTAAACAACTTAAGAATCACTGGATTTTTACCTTATCCTCCCATATGTATGGTACAAACCTTAGTAGTTCCAGAAATTTATTTTTACGAGATCATCCATCGTCATTTGTCAGAGTCGTAATTCATAAAATTATTTCGTCTTCCTTTCATAATAGCTCTCAGAAAGGTATTGTTTCTTAAAATACTTCTTGAAGTCGGACCATTCCAACTGTTTCTCCTTTAGGCCCTTGGCCAATTTCAGGTCCTACCACCAAATGCTGGCCTTTCCCTTCAGATTGTAGATGGCCATTCTGACCTTCATGTTGCTGGAATAGTTGTAGATTTGGAAGTATTTTTTGATGTCCAACAACCATGCCTCGGCTTCTTTTCCTGTCCTGGACTCTCCATCAAAAGTAGCTAGTTTAATCTTTTTAAATTATCCTTCAAGGTGGTCTGTTTGTTTTCTTTTCTTGTCTGGTATGGTTTTGTCTTTAGCTGAAGGTGTCCCTTCAGACGAACTGTCTCCTTTTTCTATTTTCACATCAAAATTCTTGGAGGCCCTTTTGCTAACCTCTTCCTCATGGTTATCATATTTTGGGATTTTCTTGGTTACTATACTATGCAACAAAACTTCATTTATCTCTTGTTGTTCATGTTGTGCCTTCTTTAATTTTCCATTGTTGGCCTTGAAAACCTATAGTTCAACTATAAGGTTTCTCATTGTTTCCAACACCTCTGTGGGTGAGCTTCCATCACTGTTTTGTCTCAGATCTCCAGGAGGTCCTTGTTGCGTATTCTCTTCCATCCTGATTTCTGCACCTTCTTGAGCTGCCATTATTTAACACAAAACATAAAAGATTTATGTTTGCAATTCACAAGGTTTGTTATTTTTATCATAGATTAGAATATATATACTAAGCAATTAATGTGGCCCTCTTCAGGCCCAGTGTTGTAACTTTTTCTCTGATACCATATGTAATGTGTTGGTTGTGGAGCCTAATTATCTTCCTGATTTAGAGGTCTTTTGCTTCCAGCCATGTTTATACCCCATGAAGTATTCACACCCCAGAAGTATGTACACTCTTCCACGCGGGGGAGTGCAGAGGGGGAGTACCCCCTCTGCGGGGTCCAGGGGGTCCATCCCCCCGGATGGGGGGTCTGGGGGCAAGCGGGCCCCCAGCGGGGGTTCGGGGGCAGTGTCCCCCGAAGAAAAAATTGCCTTGTAAAAGTATATTGTAATTTCATTGTAAATCTGGACCGTTCATTATAAGGTCGTTGATCTAATGGTAGAGATTATGTTAGGGTTTTTTTTCCCTAGAAGAAAACCCTATTTTATGAGGGAAATGTATTGCGTCTATGGTTGATGGTGAATATTGTATTCTGAGAGAGGAGACTATGAGAGAAAGAAGAGGAAGTTACAACGAGTTTTGTTGTAGGTTGTATCCCTTCATTTGCTAGATAATAATAAAGGAAGGACCTGGCAATTTCTCTGGTGGACGTAGCCCACACTGGGTGAACCATGTAAATCTGTGTCTCTCTTGTATTGTGTGTCTTCTATTTTTTTGTTTCTGCATTTGTTTTATTTTATTTCTCTGCGGTCCTATTTTTCTAACAACTGGTATCAGAGCATAAGGTAACTCGCAGGAAAAGAGGGTTCCTGGTTCGAGTGGGAGCAATTTCGGAAGATGGAAAGTTTAGGGTCGAGAAATTTAACCCAAGAAACCCATTGCTACGTCCATGCTATCAATAATTTCCAAATCATGATTGCTAATGGTGGTTCTATGAAATGTGGCGGGCGCTGTGAAAATGTGCGTCTCCAAATAGGTGACTACCACCTCAAATCCCATATGTTTTCTATTGATAGGGGCGGCTGCGACATTGTGTTGGGTGCCGAATGGCTAAGAACCTTGGGTCCCATTCTCATGGATTTTCAGAACTTAACCATGCAATTTGACCAAGGAGGCCACAAATATAAATTTCAAGGCATCATTGTGGGTTCTCCTGAAGTCATCAGTTCTCATCGCATGGAAAAATTTCTCAAAAAAGGTCATTCGGGTGTCATATCCCAACTCCACGCCATACAATCCATAGAGATCCCACCCGTGCCCCAAGACCTCCAAGCCCTCCTTTCTAAACATCAAACAGTCTTTTCCACTCCCCAAGGACTCCCTCCTTCCCACGGTGTCCATGATCATTCCATTCCCCTTTTCCCAGGAAGCCTTCCCCCCAATATACGTCCATATCGCCACCCCTTTGCACAAAAGAATGAAATTGAAAAAATGGTCCAGGAACTCCTTACTGCCAGAGTCATCCATCCTAGTATGAGCCCTTACTCCTCTCTGGTCGTCATGGTACTGAATAAAGAAGGTTCTTGGATAATGTGTCCTAACTTCCGTGCTCTCAACAAACTAACCATCAAAGACAAATTTCCCATTCCTGTCATTGATGACCTCCTGGATGAATTGAGTGGCGCCCAATTCTTCACCAAACTTGATCTTCGCTCGGGATATCACCAGATACGTATGAAAGAGTCTGACATTCCCAAGACGGCCTTTCACACTCATGAGGGCCACTACGAGTTTTTGGTCATGCCCTTTGGTTTGTGTAACGCCCCTTCCACCTTTCAGAGCCTCATGAACCATGTCTTTCTCCCTTTTCTCCGTCATTTTGTCTTAGTTTTCTTTGATGATATCCTCATATATAGAAAGACATGGACAGACCATCTTACTCATGTGGATCAAGTTCTCAACCTACTCTCTCAGCACCAGCTTTTCCTCAAACAGTCCAAATGTGATTTTGGTGCATCCGAAGTAGAATACTTGGGTCATCTGGTGGGCAAGGATGGCGTCAGGGTGGACCTGAAAAATATTGAAGCTATGCAAGACTAGCTGCACCCAAAGACTCTCAAAAGCTTGCGTGGATTTTTGGGCCTCATAGGGTATTATCGCAAGTTCGTTAAGAACTATGGAAATATTGCAGCACCTCTCACGGCTCTCCTAAAAAGAACTCTTTCACTTGGACCCCAACAGCTGCTTAAGCTTTTCAAACCTTGAAGATGGCCATGTGCACCACTCCGGTTCTGGCCCTTCCCGACTTCACAAAGAAATTTGTGTTGGAATGCGACGCCTCAGGGAAAGGAATTGGTGTTGTCCTTATGCAAGAGGGTCGACCTTTGGCCTTCACTAGCAAACAACTGTCTGAAAATAATCTGGGCAAACCCATTTATGAAAAAGAAATGTTGGCGATTTTGCATGTCGTTGAATTATGGTGTCCTTATCTCTTGGGGCAACGATTCCAAATTAATACCGACCATCAAAGCCTCAAGTACTTTATGGAACAACACATTTCCTCCCAGGAGCAACAAAAATGGGTCACTAAGCTCTTTGGATATGATTATGAGATCATTTACAAGAAGGGCAAAGACAATGTCGTGGCAGATGCACTGTCCCGGAAATATGAAGAAGAAGGATCCCTTTTTTCTCTTTCCTTCATTGTACCTGATTGGCTACAAGTTGTGCACCAAGAATAGCTTCAAGACCCCAAAAGTTCACATCTGATCCAACAACTGCAGAACAAGGCTCAGGCTCCCCCAGGGTACTCATGGCTCCAGGATGAGCTTCGATACAAAGGCCGCTTGTATTTAAGTAAACAATCCAAGCTCAAATCCACGGTACTTTCTGAGCTTCATGCTACACCCACAGTGGG
>ML784532.1:1106181-1127363 GCA_009831015.1 Picea engelmannii
ATGTCAGAAGCTAGCACCCAAATTTTATGGCCCTTACATAGTTCTCAAGCGTGTGGGACAAGTCACATATCAGTTAGCTCTGCCCAGTCAGTCGAAGCTACATCCTGTTTTTCATGTTTCATGCTTGAAGAAGGTGATTGGAATCAGGTGCCAAATTCAAACCAACCTTCTAGAGTTAGCTGAAGAAGGATCCATTTGGCTACAACCAGAAGCAATTTTGGACCAGCGGGAGCGTCGCCTGCATTAGAGAACCATCAAGGAAGTGTTAGTACAGTGGAAAGATATGACTCCAGCAGATGCCACTTGGGAACTCGCTACCATTCTGCAGCAGTTTCCACATCTCAAACCTTGAGGACAAGGTTGTTTTTAAGGGGGCAGACATGTTAAGGTCCTAACCCGCACATAGGTAGATCAATGTATTCGGATGTAGTAAAGGTCAATATTAATAAGACCTTTCAATAAAATAGAATAAGGCGGATGTAAGAAGACCTAATAGAAGCTTCTGCTTCTAGAAGGATCTTCCTCTCGATGCTTCTCTTAATAGACATATTTAGTATAAATAAGGGTCGAGGGTATGAAAACCCTAGCTTGGAGATTATTGTAACAGAGCGATGCTCGAATGGAGGTTTCCCCCTCGAAGAGGCCTGTGAACATTGCTTTCTGAATCAAAGTGCTTTTCTATTGCTATTTCGTATATCATTTCTGTGTATTGTGAAGATTATGCTGGATATTTTACTGTTATTCTGCCATTTCTAGCATTTTATTTATGTTCTGCATATTTTATATATCTGGTATCTTGCATATGAGTAGAGTGAATATAACTATTATTGAATCAAATCTAAAACATGAATCCTTGTAAAATAAAGGAAATAAATGACAAAAAAGAAATAAAATTAATGAAACATAAAATGTAATGATTTACATATAAGTATATTGAAAACCCATTAATATATATGAAAACCCCAATAATTTGATACAAATGAGACTACTATTTAAGTAGTACGTATAAAAAAACATGAAACATTAATTACGAAGATATAATAGAAGCATAAAACAAAAAATATCATAGATAAATAGAAGACGGTGGGAAACAAACAATTGGACAATACATAATGGAGGGTGAATTTCTATGTAGAAAATGTAACAAATCGGAAACAAAATAATCTACTTCAATCTATTTCATTAAATGCATTGAGAAACTTAGTACTAATGTTCATAAATCATCAAACAAAACTTGACAAATATCATCAACCATATGAAGCTTAATGTATCGAACTATTGGGGATCATATCTTACCAAAATGTTTAGCTTCATCATGAATTAAAAAGAAAAATAACACACATTAATTGTAAAAAATTATAACTAATTAAATATAAATTTGGAGAGTATATAAGGTAGGGCCATTTTCTATGTAGAAAATTGAACAAACATGGATTAAACATTTTAAACATTATAAACATGTAAGCATTATAAACATTTAAACATCATTTAAATTTAGCATATTTTTTTTTTAATGTAGCATTATCTAAGATAAGATAACATAACATAACACTAATACCAATGCGTCAACATCTCCCCCATATTGGATTGTAAAGTCCCTAATTACTCTCGAATTAATATAAATGTATAATTTTTAATTTGTTAATAAAAAAATAAAATATTTTTGTTTTAAATCATGAATGATATTTATACTATTTTGATATAAATAAAATTTATGAAGAAACATAAAAGATATATCTAATAATAAATGTAGTGATTATAAGTGGACATAATAAAAATGATGATGATTAACATAATTGATATATCAAACTTTAAAATGATGATTAAAAATATCTTGAATTTTTTTGTTTAAATATAATGAAAATAAAGAAAACAAAATTTATATATTTTTGATAATTAATATATTTTTGAATAATGAAAAAACCATAAATAATAATTAATTACTAAACAAAATAAAAATTATATTTTATATTATTAAATTTAAATCATTAATTTCACATTTTATACGTTAATATTAAATACCTACAAATTTAACGATGAAAATTATAACCTATTTAATAATAATTTTACTAAATTCAATTTATCATAACCTATTTAATAATAATTTTAATAAATTCAATTTATCTCATATCATTGTTAATATTTTTAAATTTTTATAATATTTCAAACTTCTCCTCATTCTATCATTACGATTTCTGAACTTTCTTATAATATTTCGTTCTTATTCTATCGTTATTATATATAAATAGAATAAACAAAATAGGGGCTTTTCTAAAATTGTCCAGCAAATATAAAAAAAAAAACTATAATTTAAGGGAATCAATTACTCATACTCTTTTTAGGTCCGTTGACTCAAGCATGAGGGGTCTCTTTCATGGAATAAGGTTAGTTGTGAGCCGATGGAGCGTAGGAAAGTGAATATTGTTGGGCTCCTAGTCTGAAACACATAAACGATTGGTGAACTTTATGACATGAACTTACAGATGCTAGTGTAAAGTTTGAATTATCTTTTACATATAGATTCATCTTCAACATGAAAATACAAAGGGATGATAAAACACTAGGTATAAACCTGGTGCTATAACCTTGAAAATATTAAGGGATACAAAAACTAGGTATAAACCTGGTAAAACATTCGAAGATGATATGTACTAGAAATATAAAAAACTTGGCTATTTAAAAAAAAAAAGAAGTTAAAATTAGAAATATTAAGCAGCAAAACACCAGTTATAAATTTGGTTCTGTTCAAAATATTCGAGATCAGATGATATGTATTAATGAAAATATTATTTTATAAACTTTATTGTTACACATCAAATTTCCACACCTAAGTACCTCACCTTAAGTGTAGCAAGTGTCGTAAAAGTGTCATATGCACCTTGCTAAGTGTTGCATACACCTTGACACAATGAAATAACATATGTCACAATCCCTAGTCAATGTCGAGGAGAAATATATTATATGAAGGTCAAAATACTATGTGCACATGAATTAATTACTAATATTCATGAAAAAGAAATTAATTTAATGTGAGAATCCACCTTACATTTGGTTTCCTATTTTTAAGGGGAGGTTGAGGATCTCATGGATGGTTGAAATATTTCCTCCTTAAAATCCTTGAGAGATATTTCCTCCCTAAAATCCTTAAGAGATATTTTCTCCCTAAATATCTTGAAGATCCCATTTTAGTGGATCTGATGAGTGATCCTCTCCATGGTGGTTAAGCCTCCAAATCCTATATAATGAAGGTTTTCCATGGGAAAAAAAAGGTAGATTAGAGGTATCAAACTTATGATCTTAGGAGAAAGATTTTGGGTATCAAACTTATGATCTTGGGAG
The DNA here is from genome assembly GCA_009831015.1 of Picea engelmannii. Lineage (NCBI taxonomy): Eukaryota > Viridiplantae > Streptophyta > Pinopsida > Pinales > Pinaceae > Picea > Picea engelmannii. The sequence continues at coordinate 1,109,521 of ML784532.1, forward strand.
CATCGTGCAAGGGTTGGGCGAGGAGGACTTGGAGAGCTTGTTGCAACTTCACCTACATATTGTAAGTATCTCTTTAAAGTTCTCATCAATATTACTTGGTCTGTTCCCTTAAAGATTGTGTATTGTTGCATATGATTTTCGATCTTGATAGATGAATTTGATTATTCTAATCTTGTAGAGTAGAGTAGGAGTTCTTTGTATTTTTGTTGTCCATTGCATTACAGGTATTTTGTGGTGTTGAAGAGTTTGGAGATCAGGCTCATCTTGGAGGAAGTGAGGACGAACCATGGAATAAGGTGCATCACTCTTTCTTCCTTCTCTTTCTCTTTCTGATTAGGTAAATATTGAATTCAAATGGATGTTAATTTCCATTTGTATGTTTTTGTCTTGGTATTATGGGTCTAGAATCCAAGAGGATATTCACTTGTCCGCAAGGGAATTTTCCTATGACAGAAATTGGCGACTCCACTAGGGAAGGACATTGACTTTTATTCCCTTGGATTTTTTCTGCCTTTTTCCCAATTTAGATCATTTTTATTGTTTGTTCCTGATCTATTTCCTTTCTCCCCTCTTCATTAACAATTTCACAAAATTCTAGGAATTCTAGGTGAACTTTTAATAGTTTTAAGCCTTTGTTCTCAGTTTCTGGGAAGGGTAGCGCTCCCCTGGAGTGTATATTAAAACATTGGTATATAATCAATGCTCCCCTGTAGTGTATATCATAGAGCTACAATGCTCTGTACCCTTGAAAACATGAGCGTTGATCCCCCTTTTTGGTGATTTATGCCCTTTTCTGCTCAGTTTTTCTCAGCCCTTTGTTGGAGATATTTTGCCCAGAGTTTGTACTTTGTATTGTGGCTTTGTTTGGGTTGAAGTTTTGGTACTTATCACTTCTTTTGTTGTCTTGTTTGAGCTTGCAACCTTTTACAAATTTCAATATTGATTCGCCTTGCTTTTTTTGGTTTGGTTTGAATCTTGTGAAGTTTTAGGTTATCTGACCGATTGAAAAGGTCTGCAAAGGTTTGTTGGTCTTAAGTTACTTTTCAAATATTTCCTTTTTGAATGATTTGAGACTTCATGGTTACCACAACCTAGCTTGGATTTCTATGTCCTGCTGCTCGTTTTGTCAAGATAATGGAGTGATTTCTCTTTCTCCTTATCATTTTTTGGATTCTTCTCTGAACATTCTTGTACTTCTTGAATGCTTGTCGATTGTCGAATACTTGATTGAGTGAGTTATCTTCATTAAGTTCTTGTTATCCCATGAGTGCATGATTTGTTTGAAATCCTTTTTGCTTCGTTCCTTTTATATCTGCATTCGACTCTTTCATTTTGATTGAAAGTAATGGAGTTTTAAAGGATTTTCTTTTTCTTTCGTTAGATATTAGAATCAAACAAAGAATATAGTTGCATTATTTATTTTGGGGAGTGTACATAAATAGGTTACATTTATAAGATTGCATTTGGGAATTGAGTGTTTTTGTTGAAGAAAGTTGAGCCTCTTCTCCATCCCGTAAGTAGGATTCATTGAAGAAAAATATTTGCATCTCATTTTTCTGCATACTTTGGAGTCGAGTCTAAAACATTATAAGTTTCACTTTCGCACCCTTGAATAAACAACATCCCTAAAATGAAGCACTTATAAAATTGATTAGATACTTTTATATTTTCTGGTAGAAAAACTACATTAGCAAGTGTAGGGATTTGGAATGGGTTGTGAGGATAAATTTCCAAAGCTATCAGACAAACATAGAATCTTGTGCTAGGGAGTGGTAAACCCAATTGTCTGTATAACCATAGCTGGGATCCCCCTCTCACACGAGGGTTAAACACGAGGTTGTGTGTGGGATAGAAACAAAGATTTCTCCTTCGAAGTTTAACCCACGTAGTGGAAAGATCGTATATTGGGGGTTCTTCTTGAGAAAAAACTAGTTTCATTTGGTCTTGGAGCTTCTTAAATCCTGGATCCATTCGGGGTTCTTAGTAGTATTCCGGTCCACTTGTCTTCAGTTCTCTTGAACAATTTTGGACTTGTTATCCTGGCCATACATTCCTTCCTGACTATCAACTGTACCCACCCAGAGGATGACTGAGAGTTGGTAACCTTAGTGTAATATATCTATAGGGTTGATGCACAAGGTGACAGTGAAGGGGAGTCTTCATTGTACCTGGGTCAGACGTTGGTCAAACTCACTCAGGCTCCTTAGAGGGTACACCCACAGGTAAAACCATGTGGGAACTTGCACGAAGGCATAAGTCTATTAAGAAGGTTGCCAATGTAACTGATCCACATGCTATATCCCAACCCCATCCTATATTGATCTCGCGATGTTGGATTTCATCACCAACTAGTGGTTTCATTTTGGGAAGGTTTGTTTGATTGTTTTCTTCTTAGATTTGTAGCATGTGTTGTTTGTTTTCCTTAGGGTACCTTAGGTTGAGTCAGTGTCAATGGTTCCTGGGAGTACCAATAGAGGAACCCCTTTTCCTGAGGAACCTTTCACCTTTCCTTCTTTTGGAAATGTTGGTCCTTTGTGCATTGCCACACTGAGTCTTTTGGGACTCACGATCGGATTACCAGTTTAGTTTTTCCCCACTCCAGTGGTCTTGAATCTTCCCAGTGCTTCAGATGCACCTAATGCTTCATATGTAAGCACACCACCCACACATCAACTTCATATGGACCTTTCTCCTTCTTCACCCATCAGGTCTCCCTCCCTTTCTCCTTATTTTCCTAGTGAAATCTCTAAAGTGAGTAGCCAAGTTGATAAGAAGAAGAAGAAACAAAAAGAGAAGAAGAAGAAGAACGATAAAGGGACCAAGCCTCAAACTGCATCAGCTCATGTTGGATTCGAGCAACCAACTACTGTTAAGAACCAAATACTGAATACAAAATCACCACAACAAATATACAAGAAAAATATGCAAAATATCATTTATTACTATCAAACCCTTAAGGTAGGGAAACACCATACAATAGATCCTATTATGGAAGGTATCCTCTCCTGTTTACTTGCCTCTTCGAGGGGGCATCCTCCTATTAAGCTTCATCTCACAATACAATATTTCTCTTCATGTGTCATTATATTTCTTGAAGCTCTTTATATATTTCTACCATCAGCTAAGAACATTCTAAAGGATAAATATTATATAAGTAGAACCTTTTAAGAAGTCCTCTTACATTTATTATATCTAACTACCCATTTATTATGTCTAACTATCATAGTGGGCCTTATTTAATAATATAGTGGACCTAGTCATCTTTACATTGAATGGCCTCTACTATTATAACTATGGGCCCTCCGCCCAACACCCCCCCCGTCCTCCCCCACTACCTCTCTATCTACCTAACATTCCATCCCCATTATGAAAGCGTTGTCCTCAACGCTTGATGTACAACCATACACCAGGGTCCCATGGATAAGTGTGGACCATAGTGTTGAAGTAGACTAGAGAACCAAGGTCCCATGGAGAAATGAAAACCATGATGATGAAGTAGTTCAACTTCCATTGTGAATTGGGGTCCCGTGTCCAAGTGCTCATGTGAACTCCCCATGGAAGATTTTGGAACCCAATAACCAACTCAAAATTATGCTCCAAAGACTGACACCTGTCATGTGGATCCAAATAAGAAGATCCATCCACATAGTGGAAAATGGTCATAGAAGAATATGGAAGGAATAATACCACTGTAGAATATGAAGGATGGACACTGGTAATAATCATTGGCTCTCTATTTTTCACGTTCATTCTCTCTACAAAAGGTGGATTAGAGTCATCAAACAAAATATGAAAGTGGTTGTCATCCCATAAATGACAACTATCCATATACCAATCATCACAATCAGACTCAGAATCATACCAAGCATATATTTCTTGATTATATTCATCCCTGATGTTCACCATAAGAAATTTCTCCTACATGTTATCCAATGAATCTTGAATACTACAAAAATTATCATTGCGGCCATCTGCAAGGTCATGCAATCTAGCATCCAATATGTCATACAATTGAGATTTGAATGCTTCAGTAACTTGTAGAATTTATTTGAGAGTTTGAGAGGAAATAGTCATATGAGCACCCTATGAACTCTTTGGTCCCACAACCATCACAAAAAAACCCCCAAAAACAGAATAATAAGTTACAACAAAAAGTCGTGGCTTTTTTTGGAAAAACCCTGAAAAACTGTTGAACTTAAAATGCTCATAACTTCACTTCCCAGACTCAGTTTCGCCTGATTTGTTTTTTGAAATTGGGTGAAATTTTGAGATGAACTCAGGTATGTAATTTATTTTTCCAAATTCGGCCTCCAGCTTCTACAGTAATAAAACAAATCGTGTCATCCTCTGCAAAAAAAACCCTGAAAATTTACAGATTTTAAAACTTCAATATCTTGACTTCCCGGACTTCGTTTCAAAATATTTGTTTTTTCAAATTGGGTGTTTTTATGAGAGGAAATCATATATACAACCTGTTTCTGAAAATTTGGCATATAAATATACCGAACATTTATGGAATGTCGCGACCCTCTTTTTTCTTCTCCGAAAAAAAAGTCTGCAAAAATAAAAATTATTTGCCCACAATGTCTGCCAAGGAAAGTTCTCTGATACCAATTGTTAAGAACCAAAGACTGAATACAAAATCATCACAAAATATATACAAAAACAATATGTAAAATATCTTTTATTACTATCAAACCATTGAGGTAGGGAAACACCATACAATGGATCCTATTATGGAAGGGATCCTCTCTTGTTCACTAGCCTCTTCAAGGGGGCATCCTCCTATTGAGCTTCAACTCACAATACAATATTTCTCTTCATCTCTCATTACATTGCTTGAACCCCTTTATATAGTTCTACCATCACCTAAGAACATTCTAGAGGAGGAATCTTCTAGAAGTAGAACCTTTTAAGAAGTCCTCTTACATTTATTATATCTAACTACCCATTTATTATATCTAACTACCCATTTATTATATCTAACTACCATAGTGGACCTTATTTTATAATATAGTGGACCTAGTCCACTTTACATTGAATGGTCTCTACTATTATAACTATGCTCCCCCCCCGCAACTACCTCTCTATCTACCTAACATTTCCCAGAGGGCCCATAGTTATAATAGTAGAGCCCATTCAATGTAAAGTGGACTAGGTCCACTATATTATTAAATAAGTCCCACTATGGTAGTTAGATATAATAAATGTAAGAGGACTTCTTAAAAGGTTCTACTTCTAGAATATTCCTCCTCTAGAATGTTCTTAGGTGATGGTAGCACTATATAAAAAGGTTCAAGAAATGTAATGGGACATGAAGAGAAGTTTTGTATTGTGAGCTATAGATCCATAGGAGGATGCCCCCTCAAAGAGGCAAGTGAACATGAGAGGATCCCTTCCATAATAGGATCCATTGTATGGTGTTTTCCTACCTCAAGGGTTTGGTAATAATAAAGTGTTGTTTTTTCTATATTTCTCTATGGATCTATTGTATATTTGGTATTTGTGGTGACTATATTTGTATATCTATCTAGGTTCTTAACAATTTGACAGAAGAGTTAGTCAACCTTTAAGGATCCTTCCTTAGTTTCTTGTTAGTTTGGCAGGAAAAATGGTCTACGTAGATGTGATTGTATTTCATGACCCCTTGGACTTTAACCTACTCCTCGAGCGAGACTATGTCTACGTTATGAGAGATTTTGTGTCCACTCTCTTTCGAGTGATGTGTTTCCCTCACAACAGAAACATAGTAATGATAAAACAACTTTCATTCATTGACCCTCATTTGATGGTCAACCATCCTCCTTCCCTGAACGGTCCATACATGCCAGCAATGTCCACACCACCACATGACAATTATGTAACAACCTGTCCCATGTGTTCAACCTTGCATGAGAGGGAATCTCTCCCTTCTCCTGACTTAGATCAGGTCATTGATATGGTCATATCTTCGATAGGGATATTAGAGCCATATCTCCCTACCCTTATCAATGTCGTCGACATGTATTCCTTCAGGAGTGTTTTTCTTCCATCTAGCAAAAATCTCCTAGAAGCCATGGTTGACGTTTGTCCCTTGACATGTATTCCTTCCAGAGCATTGTCCACTTGGAATCCATGATCAAGAAAAGGTTGATAATAGTTTTTTCTTCTCTATGGAAAAATCATTAAAAAATGAAATAGAGGTTTGAGCATAGTTTTTCTTCTCTGTGGCAAGCTTGTTAAAAAATGAAACGAAGGTGTGAGCATAATTTTGCTTCTTTGTGGCAAGCTCGTTAAAAAATGAAACATAGGTCTTAAGCATATTTATTTTCCTGTGTTAAGCTTGTTAAAAAATGAAACAATCACCTCTCATATCAAGTCGAGTATTTTCACTAGATCTGGTAGATGTCGAGTCAAGTATTTCATTAGGTCTCGTATTTGAACCTTCATTTCATCCACCCTTATCCTTTTTTTCCATCTAGTACAGAAATTGGTGACAACCTGAAAGTCAGTGAATGAAATGAATCTTAGCGGGGGCATGTCTCCAACATTTAATTATTATTATGGATTTAAGCCGCTATATTCACAACATGGGTGAAGAGTACCAACCATCCATGGGTATCCCTCAAAACCTTTGGAAATTACATTGGGCAATTACAAGCATAGTTTAATTTTGTTTCAAGCTTGTGTAAAAATGAAACCAATTATGAGCTTAGTCTTTATTCTTTCTCGTGCTCATAAATACATGAAAATGTAATTGAGTATACTTATATCATTTTTTCAGACTCGTAGAGGTTATACGAAAAAGGAAACCCCTGGAGTCATCTTTAAGATCTTTTAAGAATATCTAAATATGAAAACATCATCGAGTGATATTGTTTCCTTTCACACTCATTAAAAGGTTTGAAAGGGCATCTTTTGAGTGGTAGTTTATCTCTTTTTTAACCTCGCAAGACTAAAATTACAAAAAAGGAAAACCCTGGTGTCACCTTTAAGTTCTTTTCAAACTCTCTAAACATGAAAAACCATCGATTTTTCCTTTGTTTGGACTTGTGAAACTACACATTGAAGGGCCCATATGGGAACAAACCCTTATTTCTTCCAATTTGTTAAAAAAAGGAAGAGGAACTTACCTAAGGTGATTTATACCAAGCATGTGTTACCCTCCTCGAACTCGTTAAATGAAAAAAAGGTACTCATCTATCTGGGTGGGGGGGAAATTGAAGGAAGTGGGTCATGTTTTTGAGAATTATTTATGGAATATTTTGTCTCCCTTGAACATGGAACCTGTTTTCATTTCGTCTTACAGTTGGGTAATCTGTTTGTCTTTGAGTCGTACCAATTCCATGTGTCACCATACTTTTTCATCCATTCAAAGAGTTCTCTTATTGTCATCACATTACATTGTTTGTACTCATTGATTCAATGCTACCAAATCAATTTTCATGCCTCATCATGTTCAAGGGAAGTTTCACTTCAAATTTACCATCCATCTGCAGTATTTCCAGTTTCCATTTCCCATGTCAGTCCATACTCATTCGATTCACCATATTACATCACTTTCCCGTGTTAGTTTCATGTCGATGATGGGGGATACATCAAGGTCCTCCTTAGATGAGTCTTTTCATGTTGACTTCAACACATCATTCGAGAATTAGACTCAGAAACCATTTAGTACCTTGGGACCTCCATGTGGCAGACCTCCTCACTTCCGATAGTAGGTTTACATCATTGACCTCTAATCGGATGATTCCATGAATGTTTGAATTCAACTCATTTATTCACATTCATTGGATTGTACTAGGGTAACTTGAGATTCATTGACCTCTAATCGGATGATTCCATGAATGTTTGAATTCAACTCATTTATTCACATTCATTGGATTGTACTAGGGTAACTTGAGAGTCATTGACATCACTGGTGATTTACCTTGCACGTGTTAACGTTTTACCTCAATGAACGATAATCAAGTGGTTTCTACCATGTTCGACATCAAAACATCTATTCACATGGCTAGATTTGTACCACACTGGGATTGGGACGAAGATCCTAGGTTGAGTGTTCACTCTAATATCTGCTTTGCCCAAGTTGCGAAGGGAGATCATTTGAGCATGCTAATATATATACTATCACATAGATCCATATTGTATTGGTCTGTGGCTATGTTTTATCATCCCATACCTCCACTATGTATTTTTTGTGGCTACAATCAGTTCATGTCATGGAGGTATGGATCCACATTGTATCTATGGTGGCCATATCCTTAATCAATATTTTTCATGGATCCATAGTGTATTGGTTAGTTTCCATGCTTTGAGTCATCTTGTATTCCGAGCATAGGTATGCCTTCCATGGAAATGGAACATATATTAATATTGTTTGATGGTTATTTTCATCTTCTTCCATGTTCTCCAACTCCACACCCTTGCATTGAAGAATTGTAAAGTGTTTCAGCCATCAATTTCTCTTCTGACTTCACACTTTAGGGGGAATACTATTACACATCAAATTTCCACACCTAGGTACCTCACCCTAAGTGTCGCAAGTGTCGTAAAAGTGTCATATGCACCTTGTTAAGTGTTGCATACACCTTGACACCATGAAATAACATATGTCACAATCCCTAGTCAATGTGGAGGAGAAATATATTATATGAAGGTCAAAATACTATGTGCACATGAAATAATTATTAATATTCATGAAAAGGAAATTAATTTAGTGTGAGAATCCACCTCACATTTGGTTTCCTATTTTTAAGGGGAGGTTGAGGATCTCATGGATGGTTGAAATATTTCCTCCTTAAAATCCTTGAGAGATATTTCCTCCCTAAAATCCTTAAGGAATATTTTCTCCCTAAATATATTGGAGATCCCATTTTAGTGGATTTAATGAGTGATCCTCTCCATGGTGGTTAAGCCTCCAAATCCTACATAATGAAGGCTTTCCATGGAGAAGAAAAGGCAGATTAGCGGTATCAAAATTATTATCTTTGGGCGAAGATTTTGGTTATCAAACTTATTGTAAGGCCTGTCCATACAGAGCCTTATAAGACATAAATTTAATTATAGAAATGCTATGATAATTTCCTTTATGTTCTTTATTCAACATAATAACAATTCATTGTTCAACAAAATTTAAAAATGAGAAGAATGATAATGAATAACATATTCAGCATAATAAAAAAAGAACAACATAACAATAATGAACACAACATAATAATGATAATAAATACATCAAACTGATGTTGTTCTCCAACTCCGCCCAAGCTGAAGGTCTATCCAAAACTGATTAACCTCCTAGCCAGCTAGGAACAACCTATCTGGCTTCGTAGCCCTAGGATTCCTTACGTTTTCTTGTCCCCCGAGCCCAAAATTTCCAGCAATAGGTGCCCCCTGTGAAAGTCCTCAAGCAAGCTCCTCAAGCAAGCTGCCAGTAAAACCAAAAATATAGATGCAGTCCAAAACTATTTTTTCCTCCACCTTCTCCCTCTATCTTTCAAACATTCTCAAACTACAATAAAAATGAGATTCTCTTCCAAGTGCTCCCCTCCTCTCTTATTCTCCTATTTCAAGTCCCCCTCATTAATCCCCCAACAACCTTATCCTCCCATTAATTACTTCACCCATTTTTAATAATAAAATAATAAAAGACTCATTTAATATATTTTAATAATTAATTAAATTCAAATTTAAAAATTAGGATAAAAATTAATCAATTTCAGTTGTTACATACACCCACCCTTCAAGAAACTTCGTCCCGGAGTTAGAGTAATTTACAATACAACGGTAATGACACATGATTCATACATCCACATCAGATAAGCAACATGATCGATTTAAAACACTTACACATACTAGTGTACATGTGCAAGGCATAAATGTGTAGCTAGCACATAGAGGACTCGTACATGTACTAATGAAAATAATTATCACACCTAAAGTAATTCTTGTATGTGTTCAATCCAATCAACAAGACCATTCATTTCATAAAAGATAATAAACTATTTAAGTGTTCACGAAATTCCTCATTTACAATAATTTAGCATAAGCTACATTCATTTAGATAAGTTTAGTTTAGTTAAGTAAATATAAATATACATATATACATATATTCTTTTTAGAAGGGAAAACAATAAATTCCACCATAAGGAAAATATCCATACCCTCTCAACTATTTCTATTCATCCTTCCTCCCTAACTTACTTCCATATTCCATTCCTATCCTTCCTCTATTGGACTATCTTGGAGCATCAACTATATTGACCTAACTCCAAATAGAACCTGTAAGCAGAAGTTTCACTATCTTGACCAAGCTTCCCCAGCAGGCAACTGACAGTCACCATCACACGTCTAGGGGAGTGTGAGCTGACACCGTCCTCCCATGACTCCAGGTTTCATAGGATACATTGTGGGAAATGCCTCCACCCCTCCTAGTAGGACTAGGGTCCACACCCTACAATGGAATATATAGTGGCACCATGTTGCTGAGAATTTTGTCATCGTTTATTCAGTTTTTGGGCAGTCTCACCACCTCAAAACCTGCACTAGTCCATATATCATAACAGTGCATTTGTACCAATATAATTTCACATGCAAATATTCATACCATATTTTTTTGCGGTCGGTGGTCATGACATCCACTCTTATTACCATTATCCCTTGGCTATTTCATAGCCCATTGACCTGGAAATTAGTCTATAACACAAACTCATACATATTTATGCATTATCATCATGTAATTGCATATAACCATAATCTCAATTCGGTATCCATGTACCAACAACTTTAATATCAAAGTTTTCAAGTTAGAAATAGATCTCATAATATCCCCATAATTCAATTTATGTTACTCATTCATAGAATTTTCATTTACATGGTAGATCACATCATATCCAACATCATTCAAATAACATTTAAACATTCATAGAATTTACATTCTCATAATAGATCGCATCATATCCATGATCATTCAAATAACATTTAAACATTCATAGAATTCACATTCACATAATAGATCGCATCATATCCATCATCATTCAAATAACATTTAAACATTCATATAATTTTACATTCACAGAATAGATCACATCCTATCCATCATCATTCAAATAGCCTTTAAACATTCATAAAGGTTCCTACGTCTTAAAAGTTCAAGTGTATCATTAATAGTTTCATTGTGAATAGAAAATAAAGGGTGATTATGCTTTAAGTAATTCTCGTTATCTAAGTCAAAAGGTGGCATTACATACACCCACCCTTCAAAACAAAACTTCTTCCCGAAGTTATGGTCATTCTCCATATAAGGAAAAATTCATGACACAACGTATGTGTGTCATCTATGATAGAAAACCCTAATCTATATGACCCCCATATATAAAGTATAGTCTATTTGTTTGTTCACTAGCTAGAACATTAGCTCATCATCAATTCTCTAGTTAAGTGAATCTTATATTAAGGTCAATATAAACTTCCTTAAGTCATACATACAATTCTGCTTGAGATATATTGATAATTAAAGACAAGCACTTGTCAAATTTGATCATCACTCTAGCTTGACAATACATATTCCATCACTCATGAGATTGACACACCAAAATTTTCCCTGCTTACAAGCATTGACTAAGATACTACTAATTGATGGTCATATGATGTTGTTACTTCATGGTTTTTTTTTCCATTGTCCTCAATATCTCTCTTTTCTTTAAGTTATATAAATTATATCTCAAACAAGTTAATTGTCGAGTATAGGATTCTCTTCAACACGGTCAAAGAAAATCCTACTTTCTATCATCAATTCACTATTACAAACATGCCTATACATAAAGAGCATTGTGTTGACACATGGGTTAGTGAACATTTTATATCAATAATAAATTTACTACAAGATTTCATTCCAAAATATTTAGTCATTTGTCCTTGAGGTCTTCTCTTCTCAGCATTGTACTTCTTACGTGTCAAAATTATATCCTCTATACCTACATAGTACTTACCAAATTTGGTAACTAGCTCTTTTTCTTATCCATTTCTAGCACTTTCAAGTTCTTTCTCCTACCATGAAAGACGTTTTTAACAATGGGAAGCATGTGTTCATCATTTCTCATATAGATTTATTTTCAAATAGAGTTTCTTCATAGGGAAAAAAATCCTTGTTAGTGAACAAGTAGTTGCTAGACCAATTAATGCATTTCAAGGTGTGTCCTCCCATTTATATAACTCACCCCTCTTACAACGGACTCATGCATAATGACTAATAGAACTCAGTTGATATACCATGCCACACCTTATGACATAATAAAATTCTTTTTCATGATACTTCACTTATCATTCTAACTCAAGTTTTAAATTAACAACATAGGCTCACTTACAATATCCATTTTAATGTTCATTAGAATGTGGAACTAAACATAAGCACCCACTACAGTCTTATGTTGACAATATCACCATACTAACCTACATAATGATTAAGTACAATGCACAACTTCCTCCTTCGCACTACACTCTCTCTAGGATCAAGACACTTTCCCACTCACTCCTAAGTATAGAAGAAACCCAGGTGCATAATCTATGCTCTTAAGATAGTAAAACATCAATGGTACACCACACCAAATTCTCCATTAACTATGTAATATTTTTCTAGCCAATGGTAAATTTCTGCATGACCTCCCCTTTCTAGAGAATAAGTATCACTAGAAAAGTCTTGAATCTTCTCACATACACATCATATAATACCCATAAATTAGGAGTAGGAATCATCACTAGTTTCCACTCTTAACATAAAAACTTTGGTAAATTTAAAAGTTGTTGACCTTCTCATGAAAATAACCTCTCACAAGTGGTCAATGTCTTTCTTGTAACAATGACGTATAATTTACTCTTAGCATTACTAAGGTTAGATAATCTTTAAGTGGTATTGTACAAGCCATACTTAGGATTGATAAGGTTAGATTCTTCCTTATTATCACTACGAACCATGTTTGTGAGTATGTTCTCATTTGAAATCAACTTTACTTGAGGTCTTCCACTTACTTACGAAGTGGAGGATAACCCTTAACTCATTCATCAACAAATTATTTTCTAGGTTATAAGATTTGTTTCACTACATGACCCTTAATCTTAAAACATATCAAGTTGGACTTGGATGGTTTAAACAAGTTTAATCATAATGTGCATTTTGAGTTCTTTATTCCACACTCTAAAAGTTTGATTCTCCATATGGTGTATTGTATGTTATTTTGTTTGTGCCCTTATTTACATATATATTAGAATACACGTGTTATCTAACAAAGATATTTAAAGCATATATTCTACAAAGAATGGACAATGCTAGGCTACAAGTTTTAAGCATGTCGAAAGTTAGAAAAGTAAGGTTGAAAGTTTCAAAAGACTTTGAGGATGTCTTCAAAGAGATGTGTCTTCCACATCACACTTGTTAGGTAAAGTTGAATCTTATATGTAGTACATACAACATTGTATTTGCTATACACTTAAGTAATTTAGACCAAAATGAAAGAAAACATAATCTCAACTATGCAATATCAAAAGGAAAGACATAAAGAAGATAAATAAAGTGACTTCAATATTATCATATTAATTAGGAAATGGTATATAAGTTATAACATATAATATAATATATTGGAATATATATATATATATATATATATATATATATATAGCATGATATATGGAATGCAACAAGACAACAACACAATGAGGGTTTTTGTACATAGAGTTGTGAGGATTTAAAGAAACATTTTCATGTAGCTTTTAAAAGTTTAATCTCTCTTATGGAATTCTTTAAAAAAATTAATCCCTAAAGAATGGATTCTTTAAAAGCTTAAATGGTCAACTAAATGATTTTATTACATTAAATACATACTTGAGTTAAAATTACACTATTTCAATTTTATTGTTTATTAATTATTTTGTTGGTTTGCCAATAATGTCTCCCATGTCAAAGCAAAGCATTTTCCATCTCCACACATTAAAGAAAAGCAAAATCATGGTGAGTGGAGGTGTTTGATGTAATTAAGATCAAACTAAAATTTATATGTTATAGTCATTGATTGATACGTAAGGATTATACCAGTCTTGTTAAACAAAATTTATGGCTGATATTAGCTGAATTGAATTTGCAGGGTCCATCAATTAATTGGACTTCCACTCATATATAGATGATTTTGGCTTGCACTCTAATTAAAGTATTAAATGGCTCGTGATATCATTATTAACCATTATTTGAAGAAAAATTTATATTTGGATTTCTATCCAGTGGTAGGGAATGGCTGACTTTATTAGATTTCTTTCCTTTACAATATCCTATTGTTTTTTTGTTTTTTTTTAAATTTATGTAGTCATGGGTGATATTTTAAGGTTTCAATATGTGAATTTTATTTTTATCACATCTATATTTACATTTCTATTAACACTCAATCCTTCATTTGCAAATTTAATTATAAGTTGGAAATTTAATTATAGATTGAACCTTAGCTACCTATGTAGATAATTATGACACCATATTAGAGATAGATTTGTGGGTAAAATATCAATCAATGTTTTTTTTTTTTTGAGTTACCCTACTTAGTTCCGTTGAAATCAAGAAATGAAAATTACGACAGGGAATAACACTCGCACACTACTTCTTTAAAGATACTGCAAGGAACAACTCCCTGTACTATCACATTAGCATGTGGCTCGAGATAGGAGATCCTTCTTTCACCACTATAAGTTTATCCTCTCTTATCCTCTAGTTAAAGACAAAACATAGAAGATTTACTAAGGTCCAAGGGCACCTCACGTCTTTAGATGTTATTATTTACCTACCACAAGGAACAAATCCCCATACTATCACATTAACATGTGGATCGAGATAGGACTATATGAGATCCTTCCCATCATCATTAACTATTTCTTGATTTTAGATAGACTTCAAATAAGACTATTTGAGATCCTTCCCATCATCATTAAATTTTTCCTGGTTTTAGGTAGACTTTAAATGCGATATGCAGATTGTCAATGAACCTTATCGTTTCCTTAACTTTCATACAAATTCATGATTTATTTATTTATATATATATTTTTATTGCCAATTCCTACTTACTTGCATTAATGGCATGAAGCATAACCCGTAATCCATTGGTAAGAGCATTGGGAAATTCAGTGGTGTTTTGTGGATCAAAGTGATAGGTTTAGCTTATCCTTCAGTTGTATTGTCCAATATCCCTCCTTTAACTCGCCTGGCATGAACTAGCTTCAGAAATGGAGGGTGTAGGAGCCCCAGGAAATTGTCGACTGGTTCTTCTTTTGGCGAAGGGTTTGAGAAAATGGGGGTTCCTAATTGATGATGTCGATTATTTGATAATTCTGGCCAAATTTCGGACATAAGGGAAAATGACACACAGGGTGATCTAAAAATGAAGAAGACTTGTATTCTTGAAATTATTTGCAAGATTTAATTCATGTGTTAAAATGCAAATGGATCAATTTTGCAACACATCTTTAATAGAATTTACTCATTCAAGATGCATATAAACAACAACAATAAACAGTGAATAGAAAACACATAACACAACAAATGATAAAGGAGTTCACCCCTCTCTTGGGCTACATCTCTTGGTCCAGTTTCCAATGGATATTTTGTATTATTTTCTCAAAGTGCTCAAATATGTTCTTTAAAATGCTCAAAATTCCAAATAGATGGCTCCAATGGCTTCCGAATGTCCAAAAACCCCTAGCTGGGCTTTTATGGCACCTCGTTTGGCCAAAAATTGAAGAAGATAGGCTTCCTGGAAGTTCCCCTTCAAACGTGTTGTCTTTGGATCACCAAATTGCACCCTTGTTACCTCAACCTAGCCCCCACATGCATTTATGTGGAAAAACCTAGCACCGAGCGCAACCGCACAACTGATGTGAACTGTAGGACGGTTACGCGTCGGCCCCTAACCATCTAAGACCGAGGGCATATGAAGTGCCATACGACTGAGCGCTACTATATAAAGGGCCAAAGTTTAAAATGGTTAGAAAAGGCGCGCCCATGGTCACATTGTATATCCATACGACCAGGGCTCATATGAAAATGCTATATAATAAATGGTCGGAGGGAACGCATATGGTAACGGTGGTTACATTGTATACACACGGGACCAAGGGTCGGGGCTAAGCCCCAGACCGGTCTGCGCCCCAACATACAATATATTTCAATTTAAATATAATGTTTTCCATATATATAACAAGGCACATACGGTGGCTCATTGGTTGGGCAGCCCTTCTCAAATCTCTTCCCCTACCCAGAGGTCGTGGGGTCGAGTCCTATCGATTACACAAATTTCAAACCAATATATTGGTGACATGTAGAGGCCATTGATTGGGCCACATGTCACCATCCCATTCACTGCAAACAATCCATGTCATATGCCAACTGTCCACACAACTGCGTGCCCTAAACGAGTTGCGTTGGGTTTGTGATGATGAGGCCTACGCTCCTGTTTGATTTGAAGTGATTTCGAGCACTTTGAATTTTGAGCAAATTTGATCCCCTGGATCACACCTCCCCATTGGACCTCCAAAAGACTATTTTTATTCTATTTGAAGATGAGGGTATAGTTCCCTCACCTTTCCAACCTCAATCCACTTGGCTTTGCTTGGATTTGTACCTTTATGACCAACTCGAAGATACTCCTCATTTCCTTGTTTTGAAGTTCTCATTCTCCTATCAAGGATTGTGTCTTCATGCAGTTCTGTAAGATATTTTGGGGAGAAATCATCTATAGAATGAATATGAACATGCTCTCCATGATCATCAATCAAAGGAGGCTCAAACAATTTCAAATTCTCAACATTAACAACTGCATACATTTGCATATAAGGAGGAAAATCTAAACGGAAGACATTGTTACAAATCTTGTCAATAATCTTGAAAGGACCATATCGAATTGGTTTCAATTTTTTACCTTCTCATTTAAGCCTGTCCTTACTAATGTAAAGCCAAACTTCATCTCCAACTTGGAAACTATGATCAAAAAGATGCTTGGCATGTCTCGTTTTGTACTTGGCTTGACTCTTTTCCAACTTCTCTTGCACCATTTGATGTATCGATTGAATTTGTTTAATGAACTTTTCTGCCCTATCAATGTCATATTGACCATCAATAGCAATATCCTTCTCAAAGATAAAATCTAAAGGAGATATGGGTAAATAGCCAAAACATGCTTCAAATGGCGACGTTTGAGTTGAAGAGTGATTAGCTCGATTGTAAGCATGTTGAATGTAGTGTAAATGATCATCCCAAAGTTTAGGATGCTTGCTACAATAACCATGAAGAAGATGCACCATTGTTCTATTTACCACTTCTGTCTGACCATCGGTTTGTGGATGAAAAGTTGTGCTCTTTTTCATTTTGGTGTCCATGAGTGGCCATAAACTCGACCAAAAACTTCCAATAAATCAAGAATCCCAATCAGAAATAATGGATTTAGGCAATCCAAAATGCACCCAAACATTTTGAAAGAACATTTGTGTCGTTTGCTCAGCTGTAACCTGCTTCTTACAAGGCATCAAAATACACATTTTTCTAAATTGATCAACCACAACATAAAGATAATCATGATTTCGTTTAGACATAGGTAGACCTCCTACAAATTCCATAGAAATACTTTCCCAAGGACGAGAAGGAACCGGAAGTGGAGTATACAAACCCAACTTTCGATTGCTAGATTTGCTTGTGGCACATAATGAACATCCTCGAACATATCTCGAAACACTTTCATTCATTTTAGGCCAATAGTAGTACCTTTGCAAATTAGCCACTGTCTTGCCTACACCAAAGTGACCAGCAATAAGAGAAGAATGGGCTTCTCTTATTATGTTGA
>ML784532.1:1130750-1150290 GCA_009831015.1 Picea engelmannii
TAACAAAGGAATTTGTGAAGGAGTTTTACCATGTCCTTTTGGAGAATTTGGAAGAGGTCTTGAACTGGTAGAAGAAGAAGAAGAATATGGAGGTGAGGGTGGTGGAGAAGCACCATTCCCTCCATTTCCATTTGGATTTTTATAACCACTATCTCCCTTGTGATTTGAAGGGTTGGAGCCTTCACCTTGAAACCTTATATTCCGTTCCATCAAGATTTTCATCATTTCTCTCATTTCCATGATAGCCTTTCTGAGATATTCATCTTCTGTAGGAATATGTTCATGACTCTCTTCATGAGCCATACTTGGTGAATGCCTCCTTGAAACTTGCGATGATGATATAATCTTCCTTCTTGAAGGAAGAGAACTTGGCTCTACAAGTTGACCTTCTCCTCTTGTGAGTTTCAACCTTGTGAGCATCAGAAAACAAAACACTTGCAAATAATCAAGTCTTCAAAAACCTATGCTCTGATACCAACTTGATCTAAAAATGAAGAAGACTTGTATTCTTGAAATTATTTGCAAGATTTAATTCATGTGTTAAAATGAAAATGGATCAATTTTGCAACACAACTTTAATATAATTTACTCATTCAAGATTCATATAAACAACAACAATAAACAGTGAACAAAAAACACATAACACAACAAATGATAAAGGAGTTCACCCCTCTCTTGGGCTACATCTCCTGGTCCAGTTTCCAATGGATCTTTTGTATTATTTTCTCAAAGTGCTCAAATATGTTCTTTAAAATGCTCAAAATGCCAAATAGATGGATCCAATGGCTTCAGAATGTCCAAAAACCCCTAGCTTGGCTTTTTCGGCACCTCGTTTGGCCAAAAATTGAAGAAGATAGGCTTCCTGGAAGTTCCCCTTCAAACATGTTGTCTCTGGATCACCAAATTGCACCCTTGTTACCTCAACCTAGCCCCCATGTGCATTTATGTGGAAAAACCCAGCATTAGGTGCAACCGCACAATCAGTGCGAACTATAGGATGGTTATGCGTCGGCCCTTAACCGTCTAAGACCGAGGGAATATGAAGCGTCGTACGACCGCGTGCTACTATATAAAGGGCCAAAGTTTAAAATGGTTAGAAAAGGAACGCCCATGGTCACATCGTATATCCATATGACCAGGGCTCATATGAAAAGGCTATATAATAAATGGTCAGAGGGCGTGAATATGGTAACAGTGGTTACATTGTATACACACAGGACCGGGGGCCGATGCTAAGCTCTGGCCCTGTCCGCGCCCCAACATACAATATATTTCAATTTAAATATAATGTTTTCCATATATATAACAATGCACATATGGTGGCACGCCGGTTGGGTGGCCCTTCCCAAGTCTCTTCCCATGCCTGGAGGTCGCGGGGTCGAGTCCTGTCGATTACACAAATTTTAAACCAATATATTGGTGACATGTGGCGGCCATTGATTGGGCCACGTGTCACCATACCATTCGCTGCAAACAAGCCACATAATATGCCAACTATCCACACAACTTCCTGCCATGTGTCGTATGGCCCTGCCACGTGTCATATGGTATTCCATGTCAGCATCTGTACGGACTGTACAAAATGTACAATCAACATTCCTTTTTTTTGCATGTTTGTTGTTTTGAACAGAACGCGATATCTCTCTCTCCCGACGTCCGTTTGAACCCAAACAAGTTGCATTGGGTTTGTGATGATGAGGCCTACGCTCCCATTCAATTTGAAGTGATTCCGAGCACTTTGAATTTTGAGCAAAATTTGATCCCCTGGATCACAGGGAATCCTTAACAATGTTTTTGTGCCTCTTGGATTTATTCTATTTATTCCTTTTCCATTTGCTGGGAGTGGGTGATCAATCACGTAGATCCATTCATTCAACCATTTGGAACTCATCTTCATCACCTAGCGGTGGCCGCTGCTGCAACACTATCCCCACCATTTCCATGGATTGTTTTTTTAAAACTATCCCTGTTATCTACATCTACTGCTGGAGGTAATGAAAGGCCCACACTCTACCCAGAAGCGGAGAGAATACATGCACCATGTCACATTTCTTACTCGATGAATGTGGGTTGTGCTAGTCCGAGCTCTCAATAGTTATCAAAAGAAGGCCATCATGTGGTCATACAAGATCCACTCATACATCCCAACAAGCAATCTGTTCTAGAGTTTCGACACAAAAAGGAACAGTGGTGTATAGTGCAAAGCGAGGGTTAGCGATGAAGCTTTTGTACTATGGAAACATAGAGTATGAGGCTCGGCAGTCAAAGATTCAGAGTTTGTTTGGAAAATATGGAAGAGTCAAAAGGGTTGATATGAAATTAGATGGCTTTGGTTCATAATGGCATAAACAATATAGAATCTACATGTAGTTTGCAATACCCTAAACATATTATCAGTTCCTTTTCCTAGGATTTGTTTAAACCCAGTTAAAGTATGTCTGAACTAACTATTTTTGTATTTATAAAATTCTGTATAGCCTTTCCATCTCCTATAAAGAATTTATATCTGTAGTTAAAAAACCTTAAATGGTCTTCTCAATTCATCCAAGAAAAAGTTGTTTGCATGTAGGAAACCATAGTGGGATTTTTCAGTTTGATTTTCTAAGGCATAAATTACCCTGTAAAGTTTGAATTATGCATGATCTATTGTTCTCAGAGAGGTCAGTGTTTTCGATCATTACCAATGTATGCATCAACACCCATCCCTCATTAATGCTTAATATCACAATTGTGGTTCTTATAGCAAATCGAATGGAAATTTTAAGTATCTAACAAAATAAAAAATCTTACTGTTCAAGTCCTTGGTGGCAGAGAAGAAGCTTGCAGTTATTATTCTCATTGGAATATAGTTTATAAACAATATTTTATTCCCTAATCATGTTGGATGCCTAGTTCAGTCTTCATTCTAGTTGTTAATGCGTAACCTCTATGGTTCACATCCAAGGCTGCAAGCTAAGTTTAAAACAACATATTTGAAATGTAGGCCCCTTTACTCAAAAGTTTCTTTGGCACAGGAATATTGTAGAGCATCCAAGCTCTTTCTGGAGATTTTTTCCATATTCTTTCGTCATTATAATGTAACAACCCTAATTTGATTGCAGATGAAAAAGACAAATCCCAGAGCTTTGGGTGGTCAAGCCCAGGTTTTAGTTTTGAAACTGGGCTTTGATACCATGTGTAAGGCCTATCCATACAGAGCCTTATAAAACATAAATTTAATTATAGAAATTCTATCATAATTTCCTTTTTGTTCTCTATTCAACATAATAGCAATTCATTGTTCAAAAAAATTTGAAAATGAGAAGCATGATAATGAATAACATATTCAGCATAATAAAAAAATAACAACATAACAATAATGAACACAACATAATAATGATAATAAATACCTCAAACTGATGTTGTTCTCCAACTCTGCCCAAGCTGAAGATCTGCCCAAAACTGATTAACCTCCCAACCAGCTAGGAACAACCTATTCATCTCCCTAGCCCTAGGATTCCTTATGGTTTCCTAGCCCCTAAGCCCAAAATTCCCAGCAACAGGTGCCCCCTATGAAATTCCTCACGAAATCTCCTCAAGCAAGCTGCTAGTAAAACCAGAAATATAGATGCAGTCCAAAACTGTTTTTCCCTCCACCTTCTCCCTCTATCTTTCAAAAATTCTCAAACTAAAATAAAAATGAGATCCTCTTCAAAGTGATCCCCTCCTCTCTTATCCTTCTCTCTCAAGTCCCCCTCATTAATCCCCCAACAACCTTATCCTCCCATTAATTACTTCAGTCATTTTTAATAATAAAATAATAAAAGACTCATTTACTATATTTTAATAATTAATTAAATTCAAATTTAAAAATTAGGATAAAAATTAATCAATTTGGGTTGTTACACTTATGATCTTGGGAGAATCATGTAAGGGCTGGACGAGGAGGATTTGGAGAGGTTGTTGCAACTTCATCTACATATTGTAAGTATCTCTTTAAATTTCTCATCAATATTACTTGGCATATTCCCTTCAAGATTGTGTATTGTTGCATATGATTGTCGATCTTGATATATGAATTTGATTAGTCTAATCTTGTAGAGTAGAGTGGTATTTATTTGTCTTTTTGTTTTCCATTACATTGCAGGTATCGAGTGGTGCTGAAGAGTTTGGAGATCAGGCTCAAATTGGAGGCAGTGAGGACGAACCACTGAATAAGAAATTGTGAAGAGTTTGGAGATCATGCTCACATTGGAAGCAACGAGGATGAACCACTGAATAAGGTGCATCACATTTGTTTCCTTCTCTTTCTCTTTCTAATTAGGTAATTGAATTCAAAGGGATGTTATTTTCTATTTGTACATTTCTATCTTGGTATTAGGGGTCTAGAATCCAAGAGGATATTCACCTGTCCGCAGGGGAATTTTCCTATAATAGAAATTGGTGACTCTACTAGGGAAGGACATTGAATTGTCTTTCCTTGGATCATCTCTGCCTTTTCCCACTTTTAGATAATTTATATTGTTTGTTTCTGATCTATTTACTTTCTCCCCTCTTCATTGACAATTTCACAAAATTCTGGGAATTATGGGTGAAATTTTCTGAGTTTTAATCCTTTGTTATGAGTTTATGGGAAGGGTAGTGCTCCCCTGGGGTGTATATCATAGCATTGATCTGTAATCAAAGCTCCCTTGGAGTGTATAACAGAGTGATACAATGCTATGTACCCTTGAAAATAGGAGCTTTGATCCCCTTTTTTGGTGATTTCTTCCCTTTTTTGCTCAGTTTTTCTTAGCCCTTTGTTGGAGGTCTTTTGCCCAGAGTCTGTACTTTGTCTTGTGGCTTTGTTTGGGTTATATTTTTGGTACTTATCACTTATTTTTTTGTCTTGTTTGAGCTTGCAACCTTTTTCCAAATTTCAAGATTGATTCACCTTGCTTTTATTGGTTTGGTTTGAATCTTGCAAAGTTTCAGGTTATCTGACTGATTGAAAAGGTATGCAAAGGTTCATTGGTCTTAAGTTACTTTTCAAATCTTTCCTTTTTGAATGATTTGAGAATTCATTCTTGCCACAACCTAGCTTGGATTTCTTTGTCCCGCTGCTCGTTTTGTCAAGACAGTGGAGTAATTTCTCTTTCTCCTTATCAGTTTTTGGATTCTTCTCTGAACTTTCTTGTACTCCTTGAATGATTGTCGATTGTCAAATCCTTGATTGAGTGAGTTATCTTCATTCATTTCTCATTATCCTGTGAGTGCATGATTTGTTTGAAATATTTTTTTCTTCATGCATTTTATATCTTCATTTGAATCTTTCATTTTGATTGAAAGTATTGGAGTTTTAAAGGATTTTCTTTTTCTTTCGTTAGATATTAGAATCAAACAAAGAATATAGTTGAATTATATATTTTTGGGATTCTAGATAACTAGGTTACATTTAGAATATTTCATTTGGGAATTGGGTGTTTTTGTTGAAGAAATTTGAACCTCTTCTCCATCCCGTAAGTAGGATTCATTGAAGAAAAAGATTTTTATCTCATTTTTCTGCATACTTTTGGAGTCAATTCTAAAACATCATAAGTTTCAATTTCTCACCCTTGAGTAAATAAAAACCCCGAAATGAAGCACTTATAAAATTGATAAGATACTTTTATATTTTTTGGTAGTGAACCTACATTAGCAAGTGTAGGGATTTGGAATAGGTTGTGAGGATAAATTTCCAAAGCCATCAGACAAACTTAGAATCTTGTGCTAGGGAGTGGTAAATCCAATTGTTCATATAAGCATATCCAGGTAAATTCAATGTCCAGGCTTTCATTCAGTCGAATTGTCTTTGACTCGCCTTGTAGTTGATCGAATTCTAGATAGCTGACCTTATTGTAGTTTGAATTGACTCGACTTATGACTCGATTGTGTCAATGCTTCCTCACCAAACATCCACCATTGACATTTTGTCTCATCTATGGACTCTTATTTAATTGAGATTTTCTGAATCACTTTTAATGAAACATGTCTTATTAACTTCTTTATTTGTGATTTGTATGGATCCATATTGGATTATCCATTTAGTGTTTTTATCTAGACAATTTCTTCACGGTTTCTTATTTTGTGCATGTATGTTAATGACACAATCTCAACCTTATACAATATAGGATGAGTTTATCAATATCATACAATATATCATTCAATATTATCTTTCCACTGATATTCAAGACACCTTCATAACATTATGTCCAATATTGACAATGTTTGACATTCAAGTCACCTTCATAGTATTATGTTCAATATTGACAATGATTGACATTCAAGTCACCTTCATAACATTATATCCAACCTTCATAACATTATGTCCAATATTGACAATGCTTGACATTCAAGTCACCTTTATCACAATATGTACAATATTGACAAGGATTCTCAAACCAATAAATCAATGATACTTCATCTATTTATCAAGGTTGGAATCAATGACAACCAAATTTCTAACAATCTCCCCCTTTCTTATTGACGACAACCTTAGTAAAACAATCTTACTTCCCTTGTGAAATGTATTATGTATTTAGATTCATTTGAGTTGACTTTGTTTTACTCTTTATCTCTCCCCCTTTGACAATAATGACAAAGGGAATATTTCTCTTCTCCCCCTGAGATGATGCTCCCCTTGAGGTGATTGTCCCCCTGTCTTTGTCCCATTTATTTTGGACTTTGTTTTTATTGTTTATCTCTCCTCTTTTGACATCAATGACAAAGGAAATAAAACTTTTACTACTTTTCTCCCCCTATGAATGTGCCAATTGTTATCTCAATCTCTTGAGATTTTTGTGTTCAAATAGAGTTTTACTGTCTTCTCCTTTTTCATAAAAGACAAGGGTGTGAAGCTTACTGATATTCTTGATCTATTTTTTATTCTTCTTGATATTCTTTAGTTCTTTGATTCCAAGAGATCTTTACTATTCTTTCATATCATTAATAACTTTTCTCTGTTCAGACTATGTCTTTATATATTTTGAAGTCTTTTTGTTTCTTTCTTCTTTAGATATTATTTGTTTTATTCATCAAACTATTCTACAGACTGTTTTGCTTTTGAGAGTTCATCACCATCACCATTGCTTTTTGCACCATAATATTCTTCATCTTCTTCTCTAGAAAGTATTATTCCTTGTGTTTGTTCCTCTTCATATGCAAAGCTATGAATTTCACATTCCTTATTAGGAGTTTCATCCATCAATTTATTCATTTTTAGGTGCAACATCTTCATCATCTTTCTTGATTTTTGCCTCATATTTTCTTCTCCATATCTTTCCATAAGACACTCTATTTGATGAAATTTTATTTTCTACATTTGTCCTTTGAGATTTATCCTCTCTTATTTTCTTCCAAAGTTCATTAGATTTCCTTCTTGACTTGTATGGATTATTTTTCATGGGTTTTCTTCTTCATTTCATGTAGTCTTGGGATTTGTGCCCAAACTTATCATAGTTGTAGAATCTCATGGTATGAAAAAAATTTGATGTGTGCCCAACATAATTTCATCTCCAACATCTCATTAATTTATTGGACCTTCCTGAATTTTTGTTTTCAGGACTCTTGCACCCCAATTCTTTGTGACCAATTTTTTTACAAGAAAAGCAATAACCATTGAAGGTGTTTCCATACTCGAGTCTATTGTAACATGAGAAGTCTGCCTTTTGATGTGTTTATTGGTGTTTACTTATATAGATTCCTCCTTTAAGAAAATTCATGGTTTGTATTTGGTTTGTGATTGTACTTTTTCCTTTTGAGGATGATAATCCTTTCTCATGTTTGTGAATGGTGTTCCACTTGCCACCTTCTTATTTCTTATTGTACCCACGACCAGTTTTATCATTGGTTGGTCTTTGATTGTTCCGGATCTTATCCAGGATGGTTGAGTTGTTCTAGAATTTGACATTTTCTTTTGTCTTTTCATTCTTCTTTTTGAGGTTGATAACTTCCAATTCCAACAGGTGACATGTTTCTTCCTTTTCATTCAACTAGATCTTCAAGTATTCTTCTATTTCCTTAGCTTCTTCAAGTTGAGTCTTTAGACTGATGACTATTTCTTCTGTCTCATCCAAGACTTTTGTGCATTTATTGGTTTTTTTATATGTCTTCAACTCTTCTATTTCTTTTGTTATATCAACAACTTCAGTATTCAATCTTTTGATTTCTTCCATGTTTTCTAGATGAATAATTTTGAGGTTCATGACTTCCAATTCCAGCGTGTAGCACGATTCTTCCTTTTTAGTCAACTAGCTCTTCAGGGTTTCTTCACTTTCCTTAGCTTCTTCAAGTTGAGTCTTTAGACTGTTGACCATTAATTTTGTTTATTATAATTCTTATGTGCATTTATTGATTTTTTCATATGCCTTCAACTCGTTCATTTATTTTGTTAGATCAACAACTTCAGTCTTTAATCTATTGATCTCTTCTTCTTTGCATTCTAGCTTAATCTTTTGTTCTTGCTCTTCATGGTTGTTAGATTGATCTAATTGTTGTAGAACCAACATATCTTTCTTTTGAAGTTTCTCCAACTCTTCTAGAGTGCACATAGTTGTATATTTGATATTGTCAAGATCCTCCATAGGAACTTCAATATATATACCATTTTTTGGTTCCATACGAATCTCTTCTAATGCATCTATAACATCAGTCTTAATATTCAATACTTTTTCTTCAGTGATTACTGAGGTATGCATCAATTCCTTGATGGAGTTGTCATCTTCATTGATGACTAGGGATTGCATCAATTCCTTGTTTGATTTGTCTTCTTATTTGATGATTGGGCATTGCGTCAATTCTATATTTGAGTTTTCTTCTTTATTAATGACTGGGGATTGCATCAATTCCTTGATGGTGTCATATTTTTCTGTGTTTTGTAATTTACTCTAATAAGAACTCTCTAGATGGAGCTGTAATACTTTAGAAGAGGTGCAGTGTCCCATATTTGCTTTGATTCGGTCTGACATTCCATTCTGTATTGATTTTAATGCCATTGAATTGTTTCTCTTTGCTTCTTTTTTAGTTTTGGATTTGTTCATTGAGGTAGTTAAGTACCAAGACTTACTTACTACTAAGTCCCAAACTCCAGATCCTCTTGACTTCAGATATATTTTCATTCTTTACCTCTATGAAGAATACTCTGTTCCATCAAATAAAGGAGCTTCAATTGTCTAGAGAGCCATTTTTTCATCCATTTGTGTGTTTAGTAGGATCTTCCTTTCAGTGATTAGATTGTTTTTCCTTAAATAAACCTTACTATGATACCAATTGTTCTCTTCATAACAATTGATTGGTTAAACTATAGTGAAGGAACTTGCTCTGATACCAATTGTTGAAACAGACACTGACACTGAGAGGGGGCGTGAATCAGTGTCTGGAAATTTTGGCTACTTTTCACACTTTCATAGATTACTAAAATTAACGGAATACGATACATGCAGTTCAATTAATTATTCATAAACATTTATAACACAAACTATATGAAGTAGATAAAATATCATTCTTTTATTTATTTAACTTGAATGAATACAAATAAAGTTAATCTATTAATATCTTCAAATTCAACTGAATATGAGAGATCCAACTCTTTGATACAAGACCCCGCTTGTAGTTATGAGATCCAATAGAGAAATGAGGAATCCAAATGTAATACCCATGTTTCCCCCAGTTTGTAAATATAACTATATGGGCCAAGAGACTATGGAAAACTCAATATGTGTGAATGTTTGATTTGATGGAACTTTGTATAAAAAGGTCAATGAATGTAAATTATGTTATTTACTAGAAAATGGATAAGTGTTGCATGACTGTTGGAAGGGGGGTGTGCTAAGAGAGACCACAAATGTTATTGATGAGATGGTGAAGGGGACCCGGAATGGTTGCATTAACCTCCACCAGACCAGTACTTTGTTGTATTTAATTTCTCAGGATTAGAACAATCCTCTAACCCAGGAATGAATTACAGTTAGGTTGGTAGGTGGGAAGGCCTCCTCAAACGTTAATGAGGGGATGGGGTAGACCACCCATTTGTAAGGATTTTAGACTTGACCATGGACTGGGAATTTGGGACACATGCAATATTGCTAAGAAAGGCAAGAAAGGAAGGCATGGTGGGTAGAGGAAGACTGTGAAGAGTGAAGGAAATAGATACAGAGACAGGAGAAGGAGAGTAACCTTCATCCCTAACTTTCATTGAGCCGGAAGAAAAGATTCAATATCAAAGAATCATGGTCTAGCTCAGGGGTGGCCAATGGTAAATCTGTTAGGAATGACTGAGCCTATGGTTGGGTGGAAACATGCACCCCTTTTAGCAGTCACATCACGTCTTCTGGTTCTGATAAAAATTTTCATAGTTTGTGTATTGAATCAAAATAATGGATGAATGCATGGGTTTATATATGTATCTATAAATGGATTCTGTGTGGAATGGTCATGATATGTGTATTCATTTATCTCCTTGTGAACTTATGTTTTGACTAATAGTTTTTATGCCCCAACTTATCGCTTGAGGCATATTGGGACATAATCATGTAGGACGGTTGAGATAGGAGATATCGTTTCAATCTAACCCTATCCGTCTGAAGAGGATATCTCTTTTAGACTCCTTGTTGTGTGATCGGTATTTCATGGGTAAGTCCTTAACCATTTCATGATAAATTTTAGGAAGGATAGAAAGGTTCAAACCTTGAAAGGGGAGATATTTTCATTTGGAAGATGAGCGGACAAGGTCCATTCGAGAGGACCCATATGACCAACACCTAGGAACCTTAGGCTAAGCCTAAGGGAGCTAATCACTCTTGGCTTCGGAGCTTCGGAAGTCTAGGACTTTGGAGTATTTCTGACCTTACAAGCATTAAATTGGTCGAAGGTAACCAGGAGATTAGGTTAATGGAAAGTTGACCGAAAATGAACAGTTTCCCTAGTGGTTAGGTAAACATATATTACCGTCTAAACCAGGATCCAACTACCCATGGTGAAGTATCATGAACCGTCGATCAAGAATGTTCAGGAATCCCCTCATCCATTGGATTTACACTAAGATAACTTTAATGAAGTTCTACTCTGGGAGGATGGAGATGCTATAGCATCAAAATCCCTGAAATTGAAGTTAAGAAGTAAAGGAGAGTCGTAGATTTAGGGAGATCATTTGGATCCCTGCCTACCGTCTGATCATTTAGGAGGATGGACCCGCCCATGGTACTTTGGAGAAGTCCTGCTTTGGGAAAATGGAGTGCTAGTGAATCCAAAAACCCCGAAGGCCAGAGCCACAAAGTGACCAGAACCATTGATCTGGGGATCCTTCGGGTTCTCTCCTAGCTGTCAGATCTACGATGAAGTCATCTTGGCATTGACCACTTTAGGAGAAAAACGATGTTGTAATTTCAAAACCCCCAAAGGACAGAGCCACGAAGTAATGTGGACAGTATATCTCGGGGTCCTTCGAGATCCGTCTAAGCCATTGATATACAAGGACATGTGTTGATAGGTCCTCTAGTCTAGAAATTGGGTACTCTGGGGAATTTGGTGAGTGGTGTGTCAATAAACTCCCGAACATCTAATTCAAGAAGTAATGAGAGCTATAGATATTTGGATATACATGGTTGGATATTGAATGTGTTGGAAACACCTACCACACTTAGAGGGGGGGGTGAATGAGTGTGGGGATCTTTTTCCCAAAACTTCCCTCTTACACAAAAACTCCTTAGTTAACATTCAACATTTTCTCATTACTCATTGTTGTCATTTATAATTAGTTATATGTGAATACATATCAGCAACATATCATCAAAAAATCATCTTCACAAGGAACACAAAGAACACAAGATGTATGTACAATTTTTCTTTTTATTATGGACTTCAATCCGGGGGTTTTTCAGCAACAACTGAATAGAGTACAAATCTACAAGATCACCAAATATATATGCAATAATCAATTTACATTATCAGCCCCAACTGATATGAGGTAAAAATACTCAACAGATATCAATCTGTCAACATAAAAGAGTGCATTAACCATGCACCAACCTATGACAAACAACCTGTAATCAACCTGTACCATAAACAAGTGCATCCAACCATGTACCAAGTATATACCAATCATGTGTCAACTAATAAACAACAATTAATAATCAATATGTACCAAAATTATCAGGTATACACCTCATGTATGTGCCAACTCATCAACTGCTTGTCTCAACCATGACTAGTTTTGGATTAGTCAACAACCCCAACTTCCAATAATCATAACTTTGTACCTGTAATGAATAAAGATATGAAACTGATACACAATGTTATTCATTTTTTTTTGTGCAATTCCTCTAGGTTTGACTACTTGGAACCTCTCATAAGAGGAGTTATAGAAAAAATGACATACCTTGCTGAATTCTGGCTTATTCTAGAGAGCGACCTTGTAGAGCGTGCCCCACACGGAATATTTGTTGAATAGATATGAAACTGTTACAAAAAATACTAAAGACTGTAATATAACCAAAAAAAGTATTCTAACTTAATTTGGATTTGTTATGAAGAAGTTATGGCATTTTTACCTGAAACACCTGTTTTATACTAGTTTCAAGACTAGCCACAAACCCTATTTTCCACGGAGTGTATCTCCAAAAATAAAATGACACACAAGATGAATTTTTTACCACATATACTTGGATATGTTTCCTCAGTTGAATATCAATCACATGGTCTGAATCATTATAGAAAACAAGTTATAGAGAAAATGGTGAGATGACCTGTAAATAACATACCTTAGAAAGCATCATGAAAAGAATTTATCCTCCCTTCAATTCCGACCCTCTTTTCTTCACCTTCCTTCTGAAATTTGGCTTAGATATCCTTGGTTACCTCATTCACCTATATATATTCAATATTCTCAAGTGTTCCACACCAAAAATTCTCAAGAATCTCTCCATCAATACTCCAAAAGATATTCTCACAAGAAGCTCTCCATTGATCCACAAAAAGGATGATCTACAAGAGACCATTCTATCTTATTTATACTTTCATCCTCTAGATCACTTAACCCATTTTTAGGTCACTTAACCCATTTCTAGGTCATTTAACCTATTTTCCTTCTTTTAGGGTTAACCACTTTCCATAAATAGAAATTTCTCCAATATTTTATCATTTAAATATTCCTTCTTGATTTTCTCATCTTACTTTATCATTTCTTGATTTTTTTTTCACTTCTCTTTATTATTTAAATAATCCACCTTGACTTTGTCACCTTACTTTATCATTTAAATAATGATTTATTCTTTTAGGTCACTTAACCCATTTCTAGGTCACTTAACCTATTTTCCTTATTTTTAGGGTTAACCACTTTCCATAAATATAAGGTTCTCCAATACTTTATCATTTAAATATTCCTTGTTTATTTTTTCACCTTACTTTATCATTTCTTGATTTTGTCACTTCTCTTTATTATTTAAATAATCCACCTTGAATTTGTCACTTGACTTTATCATTTAAATAATGATTTCTTCTTTTAGGTCACTTTGACTTCTTTGACCTTGGGGACTCCAAGCCTTCATGTGGGGGTCCTTCATCTTCGTAAGGTCATAACTCTCAAACCATGAGGAGTTATGTGACATTCCACATACCACTGAAAATGGAATGCCAATAACTATCCATCTAGGATAGTTTCACCAACAATTTCCTTGATCTTCATCTCATTATTCCACATACAAGCATGGGTCCTCCAACCATTCTTCTAGGATAACTCAATCCGTAAAGTGTCTTCCTGTGAGGGATTTCACCATAAGGGGACCACTTTGGAGTTCATCCATTTGTGAACCTTATCAATCATGATAAGAAAATAATGAGATCAAGGGTCCTCCAACCATTCTTCTAGGATAACTCAATCCGCAAAGCGTCTTCCCATGAGGGATTTCACCATAAGGGGACCACTTTGGAGTTCATCCATTTGTGTACCTTATCAATCATTATAAGACAATAATGAGTCATCTATACATTTTTCCAACACTGCATCATATACCAATGAAACCACAACGATCCATATTCATCATGTATCAATGACAACTCATTGATCCATCTTCGTCATATCAATGACAACTCATTGATCCATCTTCATCTATGGATTCTCATCAAGGAAAATACATATTATATTACATAAATCATCAATCAATCAATTATTTGACATCAATCAATCACTTAAGATCAATCAATCACTTGACATCAGTCAATCAAACCATTGGCATCAATGACAACATGATCCAACAGACCGTGAGATCTGGGAGATGTCAGAAGGCTATCAATATGGTGTGACATGGAAAGTTGATGTCACCAGGGTGACATGGACCCATAGTCTATGTGCCACATGTCACCTGGATTCGTGCATATCACATACCCTATATGCTTTTTTGGACGTGACATGTGTCACCCCCGACCCTTCCACATGTCAATCCCTGGCATGTGCCCACCCAGTCAAAGTAGTTGGTGAAGTGATCGGAACTCCGGGAGTCTGGGACTTTGTAACTCTACAGAATTTGGGAGTAGCATTATAAATGGACCAAAAGGCATCAATGACAACATGATCCAACAATCTCCCCCTTTGGCATTGATGGCAATACCAACATTGATGTCAACACCAATTACCAATTATTGATGTCAACATGTAGATAAGGCATGCTCTACATCAATAGTCAATGTGACTATCTCTCCCCATCAATAAACATCAATCACATCAATGTGATTAACTCTCCCCCTTTGAAATCAATGGAAAAGGGCCATTCTCATCTTGGGGTTTCTCCCCTTGCTTGAACTCTCCTTGGGGCTGCTCCCCCTATCTGAATGCCTTTGATCTTCCTATGAATAATCTGTCCCCTTTTTAATAAGGGATATCATTTTGAAGTAATGCTGAAGATACATCAAACATACACCCCTTGTGACCATTGCTCCACTTGAAATTATGCTCCTTTGCTCTTTCTTCAAGTATAGGGCTCTTTTCTAGGTATACATTTGATAAATATGTCCTCCTAGAATCATGGGAAGAAGAATGACTCCCCCTATGGGTATGTATCCCTTATCTTTTTTGCAAGATGAACATTGCGCTACCATATAACGATCCTTGGACCTATTCATGCATCAAACTCATGCCATACCAAGCATCATGAAGCAAATGTCAACAATGAAATAAAGAATCATGAGTAAAATATCAACCAAGTACATCCTGTACAAAATGTGTGCTCATCATGCACAACACCTATGTACATCAACATCATGCAATGTGCCAAAAGATATCATCCATGGAATGTATCAATCATATTCCTTTATCAACATGCCAAAATGTGCATCTACCAGTATGCCAACCATGTGCATCTACCAACATGCCAAACAATGTATCATATCACTCATGATATGTCTCCATCATGAACCAAGTGCCACAATCAGGTATCTCAAACAAATGCCAATTGTTGTGCTAATCAAGTAGTACCAATGGTGTAGTATCATCAAGAATATGCCATATATGAGTGTACCAAACATTTACATTACCATGCACCAATAGAAAAAAATGATGGATCCCATATATGTATGCCAAATCCTCCATAAAACATGTGCCAATCAAACTACTAGTAGGTGCCTCTTCCAATGTACCAGAAAAGTACCAATTATGCATCAACTATAGATCAACAATGATGTACAACATGATCACCTCATCAACTCACCAACCATATGTACCAATATGTAGACCAATCTAAATGAAAAATGCATGCACCATGATATCAACATATGCTTCCAATAATACATCATAAGATATATCAATGAAACTCAAATATGTATCATCCACGTACACCAACAAATAAACATCAATCCATACTCATGGATTAGTGCCATGCACCCAATATTTATTTTTATTATACCATTGTGTGATCTCACCATGAAAACCGGTAGCAAATAGTGTTAGAACCTGTAATAAACAATGTCAGACCCTACAATACAAATTTATACCATCACAACAAACTCCAAGCCATGTGCATTGCCTTTTTCCCAAGGCTTTACAACATATACGTGGCATGTTGCACAACAAAGCACGTGTGTACGCGACCTATTCAAGGTCAGCACGTGTATGCATGTGATTGTTACCATTGTCACCCGTGAGTGCCTCAGTAGATGACACTTTTGTGTTTCCCTTCAGTCTTTCATTCTGATCTGGCTGCTCTATCTTCTTCACCCACTTCTGTAGATGACCCTTCTCCTCAAAACTTGATCTATGAGCATCCATCTTTTCAAAGATATCTCCCTTTCTTACTTCATTCCTTCTTATAGACATGCTATGTGAAGTCCTCATCATGGACTTTCTTCTTGTGTTCCAACACTCCTAGGATTTGTGGCCAAATCCACTACAGTTGTAGCATCTCATAGAGTTACAGTGAACAACAATATGTCCTGCTTGATCACATATCCAACACCTTGTGGTGTTATAGAATATTCCATTATATCTCCTTTCATAAGATCTACATTCAAAATCTTTGTGACCATATCCATTACATGAATAACAATGCCCATGAAAAATACTTCCATACCTTTTCTTTGGTGTCCCAAAAGTAGCTTCTTGATGTCTTCCTTGCTTTGTTCTTTTGAAATCTTCTTTGTCTTGTGTAGATGGTTATTTTGAAACATTGTCTTCCTACTTTGATGGACTTACCTCATGCTTCTTTGAGGTGCTTGTTTCAACATGTCTGTCTTCTCCTTTGTATCCAAGACCTGATTTATCATATGGTGGTCTTTGACTTTCCAATATCTCATCCAATATTCTTGAGCTATTCAAGAATTTTTTGGACTTCTCTACCTTCTTTATAATGTCAACAATTTTAGCTTCTAGCTTACAACATGACTCTTATTTTTCATTTATTTGAATCTTCAATAGTTCCTCTATTATTTTGGCTTCTTCAATTTGGGTCTTGATATGTACAATAGTTTCAAAACTTTTTCTAATCTCGCCATCTACCTTCACATTTTATTTTTCATTCTTTAGTCTTGTGATTTCTTCTTCCTTTTCTTCTAGTTGAGTCTTATTTCTCTCTTTGAGAATTTCCTTTAACATCAAGATGTACCTTTGACTCCTCCTAAGAAACTTCTTAGTGTTATCCGAAAGATAGTTATAGTGTGTATAAAAATGATCACTCCTATACATGTATAAAACCTCTTCAATTTCCTTTTGAAGTTCTAATAGATTTTCTTATATTCTTTCCATGGGATAACTATCATCAAAATTTACACAAACTGTTTCTAGATCATCTTCTTCACTTGAGAAAAATTCAACATCATCAAACTTTGAATCATTTCAATCAAGAGTCTTGGGAGATTCTTTACCTTCATTATCTTCCTTCTTGCCAACACCATCACATGATTTTTTGCCTTCATTTGAAATTTCTTCAAGATCTTCCTTTGTGCTATCATTACTTGATTCTTTATCTTCACTTGAAATGTTTTCAAAATCATATTTAGAAACAATGCATTCAAGAGTTTTTGGAGATTCTTTACCTTTAGTGATATTGATGGAGTGGTCTTCATTATCTTCCTTCTCTTCCTTTCTTTGATATGTCTCCTCTATCTTTAGCCATAGATCCTTGGCGGAAGTGCAATGTCCCATGATTTCTTTGATAGGGCTTGAGAGTCCAATAAGAATGGTCTTGAGAGCCAATGCATAATTCTTATTTCATTCCCTTTGAGCTTCAAACTTTGAATTATTCTTCAATGGAACATATCCACCGATGGCTGCCTTCCAAATTGTTGTTCCCATTGTCTTCAAATATAATCGTATCTCTATTCTCCAAGTAGAATAGTTTTCCTCATCAAGGATTGGAACTTCATCATCCATTTGTGTGTCTATGGATATCCTTCAATATTGTTAAGGCTTGTAGGTAAGGCCCTCTTTGATACCAATTGTTGGACACACCTACCACACTTAGAGGGGGGGGTGAATGAGTGTCGGGATGTTTTTCCCAAAACTTCCCTCTTACACAAAAACTCCTTAGTTAACATTCAAAATTTGCTCATTACTCATTGTTTTCATTTATAATAAGTTAGATGTGAATACATATCAAAAACATATATCAACAACATATCATCAACAAATCATCTCCACAAGGAACACAAATAACACAAGATGTATGTACAATTTTTCTTTTTATTATGGACTTTAATCTGGGGTTTTTTCAGCAACAACTAAATAGAGTACAACTCTACAAGAACACCAGCTCTATATCAAAGACTCATCTTACATTCTCAGCACCAAATGATATGAGGAAACAATCCTCAACAGATATCAATATGGCAACATAAACAAGTGCATCAACCATGCACCAACTTGTGCTAAACAACCTGTCATCAATCTGTACCATACAAAAGTGCATCCAACCATGTACCAAGTATATACCAATCATGTGTCAACTAATCATAAACAATTACTCATCAATATGTACCAACATCATCAACTATACACCTCATGTATGTGCCAACTCATCAACTTCTTGTCTCAACCATGACTAGTTTTGGATTAGTCAACAACCCCAACTTGAAATAATCATAACTTTGTACCTGTAATGAATAAATATATGAAACTGATACACAATTTTTGTCAGTGTGTTTTATGCAATTCCTCTAGGTTTCACTACTTGGAACCTCTCATAAAAGGAGTTATAGAAAAAAAGGCATACCTTGTTGAATTCAGGCTTATTCTAGAGAGCGACCTTGTAGAGCGTGCCCCGCACAGAATATTTGTTGAATATATATGAAAATATTACACAACATACTAAAGAATTTAATATAACCAACACAGGTTGTCTCACTTAATTTGGATCTGTTATGTAGAAGTTATGGTGTATTTACCCAAAACACCTGTTTTATACTAGTTTCAGGACTAGCCACAAACCCTATTTCCACGGAGTGTATCTCCAAAAATACAAAAACCCACAAGATGAATTTTTTACCACATATACTTGGATATGTTTCCTCAATTTCATATCAATTCCATGGTCTGAATCATTATAGAAAAAAGTTATAGTGAAAATGGTGAGATGACCTGTAAATAACATACCTTAGAAAGCATCATGAAAATAATTTATCCTCCCTTCAATTCCGGCCCTCTTTTCTTCACTTTCCTTATGAAATTCAACTTATATATCCTTGGTTACCTCAATCACCTATATATATTCAATATGCTCAAGTGTTCGACACCAAAAATGCTCAAGAAGCTCTCCATCAATACTCCAAAAGATATTCTCACAAGAAGTTCTCCATTGATCCACAAAAAGGATGATCTACAAGAGACCATTGCTATCTTATTTATACTTTCATCCTCTAGGCCACTTAACCCATTTTTAGGTCACTCAACCTATTTTTCTTATTTTAGGGTTAACCACTTTCCGTAAATAGAAATTTCTCCAATATTTTATCATTTAAATATTCCTTCTTGATTTTCTCATCTTACTTTATCATTTCTTGATTTTTTTTTTCACTTCTCTTTATTATTTAAATAATCCACCTTGACTTTGTCACCTTACTTTATCAT
>ML784532.1:1150340-1175953 GCA_009831015.1 Picea engelmannii
GGAGTTATGTGACATTCCACATACCACCAAAAATGGCATGACAAGCACTATCCATCTAGGATAGTTTCACCAACAATTTCCTTGATCTTCATCTCATTATTCCACATACAAGCATGGGTCCTCCAACCATTCTTCTAGGATAAATCAATCCATAAAGCATCTTCCCGTGAGGGATTTCACCATAAGGGGACCACTTTGGAGTTCATCCATTTGTGCACCTTATCAATCATGATAATAAAATAATAAGAGCAAGGGTCCTCCAACCATTCTTCTAGGATAACGCAATCCGCAAAGTGTCTTCCAGTGAGTTAACCATAAGGGGACCACTTTGGAGTTCATCCATTTGTGCACCTTATCAATTATTATAAGACAATAATGAGTCATCTATACATTTTTCCAACAATGCATCATATACCAATGAAACCACAACGATCCATCTGCATCATGTATCAATGACAACTCATTGATCCATCTTCATCTATGCATTCTCATCAAGGAAAATACATATTATATTACATCAATCATCAATCAATCAATCCTTTGACATCAATAAATCACTTAACATCAATCAATCACTTGACATCAATCAATCAAACCATTGGCATCAATGAAAACATGATCCAACAGACCGTGAGATATGGGAGATGTCAGAAGGTTGTCAATATAGTGTGACATGGCAATCCAATGTCACCAGGGTGACATGGACCCATAGTCGATGTTCCACATGTCACCTGGATTCGTTAATATCACATACCCTATATGCTTATTGGGACGTGACATGTGTCACCCCCGACCCTTCCACGTGTCAATCCCTGGCCTGTGCCCACCCAGTCAAAGTA
Source organism: Picea engelmannii (assembly GCA_009831015.1). Lineage (NCBI taxonomy): Eukaryota > Viridiplantae > Streptophyta > Pinopsida > Pinales > Pinaceae > Picea > Picea engelmannii. Next base: position 1,151,180 of record ML784532.1, read on the forward strand.
GTTGGTGAAGTGACCGGAACTCCGGGAGTCTGGGACTTCGGAACTCTAGAGGATTTGGGAGTAGCATTATAAATGGAGAAGGCCCAAAGGCCAGAGTCACATGGAAAGCTTATGGGACTTTGAAAGTTCAATACTTTGGGTGGTCTCATGCATAGATAGTGAAGAGGCATAAAACGCTGGAGCGTCGGAGCGTCGTAGTGCCGAAGTTTTGAAGCGCAAAATACCTCTACTAATAATATTATAAAGGGACCTTAAGTCCATACCATAGATTTGTTTTGAGCATGGAGGCAGTGGTTGGATGGTGATAGACAAGAAGGACATGATAGAAATCTAAGAACTAGGATTCGAGATATTTTAAGGAAAACAAAAAATGATGCCCCACCCCTTAAAATAGATTTAAGGGGTCGGGTGTGTTACACCAACCCTCATAAAAAGCACCAACATTTTGTTCTCAGATCCAACTAATATGTGAAGAATACAATCTTCATGACAAGACTCGGCTTGTACACAGGCACCAACCTGAAAAAATGAAATTTCATTCAATCCATTATATATATATATATATATATATATATATATATATATATATATATATATATATATATATANTTATATTTCATTCATATTCCTTTACTTATATAGTCCTCCAAAGGGTGCCACTTTGAAATAATGTGTCCTTTTGGAATGAAACATTACACCCCTTCATTTAATTAACACGAATGGTAACTTTTATTAATTGATTTTCATACACCAATTTAGACAACGAGTTTAGTATGAAGATTCTGGAGTGATGGAAACTAATTTTAAAATTCTACGACATGGGTGTTTTGCAGAACATTCCCAATTAACCAAGTGGTGAGAAATTTCCCTAGAAAGTGTGCATGGTGGTTGGTACATGTGGTTCATTTGAAGGAAAATTGCCTACATTTTCCTTTTGTCGTCGGATGCCAGATCGACTTCAGTACATATTAGATTTTCATGAATATTTAAATAGACCTCCACATATCTCCTTTTTTGGTTATTATTTAAACTAAACTTGCAAAAATTTAACTTCATGGTTATATTAAAATCAGTTCCCTCTCAGCTGCTAGTCACTAAAGATTTGACTTGGTCTCACCCTTTTTCATATTTGCTTCCTCATTCGACCGACAAACATCTTTTTGTTCGACTCAACTAGGATAAATTTTGACTTGAGTATTTCAATTCTAGCAGACCCATATTGCTTTAGCCTTGAACCGACTTGTATTTAAGTTTGCTTCAACTTCGACCTTTAAGTTACTTATTTATTGGACCGACTCGACTTGGAAGAAAACCAACTTGAGAAATTCAACTTTGGTTGGCTCGACTTGCTTTGGCCAACTTGTGTTTCCCGACTCAATTTTACTTCGACTTCGACCTTCAGTTGGTCAAATTGTCTTCGACTCGTCTTGAAATCGATAGAATTGTCTTCTCCAACTTTCTCCAATCTGCAGGATTTCATTCGGTTGACTTGTCTTCAACTCGTCTTGTAGTCGATCAAATTCCAGATAGTAGGCCTTATTGTTGTTTGAATCAACTCGACTTGTGAATCGATGGTGTCAATGCTTCCTCACCAAACATCCACCATTGACATTCTGTCTCATCTCTAAACTCTTCTTCAATTAAGATTTTCTGAATCACTTTTAATGAACCATGTCTCTGCATGAACTAGCCATGGCCATGAAACCCTAAAATTGTGGGTATGAAATAGTCTGGTCGTTCCATTTTCACATGAAATTGAGAGGCTTTAGCGGGAAGGGGTCGACATAAGATGAAATTGAATTAATTGAGAGTTTCAATTGAGAATTAGAGGATCTAATTTGGTAGAAGACATGATTTTGGGGGTAAATTAATTTTCTCCAAATGAACTAGCCATGGCCATGGCCATGAAACCCTAAATTGGTGGATGTAAACTAGTGTGGTGGTTCATTTTTCATGTGAAATTAAGAGGCTTGCACATGGAGTCATTCGGAGAGGCAATTGAGCTAATTGAGAATTTTAACTGGGGATCACTAAAACTCCATTCTACAATCTAATTTTTGACCAAAGATTTTGTGGATTTTAAGCTGAAGGAATTTAGCATTTTTTGAGTGTTTTAATTTGCTTTCTTAGACACATAAATATTCTTTCAAGTTCATAGTTAAAGCCAAGTCTTCTTACAAACAAATCTCACTTGCTGAGGTAAATACACTTTGCAACTTGTTTTTTTACCATTGAACCTATGAACCTTAGATTGGAAGAATTTAGCTTAGAATATTTCCATTTGATATAAGTTAATAAATGTGTGATGAATATTTTTTTTCAATCATTGATCTCCATAGGTGAAAATAGTATCATTGTGTGAGCCATTCAAGGCATGATATCTCACAACCAAAGTTTCTACCTTTGTAAGGTGTGGCAGCCTAGATTGGATAAGAATAGTCTCATTTTGTTATTTTTCTAGTTTGGAATTTCATTTAACTTTGTAAGAGTTAAAGTAAAGTTAATTATTAGTTTATTGGAATAATCTTTGATCCCTCATTTCGTGTTCTTTCACCTCAAAGTTTATGGACTTCCAGATTGATAATTAATGTTCAAAACTTATGCAAATAAGTTTCCAAACATTTTGGTGTCATTTTTGGGGAGGTGCTAAAGGTATTAGAGCCTATCTAGGTAGGTTGTTTCCTTTTATGCAAGTGTGTTTTCTTTTAGTTTGATTCATGAAAAGATAATCCTAATATGTGTGAACAAATAAATCGGCGACAACATGATCCTAGTAGCACGATGGTGCTTCGAGTACATAATTAGTTTCCTTGTATTTACTTTAAGTGTGTTTCCTTTTCATTTCTTCAAGATTAAAAAAAAAGAGTGTTTGGTGTTGTAAGAACCCCCCGAACACTAACCCATGTGAAAGGAAAAAACTAATTACCAATGAAAAGAATTCAAGAATGTTCAAGAATCTGTTGAGTAAAGAAGAATACTACTCCAAGAAATTTCTCAAATCCAAACAATGGCTGCAAACATATCTGGATATCAAGAGGAGAAAATATTGAAAAAATTCAGGAACATATATGCATCTTGGGAAGTGATCGAAAACCAAAATTTCCATGAGAAACATAAAAAAAAATACCTAGAAGAGATCGATAAGCAATCATAAACATTTGATGAGGAGAAAACAGAAGAAGTTGAGAATGAGGAATTTATACTATGCATGCAATGAGATCCTTTGTGTATTCAAGAGACCAATCAACACATAGTAAAATATTTGCATGGCATGATGAAAGAAGACATACAAAGTAGTGTTGATGAAAAATCAAACCAAGGGAAACATGACTACATTTGAAATTTGGTTCTAGAAAACCATCAGACTGGAGCACCACTCTATTATTCAATATTTCTTGGTATCATTGCAATCAAAGAAGCTGGTCCCTCATGTTTTGGTACTTATCAAAGTATATTTTTCAAACCAAAATGTGAGTACATTTGTAATCCTATTACACACATGGTTCCATTGGAAGTATTCCTACACTTGAAAGAGGTTTTTCTTCTTTTAGTAGGGCAGGATATCATAGAAAAACAAAAATGAATAAAATAGTAAAGAAAAAAATAAGTATAGTTGTGAAAACCAGGTTATTGGTGCAACTAGACATGAGTTTTTCTTCAAAACTAGGCAATTGGCTGGAAAAATTCTTAATAAAGTATTACATGTTGGTTCAATCTTATATTATGGTTCTTCAAAATAATTTGTGTTTTTATCATCATGAATTATGTGGGATCCCTTAAGGCCCACCTTATATCAAATCTCATCCTATAGAATCAAACAGATCATCTGGGATTGAGGTTAGAGATTTCATAGTGCTTTGGTAATTTCATACATCAATGGAAAGTATTATTGTTTTCAGTCATGGGAATTGATCAATGTCTCTTGACTGCCAGATCTTGTAGGTGACTCGACTTCAACACATCAATTTGTACCTGTCAAGATGAAATAAGGTACTTTAGTGCTCATTATCATTAAAGATGAGTTGCTTCACATTGGTTAACGTCATACCTTAATGGTGTTGGAAGATTGGTTGTTGTCGTTGATGTCAACCCTAGTCATGGGTTTTGGACCACAAGATTGATGAAGGTATTTGGACATGAAGGACAATGCACATGAAGATACAACACCCATGGATGGATAGTATAAATCATTTTTTTTTCCGGTGGTATGTGTCATGTCACATGGATCCTCATGGTTGAGAAATGAATTTTTGAAGATGACAAAGTGAGTTGAAGAAGGAAGTACATGTAGGCCCTGAAGATAATTAAAGAAAAGAATTACAAAATAAGAAAGTGTAAGGTCGGCCCTAATGTTAAAAGGAAGTGAAATAAATGGTATAAATACATATCATTATACATTAATTTGACACACAAGTCTAAATTCATAGGAAATCAAAAGTAAAGAAGGTCGTATTTCAAGGGAGGATGAAGTCTTTTGGTGATGTGTTCTAAGGTATGTTATTTACAGGTCATCTTATCATTTTCTCTATAAAGTTTTTTATAGAACAATTCATATGGTGAAATTGATATGGTATTGATATGACATATCAAGGTACCTATGGTAAAAAATTCAGAACATTTTGCGATAAAAGTTTGGAGATACACTGTGTGGAATATAAGGTTTTTGACTAGTCATGAAGCCAGTCAATAAACAGGTGTTCTGGGTAAAAAGGTCATAAGTTATTCATAGAGAATCCAAATGAAGTGGGATTAATTTCATTGGAAAGAGTACAGAATTTAGTTTATTTTGTGTGATTTTCAGAATCTGATGTTAAATATTGAGTGCGGGGCATTCTCTACAAGTTCGCTCTCCTGAATAAACCAGAATTGAACAAGGTCTACCATTCTCTCTATAACTTCTTTTTGGGGAGGATTCAAGGAATGAAACTTGGAGAAGTTTTAGAGAATACATTGAGTAATATTATCTACAGGACCAGAGTATTCCAAGAATTGAATAATTTCATAAATTTAAGAAGTCTCATGAAGCATTATCAGGTTCTATGTGATGGTTGGTTGATGGTGATGATTTAATGTAAAGTTTTATTATCTCTCATATATTATTGGGTGGAAGGAAGGGGAAAGTATGGAGAGTTAAACCCTCTCTTGATATTGGATAATTATATCTTCCTCTTGGATTTTTATCCCTCCCTTTACATTTGGAAGCTATAGCTACCTTTGGAAGTCATTACTTCCCTTGAACAATAACTATTGATTATTTCTCATATATTGTGCATGGTTTATTGTGGTGTATTGTTGTAAATATTGTACTATTGTTCATTTATCATTGGATATAATTGAATGGTTTAATTATAATTTGAAAAAGTTTTTAAATTGTACTTGATATTGATTCGCCCCCCTCTCAGTATCAACAATTGGTTTCAGAGCAGGTTGCCTTCAGAACAGTTTAGACACTGGGAGGAAAATCCTTAGTAGAGATGGATGACCATGATCACATTTCAAATGGGATTCAAATATTTTATGGAAGCAATTATGCATACTGGAGTGATAGAGTGAAAACTTACCTAACATCTTTGGGAGTAGACATTTGGTACTCAGTTGTAAATGGTTATGTAATCCCAAATAATGATTCAACCGATCCAGATGAGAAGAAGCTTATGATTTTTAATTCAAAGGACACACATGTTATTCTAGGAGCATTGGCACCAACCATTTCTATAAAAGTGATGGGATGCAACACTTCTAAAGAGGTATGGGAAAAACTCAAGAGTATCTATGAAGGTGATCCAAAAGTTAAGTAGGTCAAGCTTCAATGACATAGAGAAGAATTCGAAAATTTTAAGATGAATGAAAAGTAAGATATTGCAACATATTTTCTTAGAGTTTATGAAGTTGTTAATTCTATCAAAGGATTAGGTGAAGATGTTTATGAATCCTTGGTTGTACACAAAGTGTCAAGATCACCTCTTTTGAGGTATGATGCTAAGGTATCTACCATTGAAGAAACTAGGGACTTAACCAAAATGACAATGGATGAATTACATGGGTCTCTTATAGCATATGAAATGAGAACAGGTACAGAAAGTGACCAACCAAACAATGACGCATCCTTTAAATCCATAAAGAAGACAAAAGACAAGGATAACAACATTGATGAAGACATAACAGATTTCGTAAGAAGGTTCTAGAAGGGAAGTGAAAGATACAAAGGTAAGTCTCCTCTCAAATGCTTTAACTATGGTAGAATAGGACATATTGTTGAAAAATGCTACTATAAAAAGAGAAGTCTCAAAAATAAAAAGATCTTCTACTCCAAGGATGATGGAATCTTATCAGATGAGAGTGATGAAGAAGATAATGATGGAGGAGAAGTCCTATTCATAACCCAAGAAACCCAAGATGATGATCACAAGATTTCTAAAGAAGAATAAATCATTTCTGAAGAAGATTCAGATGAAGAAACCAACCTTGATTCATTTTTGGGATACAAAGACAATGTAGAGAGTGAAGAAGAAGATGAGAATCTTGAAAAGTTGAAGCATGTTGAAACTGAAAATAGCAAGCTTAGAAACACAAACATAATACTAAAAGGTGAATTGAGTAGTTGTGAAGAAGAGAATTACAAGCTTGAAAATACCATTGATAGCTTGAAGGAACAATTAGAATATTATGATAAATTGAAAGAAGAATTGGATCACACAAAAGGGGAGCTACTATTGACAATAGAAAATTTGAAGAAGTTCGAAGAAAAAAATGAAAAATTAGATGAGATCCTTATCAATCAAAGATCTCCAAATGACAAGACAGGACTAGGATACAATGATATTTTGAAGACAACAAAAAAAGAAAAAGAAGATGAAAATGATGAAACCAACACTCCAGAACAAGTTGAACAACAAGATAGAAGACTAGAATTCAAAAGGAAAGAGACATCAAGAAGATCCTCTCCCATCAAGTATGAAATCAATCATTATGAAGGAAACTATAGAAGAATAGATCGTGAACCCATATGGACCACACCACAAAGAAGATCACTTACTCCCAAGTATCAAAATTTATTTCTTGGACATTGTTATACTTGTGGAAATTTTGGACACAAGGCAATCAATTGTAGAATAAATGAAAGTCATAACTATGCAAGCTACATGAATGGTGAAAATAGTAGATATGGAAATGTTCATAGACCTGTCAACACAAATTATAATCCATTTGACCCATTAATGGATCAAAATATTGTATACTACAAATGAAATAATCTTGGTCACAAAGCATGAGATTGTAGAGAGATGGAGAAACATAATCGTATGCCAAATGTCTGTATACCAACTACAACATGGAAAAGGAAATAAATTCCACAAAATGAAAACTGTCAAATAAAATTGGTCACTAAATAATGCAAAGAAGAAGATGAAAGGTTCATAGAAAATGGGTGCTCATCTCATATGCCCGGATATCAAAGCAAATTTGTCAGCTTGAAGAAAAAAGGGTGGAAATGTTGCATTTGGAGATGACTCATCTACCAAAATACTTGGAAAAGGAACTGTAAAGCTTGCAAGTGAAAATGTAAAAGTAGGAAAAGTCCTATTGGTATAATATCTAAAGCATAATCTCCTCAGTGTTAGCAAAATATGTGATCAAGGATACACTCTTACATTTGACTTCCAAAAATGTAAAATCAGAGAAAAAAACTTAGGAAGATTGGTTGCAACTACAACAATAAGATCGAACAACATATACATCCTAGAATTAAATAAGAGAGAGAAGATATAAGCCACCCAAAAGGATTCCAAGGAAGAAAAATTCCCAAAGACCAAAAATAAGGATGAAGTATTATTGACAGGGATGATTTTAAGGATGGAAATTTATTTTAAAATGTAGAAACCTTGGCGAATCTTACTAATCCTTCATATGCCAACTATAAATGATTGGCGATATTTTTGTAAAAATATTCAAATTTCTAAGGATTTTATATAGTTTTTATAAAATTTTGGCGATTTTTAAGGTAAAATAATCTTATCCTATAGAATTTGGGCAAATCATTTTTAAAATAGCGAATCACATTTTTGGAAAAAATATGGAAAATTAGCCCATGAGAAAAATTTAGCCCCTAAAATCATCCATGATTATTGAGTGCCACATGTTTAGGGGGAGCAATCCCAAAGAAGAGAGTTACCTTTTCCCATTAAAATCAGGGGGACAAGCCCTACCCTTTTCCATTGATGTCAAATGGGGAGATAAATTTGGATCATGATGATAGTGGGAGCATGAATGTTTCCATCAATGACAAAGGGGGAGATTGTTGGAATATTGGTTGTTGTCATTGATGTCAACCCTAGTCATGGGTTTTGGACCGCAAGATTGATGAAGGTATTTGGACATGAAGGACAATGAACATATAGATACAACACCCATGGATGGATGGTATACAACATGTTGTTTCTAGTGGCATGTGGCACATCACGTGGATCCTCATGGTTGAGGAGAAATGAATTTTTGAAGATGACATTGTGAGTTGAAGAAGGATGTACATGTAGGCCCTGAATATAATTAAAGAAAATAATTACAAAATAAGAAAGCGTCAGGTCAGCCCTAATGTTAAAAGGAAGTGAAATAAATGGTATAAATACATATCATTATACATTAATTTGACACACAAGTTGAAATTCAGAGGAAATAAGAAGTAAAGAAGGTTGGATTTCAAGGGAGGATGAAGTCTTTTGGTGATGTGTTCTAAGGTATGTTATTTACAGGTCATCTTACCATTTTCTCTATAATGTTTTTTATAGAATGATTCATATGGTGAAATTGATATGGTATTGAGAAGACATATCAAGGTACGTATGGTAAAAAATTCATGACTTTGTGCAATATAATTTCGAATATACACTCTGTGGAAGATAAGGTTTTTGACTAGTCCTGAAGCTAGTCAATAAAGACGTGTTCCGGGTAAAACAATCATAACGTCTTCATAGAAAATCCAAATGAAGTGGGAACAATTACATTGGAAATAGTACAAATTTTGTTTCTTGTGTGTGAGTTTCAGAATCTGATATTAAATATTGAGCGCAAGGCATTATGTACAAGTTCTCTCTCCTGAATAAACCAGAATTGAACAAGGTCTACCATTCTTTCTATAACTTGTTTTTGGGGAGGATTCAAGGAGTGAAACTTGGAGAATTTTCAGAGAATAATTTGAGTAATATTATATACAGGATCAAAGTATTCCAAGAATTGAAGAATTACAGAAATTTAAGAAGTCTCAGGAAGCATTATCAGGTTCTATGTGATGCTTGGTTGATGGTGATGATTTAATGTAAATTTTTATTATCTCTCATATATTATTGGGTGGAAGGAAGGGGAAAGGATGGAGAGTTAAACCCTCTCTTTATATTGGATAATTATATATTCCTCTTGGATTTTTATCCCTCCCTTTACATTTGGAAGTTGTAGCTACCTTTGGAATTCATTACTTCCCTTGAACAATAACTATTGATTATTTCTCATATAGTGTGTGTGGTGTATTGTGGTGTATTGGTGTAACTCTTATACTATTGTTCATTTCTCATTGTATATAATTGAATGGTTTAAGTATAAGTTGAAAAAGGTTTTAAATTGTACTTGATACTGATTCACCCCCCTCTCAATATCAACAAATGGACGGTAATCCAATGATTTATTTTCATGCTCAACATCAGCATATTCATTCATATGATAAGAATTGTACCTCATATTTTGGTAGCATTTGAAGACTATTTGGTTTCTTAGCATCAAAAACAAATTGTAGTAGTTCACTTTCTAAATATTCTCTTAGCATTATGTTCATGTCTTGTTCTATTAAATATTTCCATTCAATCTTGTTGGCAGCCACTACAACTCCTTTCCATTCATGTTCTTTTCCAACAAGTCAACAGATTTGGATCAACATTCATGTTTTGAGAAGTCTTGTTCATTCAAAGTGTTCTTTCAACTCTAATGTATCTCCTATTAAGAATCCAATAAGCACATATCATGTTCTTTTGATTCCTACATCTTCGACATCAACATCAATCTAAGCTCCATAGAAAGAAATGAGGAAGTTGATCAATAGAGAAGTGTTTATTGAAGACATTACAACAGACCTCCAAAATAGCAAGTATTCAACATGCATATATTCAAGGAGCATACATTCAAGAAGCATGTATTCAAAACATCCAAGAAACATACAAACTAATTGCATCCATTAGAGGAACATTCCAGCTACAAATTCATAAGCATAAGCATAAGCATATGGTACACAAAGGTTTGATATTTTTGTTTTGTTATTTAGAAAATGGAATAAATTTGAAAATTACCTTTAAATCCTTTATAGTATTTTATCATCCATAACCCTTCACCCTATCCATAAGCTATCTCACTCATTATTTATATCATATTTATTTTCTATCATTCTTGTCCATATACTACACATCCTTATATTCCCATAATCCAATTCTATTTTCCCATAACCATTACCTATTTTCCTACTTACTCTTGCCCATATTTCCATTTACCTTACATCATTACTAATAATATCTTTCATTTCCCCATATTTTCATACATCTCTCCATATCACTCATCCCATACTTCATCATCACAACTCTATGAATTCACATTTTTTCCCTTTTACAAAAACATAGCACATTCGATGAAGCTATCAAAGTATCTATTTTCATGAAGAGGGCTTGAAATTTTGTATAGAATTCATTGCAAGAGTTGAAGGTAGGATACAAGAAGAGGAAATCAAAACCAAAAGAAACTAATTGAGCCATGAAGTTGCACATAAAAGGACAAAATTCAAGTATGGAAATAACAATTACAGGGACAGAGGTTCTAAAATTAACATGGGTGCACAAAACCAAATATTAAAGACACATTTGCGTAGCAGACAGATGTATTTTTCATATCAACAATTCATTTCTCAAAATTTCTGGATCATTTCGAGTATGAAAGAAAGTTTTATATAGATAGGGTTTTCATTTTCAAATCCATAATTAATAGTTAGAAGTGAAACCATGGAGGTGAAGAGGATTAGCATGCTTGCATCAGTTAATTTGACTCTAAATCATAAGAAAGTTTAAATCTTCAAACAAAGAACCACCATTTAGGGTTGCACGCTAAATATTTCAGAAGGAGGGTTTCAAAAATTTGAAGCAATACCACCAACAACCTCAAGAATCGAATAGAATAAAAAAAAATTAGAAGCGGACTTTCTCAGGAACAAAAGGCAACTCTATCAACTTGGTCTCTTTGTTTTCAAAAAAATATAAAAAGAGAGTCAAGTATTTTAAATGGTTGTAATATTTGAGCCATATGGAATTAGTCTATTTGGGGTTCATAGGATTGAAAAAAAATCTTAAGGAGGCCAAAAAATAGGTTTCAAAGGAAACCTGCACCTAAGCTAGATCAAATTCAACAAAAGTGATATGAATATATAGAAAGCCCGGAGAAAGGAAAAAAAAATGACATCCATTATCAATCAAAAAAATTCCTTCCACTATAGACAATGTCAAAGTAACATCTCAAGAATCAAATTCAAAGGATCAAGTACCACTCTCTACCTTGATGACAAAATAAAAATTGAAGAAGACAAATGTGAAGAAACTCAAAACTGAAATAAGCAAATTACAAATTCTAAATAGACATATTAAGAATAAAAATGAAATACTTAAAGAGAACAATAGAATGACTATCCAAGAGAATGATCAGTTGAAGAAGAATTGAGAAGGCTCAGGGAAGAAAATGTAAAAATGACTCAAGGAAGGACTCAAGAAATAGGGCAACCATGTAAAAGATACAAATTAAGAAACAAAGCAAGGGCTCATGATAGAAAGGAAGATATCAATGCTCCAACTCAAAGACCAATAAGTAATATTGACATCAACCTTAAAAGAAGATGTCTTTCTTAAGGCAACATAGGCACTCTAAAACCAAAAGAAGGAAATTTTGAAGTTTTGTTTCACATAAGGGACCTGTAAGAGTTAAACTCTAGGAGAGATGTTGTGTTCATATTTTTGTTGTAAAAAGCCACCATGTATACCTCCTTTTCACCCACCTTTCCTTCATTTTTGGTATATTTATACCCATTTCCACTAAGCCCATGATTAATTAAGGATTAAAAAGGTAATTATTAGTTTATTTCTATTTTTAATTTAATAAGAAAAAATATTGAATTTATGAGTTTTTATCAATCATGTTACCAGAAAAATTAGGTTCATGTAATCGCTCTATGGTTAACATGTTTGCAGGCTAGCTGGGAGAAATTGAGGACATGGGTTTTGTTCCCCATCTTAATTGCATGGAATGTGTTCTCCTGGGTGCACAAAAAAATTGCACGTAGAGGTATGGTCAATGTAGCCACTCTGGTTGCTAAAACACATATGTGCTCAAAGAATCTGCCCAGATTTGCTTCAATGAAATTTCTTCCACAATTTGAGCCATGAGGGAGGTCGAATTTATCAAGAAGGAATCTTAGAAAAGTTTCTTGTTAACAACAAAGAGGATTTTTAGTAATCTGTTTCATAATTTTTGTATAAAAAACAAGGCAAATCAAGTGTGTTGGGGGGTGTTGTGTCTGTTTCGTCACTTGGGTGAGAAAAACAAGGGAACTTGCATGCCTAGTTTGGCCTACTAGACAAGATAGAGGTTAGTACATGGGTTAAACAAAACCAAACACATGAAATAAAAAACTCAATAAACTAAAACAACTAAGGAAATAAAATTAGAATGCATAATAAACTTTTAGAACCATAAACAATCAACCAATGACCAAAATTATGCCACCAATGGACAAATATATTAGTTGGAAAAACATTGTAGATAAATGAGGACTTATGATTCCCATCTTCCTCCTTGGGAGGGCTCTTGAGTTCCCTAATGGAGATCTCTTCTTACAATGGTAGAAAAGAAAGCAAATGATGAAGAAATTAAGGCCTATTACCTCAAGAGGTGAGTGGAATGGCCTATTGGAATGTTGCTAGAATGATCCAAGGAGAAAAGAGGATTCTCAAGGGAGGATTGAGGAAACATAACAATACTATGAAAATCTTAATTTCTTAGTGCACCCATGGCCTCCATTTATAGCATTTATTCAAGGCAATATTCAACTGGTTCTTGGTGTGAACAAGGGGCCCTTTAGGGTACCCTTTGGTCCTTGACCAACCCCCCATTCTGATTGATCTCAAATCTGAAGGTAAAATCAAGTTGGGAGTTGGTCCATAAGTGGTTTAGGGGCCAACAAGAACCATAAATGTGTCATTCATAGGAGTGTGTGTATTTTCTCATACACAGTCGTGCATATGGTGCATTGTGTAATCTACGGGCTTCCTTGGCCTGCGCATTGTGCACGTGCTTCCTTTAGTGAGTTAGCGCATGTCAATTTTTGCCCAATTGTATAGTTTTGCCTCTTGGAAATGCATTTTGATGTTGCAGGTGAAATAATATTTGTTTGGCATTGTTGTATTTCTATAACCATTTGCATTCAATGTTGTAGAACAAATTTCAATGATAACAGATGCCCCCCAATGTGTGAGTTTAGGAGCATATGTATAGCTAAAATACATCAATGTTTCTTCTTATGAGATTTCCATTGTAAGGAAGACTATTGATAGGAACTGCAAGAGCAATCCGTCATAGGGAGAGGGGAAACTATGGGACCCAAACCTTTCTCTAGGGAGAAAAAAGAAAATTTGTATACAAACAAGGCGGGCATGCCCCATACTCATGTCATGTAACTCAAAATGTAAGACAATAACTGAAGTTGGATGTTGATGTAGATAACTGCAACACCCTCTAGGGAGGTTTGATAATGAAAGATGGAAATTATGATGGTGAACATACTCTGAAAAGAGTCAAGGATGCCTGTAATAAATGTCGATGACTCATAGGCATTGATGGCATAACAAATTCAAAAGTCTTCAGCTGGTATAAAAAAACTGCAATAGTCGCATAGTAAGAACCACCATAACATGATATTTTGCTGAAGTCAAATGTTTATGGGGGCCAACGGAATCAAAGAGAAATGATGGTTCTCTTTGTGTCGTCCAACACTCCTCATTGTAAAGGTAATTAGAGTCAAGATATTGTTGCCCTTCTGGAAACTATGTTGATGTTGACAGAAAGGGAGACGTGACTCCAAGAAGAAAATGGCTTCATGAAATACATGGAGATAAGATCAGGAACTGATAGGGAACATGGACAAAGTCACGATGTGGTGAGAATCAAGACTACCCTTGGTTGGGGGTATGTCGGAAGGATGATTGTCAACAACCATAAAACTATATATAGTGTCAGGGGGACGACAAGACATGGGTTTAAATTATGCCAGAGGTGTGACAAAGTGGAAAAAATCAGAGATTAGATGGACTATGGGATACTCAAGATTTATGAACGATGTCAGAATGAGTAAAGGAGAGTGGATTCCCCAACCAAGTGCGACACGGGTTGCGTTTCCATAAAAAAGAAGGTCGTCAAGGGTGATGACAAAAAGATAAGTAAATGCTGGAAACAAAGGCTTTTTACAATTACCAAATAAATAAAGAATAATTTGGGATGAGTGTACCGATACAGAAATGGGTGCCCCAGTGCGAGATGGCTTGGTCTGTGGGGGCTCAAGTTGCATGGAGAACTGGTGGAGGGTGGGGGGCCCATGGGTGGTTTCTGTATGAGGTAAATGAATGGAGGGAAATATGCATATGGGAAAACTGATTATGGATGAAATGGAGGGTTAATGATACTACGAGGGTGCAGTTAAATAGAACTGAGATGAGATGGCCTGGGAGTCCATATGGGAAAGATAGTAATATGATTAGAAGGAGTATGTATCTTATTATTGAAAATGCGTAAGACTATCGAGAATCTCATCCATAGGGTGTAAAAAAATGATGAGTGTCAAAGTACCAAGGGGAACTATGAATGGGACAACTCATGTGGGGGAGAGTGCTACTAGGTGACAGTACCAAAATGCAACAAAGGTGATAGTACTGTAGAGCCGGATGTAGCGACCCTAAAGGTGAATGTCGGAGGGTGTCACTAGGAGATGCACACATGACAGTGTTGATCATATACCTGAAGGGGTTGCACTAGTTTGTGATGACCAAGTACCTGCACACATTAAAACCGAATACTCGATGTGAACAATATATGAAGATAAATAACATATAAAAATTATTTGATAATTTTGAACATGAGCATTCCCACCTGGACATGATGTGAGAAACATTCTCCCCTATGGCATAGTGTAGATGGTGAACTGGGGAATGTGACTGTGTAGATGGTGGGACCCTGATCCCGTGGCCAAAGATGGATCGATAAATAGAGGCTCTGGGATCCTATAACTGAGTGTGGAAGTTTGAAAAAAGAGACTATATATGGTTGTTGGGCCCACAATGCCACCTCATTTGTACCTACTGCTATAGTGAATTGATGAGAGTATTTGGAGGAGTTTGAAATATTATGGGAGCTCAAGTTGACCGATCCAGGAGTTGAGAGAATCAAGTTAGTAGTCCCATCCTCCTGCACAATATGTATTTTTTAGTTTTTGTGAAGGGGTCGTACGGATGGACGTACTATGGTAGGTTTAGGGGTGACCCATGGATGCACGAGAGAAGGAAGGATACCCACTCCCAAATGTGTGGGTATAATTCCATATACCGTGCATAATGTGTGGTTTTTATGGACACAATAATGCATAGGGGAATGTGGGAGGGAAAAATAGGTGTGCATGATATGCGCACCTGTTATAATTACAGTTGCACACTGTGTGCAATGTTTTCTCATACAGTCGTGCATCAGTGCGCACCTATGGGCATTACAAATTTGCATTGATGCATAATTGTTTCTCTGACAAATTTGCATTAATGCGTAGCTATGCAAAGAACAGGTGTGCATATGTGCACACCTGTGGGGGTGAAATCCACGTAGTGGAGGTGAAGCTAAGGGGTTTTGAAAGTTTGAATTTTTTGATATTTTTTATGAATGATGAGTGTTGACCAAGTGTTTCTATGTGGATGTAGGTGATTAGAATGGGATAGGAGGGTTATCATGCCATTCCACTAAAGGGAGAGAGACTAGGAGCACCTATGAGAGGTAGTGAGAGAGGATCCTGGTGTTCGGAGACACTTGGCAGCCTGTGGGCTACTCAAGTTCTTTGATTTCCCATTGATACAGTCGCAGGACTACCTACCTCGGTATATTATATCGATGTGGAGCATTGATCTGCGATGCTTCATTATGAGGGGGTAACAACTAACACTCTCAACTATTGAGGATGTATATTTTCTGATAGGGCTCCCCTTCCAAGGAATGGCCCTGCATGTTGACCCCTAGTTGTCGGGGAATGTGTGACTAGTAGACTTGGCACAAATCTATTGTATGGGGCTAAACGCGATGCCAGGTTTGGTTGTCTATATTGAGGTGATGGATGATCTCTTGCATCATTTCATCACATCCATGGTGGTGAGGATCTATGGATCCTTAGCGACTCAGTGGATTTATGGAGGTTAGATGAGGATTGTGGAGAGGGTCCTAGATGGGGAATTTTTTTCTTGGGGGCTGATGCTACACTCCAGGATGATGGGGAAAATTCACTGGTGTCATACCACCAACTCTGGTGAGTTTTCCTTTGTGTCTATCCTGGTGGCATGGTTTCTGGAGAGGGTGCCTATGTTGTGACCAAGGATGTTTCTTCCTCCTGTAGGGTCGCAGGAGCTACGATTGATGCAGTGGGACCATATTTTATCTCATCATGGAGGGTGAGAGGGTGGACACTATTTTACAACCACGGTGGCACATGTGTGGCATCACATGCCACAGGTTATACTCTGGTGCCCATATGGTGGGATGGATTTCTAGCACAACCCAGACATGGATCTGCCTCCTGGAGAGGTCTGGGACCAAAGAGGTATGTTTGTGCATTTATGTTTTGTGATTCTTTTAGTGTGGCATATATTTATATATATATATGGATGCTGACTCTATTTTTGGTTTTTGTGTTTGCATATGTGGGGCATAGAGGCCGTGAGGTGGAGATGGTTGGAGATTCGGCTCGCCAGGGGCTAGTGTGATTGTCGTGGGCAGGAGAATGGCGCCAGAGGGATGATGTTGGTGTAGGACCAGTAGATGCGACAAGGGCAGGCTAGAGATGCATATTCGATGATTCAGGTGTCGGGCCATCGCATGCACCACGGGTAGAGGCTGGTGGGGGGATGGAGGATCTCCATCATCAGTTCGAGGAGGTACTTCAAAGTGTGTTAGAGGGCATGTGGTCCCACATTCAAGACATGATATTCCTGGAGAAGTGTGTGGGTGTTCCAACAGAGTGGAAGACCTTGATTCCTCGGACAGTTGTAGTGGGGGTAGTGATGACTGGTCAATTTCCCCTCAGACCTGGAGGACCCCCAACTGGTGGAGCATATCCTACTGACAGAGCACCTAGTGGGGGAGATCTATGGGCACCATGATTTTTTTGTATTTATATAGGCTTGCGAGCCCATTTTGTATAGGGTAGTTGACACCCACTTTGTATAGGATAGGGGGTACCCATTTTGTACCTATAGGGGCGAGGGGACTCACTTGCCTACGAGTGGTTTATATGTGGTACTTTTGTAAACATTTATGATACTCTGATCGATATATATACATATATATATATATATATACATACATCTATATATATATATATATATATATATATATATATATATATATATATATATATGGATACACATCTTTTGAATTTTTTTGATGTTTACATGTGTTGATATTTGTGATGGTTTATGATGTCTAATCTATATGTTGTGATCTATGTTTGATGATTTGTGTATAGATAATCATGTCTTGATGTGATAAATGCTAATCTAACACTAGGTTATCCATATTATCTACTATTTGATTAAATTGTCGTGGAATATGTGTAAATTTAATTGAATCAAAGTTTTGAGATAAGAGTCTAACTTGTAGGTATTTGTGAAAGAGGAAAGGATCACAAAAACGATATACATTGTTGAGCTACAGGACGAGAAGTTGGGAATCAAATAGGATGCTAAGGTTATGAATGTGGCGGTGACTGGCCTCGATGAGGAGACCAATAACAGATTCATATGCTTCTTGGTTATTGGTGGTCGATCCCAAACATATGCCGCTGGAGTGGAGCAGTTCATGTGAGGGGGTGTAGAGGGCTCAAGCAACCGAAGTGAGATTTTGTGTCCAATGGCCAGCACCATCAATGTAATCAATGTGGTAGGTTGATGGAGGATGCATATGTCAATAACACATATGGTAGATTAGACATGAGGTGTGGAGGTGAAAAAAGAAGACTAAAAACTCTACAAATGTGTAAAAAGAAAATGCCTAGTGTAGTATGACTACGCTCAGGCGTAAAACTTATTTAAGTACAACATGTTGACGGGTTCTTTGAGAGGATAGCCTTCTAGAGAGGCCAGGATGTATGAACCTTTAGTGAGGTAGTGTTGGACAATGTAGGGTCCATGCCATAATGACTCGAATTTACCATGACCAAGAGTATCGTGGGCGATATCATAGGCCAGGATGAGATCTCCTTCGTTAAATGAGTGAAGGTTAACATGGAGGTCCAAGGTGGATTTGGACCATTTTTTAGTTGCCTCGTTCTTTTGTAATGAAGACTGACAATCTTCATCCAGTGACTCTAAGGTCAGGAAGCATTGCTCCATTAGAGAAATGTCAGGAAATAGCTCGATGGTGGTGCATAACGTCAGAAATTCTCATTTGATGGGGAGGGTGACTTCAATCCCATGAATGAGATGAAATGGTGTAAAACCAGTGGTAGTTTTGAATGTCATGTGATAATCCCATAATGTTGAAAGCAACATATGATGCCAGTTGGTATTATGTTTGTTAACGGTATGTTGTAGCATGGTTTTGAGGACTTTGTTGACAACCTCGACCTGTCTGTTGGAATGAGGGTAGTACAGGGAGGAAAAATCATGGGAGAAGCCTAAATTTTAGGAGATTTTTATGAAGATCTCATTCTTAAAGTGTTTACCATGATCAAAGACTAACTGTAGTGGAATTCCAAAACGGGCAATGACGTGGTTGAAGAAAAAATGTGTTGTTGTGTTAGCGGTATTGTTGAAGGTAGGCATGGATTCAACCCATTTGGTAAAGTAATCTACTGCCACGATGATGCAGTTATGTCCATTACTAGATGGAGGATTGTAAGTCATGAAGTCTATGCCCCATTTGTAGAAGCGGTCGACGGTGATGACTGGATGTAGAAGAGTGGGTGGCGCTCGTGCTTTGTTTGGATAGAGTTGGAATTTTTCGCATCACTTGATAGAATGGATGCAGTCATGAAACAGTGTGGGTCAGAAGTATCCTTCTCAAATGATTTTTTTGGCAGTGGACATACCTGAGAGGTGGTCACCGCAAGCATCGCTATGGAAATCGTTCAAGACTCTGTCTGCTTCATCAATGGTCAAACATCAATGGAGTATGGTGTTGAACCCACGTCGGTATAAAACGTCACCGATGAGGAGGTACTGAGGGGCCTAATGGAGAATGCCCCAATGATCATATCGAGAGAGATCGTACCCAAACTTATGTGTTTGAAGGTAGAAGAGAAGGGCGCCATACTAGGGGTCATCTGAGGGGATGTAGAAGAGGTGTTCATCGGGAAAATCCGTATTGACGGGTGAAATGTTAGCATCTGATGGAAACATCATGATGAGTTTGGAAAGAACAAGTGATTTCCTGATTTTTGGATTTGATAACTCTAGGTCGTATTCCTGAAGAATGGAAATCCATCAAGAAAATTTTCCATTAATCTGTTGTCAAATAAGCAAGTACTGCATGGGGTTAGAATCTACTACGACTTTAGTAGTGTGAAGAAGGATATAGTGACGTAGTTTTTGAACTATGAGGACAACTATGAGGGCTAGTTTCTCATCATTATTGTACTTCAGGGGTCATCCTAAAATAGTTTTGTTGATGTAGTAAATAACATGCTCTCATTCATCATCCCCTAGTTGGACGAGGACTCTTTCTACTGAGATGGTTGAGGCTGATAAGTAGAGGATGCAATCGCGGTCATAGTCTAGAGGACTAATCAAAGGGGCATTGGATAGCGCCACTTTTAAATCATCAAAAGAGGTTTGGGCATGTTCATCCCATTGAAATGGGATATCATGACATAGTAAGTGAAGGAAACCATGCATGCAAGTGGCATAATCTGGGATAAAGCGTCATAAAAAGTTGGTTTTTCCTTGTAGGCTCTGCAGTTGGCACAAATTCCTAGGTAGTGTGATTTTTGTGATATCTTGGAACTTGAGGGGGTCCATGATGATGTCGTGTTGGGATACAATGAACCCAAGAAGGCATCCAACGGTGACGCAAAATACACACTTGAGAGGGTTTAAGCGAATATTGTACTGACGACATCATTGAAAGACAACTCATAGGTCATCTAAATGTTGAGTTCATTTCTTGGATCAAGCAGTGAGGTCATCCAAGTAAGTAAGGGTGATGGGAGAAATATCATGGAAAACATAATTCATGGCCCGTTGAAATGTAGCACCTACATTTTTTAGTCCAAAAAGCATGACACGATAAGAAAAAGTACCCCATGGGGTAGTAAAAGCGGTTTTATATTGATCTGTTGGATGGATTTGGATTTGATTGTAGCCATAAAACCCATCCATGAAGGATAAGGCTTCGTGGCTTGCACAATCATCAATAGTTTTGTCGATGAAAGGGGTTGGAAAGTTGTTTTTGGGACAAGCATGGTTGAGATCGTGAAAGTCATTGTAGAAGTGAATAGTGCCCTAGGTTTTGTTAATGGGGATAGGTTTGGAAACCCATGAGGTATACGCAATGGGGTAAATGAAACCAATGACGCGTAACTTGTCAATTTTGACTTTGATAGCCGCAACTTTGGATGGGTGAAGTGGGAACTACTTTTGATGGATTGGGGCGACATCTAGCCATGTGTCGATGCGATGTTCGACTATATAAGGATCGAGGCTGAGCATCTATGTATATGACCAGGAAAAAATATACTGGTATTCTTGAAAGAGAGATTTGTAAGCTATGAGTTCTTCAAGGGAGAATGCGGTGCCAATGGTGATTTATTCTATGATTCTCAGTTTGATGGAAATGTTGATTTTGCTAGTGGAGGAGATATTGGCCATGTTTCCTTCTTCAAAATCATCAGGGCTAGGGATAGGGTTGTTGAACTAGTCTATATGCCTTGACAGAATAAAATCCTTGGTTTCGATTGCACATATGGAGGCTTGGATAAGAGGGTCAAAGGCTTCCTGTGAGATAAAAAGTGCTATGTGATAGAGCGCATTCCATGGGAAATCGGGGTAGTGAGTTCCTCTAGGATATCTTCGTCATAGTGGAAAATAAGAGAATATAGGGGATCTGGGGAGTTAACATGGGTGACTATCACCATGTGATTGTCTTCAAGTGCTGAAGACATAGAGGGCAAGTCACAAGTATGTTGCGATGGCTCTCTTGTCATAAACCAAATGTCCAGACACTATGGGGGGTAAACTGTGGTATGGGGTAATATCTACTATGGGAAATGAACCAAAGAATTGGGAGGATTTGGGGGACCATCCTCAAACAGTCTATTTATGAACCATGGAGGGGTGGGAAATGAATCAGGTTCAGGGGAGGTGATTTTGACAGTATCTGGAGAAGGGCTAGGGGGAGTAACTTGCATCATATGAGGTGAGGTGGTTGAATGATTTTGAATTTAATTGAAGACGTTGATATTCAAGAATCAAAATACATGGGTATGTGAAATGAGCAAGTGAGTCATAAAGAGAGCAAGCAGATCTCATTCGTTCAAGGACTAAGGTAGAGAAATAATGAATTTCAGTGACGTGGGTACCTGAAAGTGGTGGTGGAGAGGGCTCTTGCTAAAAGGTTTAGTGTACTTCCATTAGCATCTAGCAAAACAAAGGTAGAGATAGCACTAGTACATATTGTAAAATTTTCGATGTTTTATTTGCGACGTTATGGACAAAATTGGCCATACTGTCGAAAAATAGAGGAAATTTTAAATTTATTTTTCCATATTGCCTGATAACATCTCTATTGCCACGTTGATGTCTCGCTTTCCATGTTTTTGTATCTCTTGCCACGTTGTCGTCTCTCTTGCCACGTTTGTAACATAGTCGTCTCTCTTTCCATGTTTTTAACATAGTCATCTCTCTTGCCACATTTGTAATTTCTATGGATTGGTCCTGTGCATGTGTTTCTTCTATAGGCTTGTGTTTTGAAATGAACTTTCTAACTGAAGATATTGTCATAGGAACTATAGGGTTGGTAAGATATATTGTTTTAGGACTCTGCTCAATTACTCTCTCATTACCTTTTCCTTTAGAACTTTGTGGAACTGTTTGTGTTGATTCTGTCTTTGACACTGATACCTCTTTTGGTGTTGAACCACTAGAAACCATTTCAACAAGTTTCTTCTTCATATCCCCATTTTCATAATGTAACTGTGCTATGGCATGATAAATTTTCTTAAGTTGTTCTTGCAATTCTTCAATTATTTCATCTTTTTCACCTGACTGAAACTAATCTTTACCAATACCTTGAGTTGTATGTTCAACATATTTTGTGTTCATGGAAAGAAATATTTTGGTTGTTGATCTTGTAATTGGACTGCTAAGTTTTGGTGTTTCAATAGCCTCATCTACAAAGTGTAATTTCCTACCTTTCTTCTTGTCTTGTTGGCTTGGTGAAGCACCTTCTACTTCTTTTCCTTTCTTACAGCCTTGATCTGTAGACCTTTTCTCCCTTCTTTTAGAATTCTCAAGGACAAAAGGAGATTTTGTTTCATCATATAGGAGAGTATCTCCTTTGGGCTCTAAATAAATCCTTGCTAAAGCTAGGAAAGAATCCCAATCCTTTTTCAACTTCTTAAGTTCTTCCAACACCAACAATTTCACTAAAGAGAAATGGAACATATTGGTTTTAACCTGATCATCTTTAGCCTGCACTCTGTCTGAAATTTTACCTAGGCTTCTATATAAGTAAAAAGGTAAATTTAAAGGGCTTTTTCCAGTGAAATGAATTAAAATCCTAATATGGTATTGATATACCTTGTCAAATCTTCTCTCGCGGGTGAAATATCTTTGAATTAATTTCAATGGATTTTCATAGTGCTCCAATATGCACTCTCTTGGAATGGTACTGCCAAAACTATGATTTTTATACTTAGGCTTCAAGAAATCTATGTATAATAAGATGGAATCAAGGGGCATACCTTTGAACCATTTATCCCCTTGAGCTTGAATTTTAGTTGCAACACCTATTATTTCCTCTGACACCTGGAAAGTAAGATCAACAACCCTTTTCTGGATGCCATTGAAATAGAGGGGAAAATCCTTTGTCAGCTACATGTTGTACCCCTGATTTTTATCATAAAATCTCATGCATCTGGCCTGTTCAAAAGAAACCCTAAATGTTGGATCATAGTTCACCAATTCCAAGTTTTGTGGATCGATTCTTAAAACGATCCTTCCCTTATTATATTTCTTCTTTCCTTGAGTTTTCATCCTATAGATATATGTTGAACACATTGTGACTATGGAGGAAAACAAATTTGATGGCTAGGTTTAAGACAAGGGGACTTTACATAATGAGAAGAATAGATAGGGTTTACAAGAAATGGTATCAAAGGAACATGTTAAGGTCCTAACCCGCACATAGGTAGATCAATGTATTTGGATGTAATAAAGGTCAATATTAATAAGGCATTTCAATAAAATAGAATAAGGTGGATGTAAGAAGACCTAATAGAAGCTTCTGCTTCTAGAAGGATCTTCCTCTAGATGCTTCTCTTAATAGACATATTTAGTATAAATAAGGGTCGAGGGTATGAAAACCCTAGCTTGGAGATTATTGTAACAGAGCGTTGCTCGACTGGAGGTTGCCCCCTCGAAGAGGCCTGTGAACATTTCTTTCTGAATCAAAGCGATTTTCTATTTCTATTTTGTATATCATTTCTGTGTATTGTGAAGATTATGCTGGATATTTTACTGTTATTCTGCCATTTCTAGCATTTTATTTATGTTCTGCATATTTTATATATCTGGTATCTTGCAAGTGGTGTCAGAGCACTTTCCTTGGAAGAAATTGTGGGTATTGTTTTCCAGGGTAGAGACGTATTCCGATGTCTTTAAGCCACAGAGATCTATCGTTACGCGCATAAACCCACGGTTGAGGAATTCATACACGTAGGAAATAAAAGTGGTTCTTAAGCACACATCTGTTGGCCACCCTTGTAACCCCTGTTGGTACCCCTTCGAGTGGTAGCACATCAGAAAACACCTCTGTACGGATCGACCTAGATTTCCTGAAGCCCTCTTTAGATAAACCTATCAATCGTCGGACTGCTATAGTGTCACCGAGAACAACACTCAGGAAGATACTCTCTAGTACCTAGGTAGTCGGGTAGTACGGCTAAGGGTACAGTCTATCCTCTTTAGTTAGTGCCTTGAGATATTGGGCCGAGTACTACTGTTGGACCCCACACGTATATCAGAGAGCTATAGCACAGGGCAAACCCTTGTCTGTAGAACCCTTGAATACCTAACCCTTGGGGAACATAAACATCAACATAAACAAATTAAACCGACGAGATATATTGAAACGCATCTGTATTCGGGTTGCTAAGTAAATACTCTCTGGTTAAGAATTTGGGGATTTCAGCACTGCAACATTCTTCAAACCAAATCATAACCCCGTAGCTGTAAAAAAAAAAAAAAA
>ML784532.1:1190738-1220465 GCA_009831015.1 Picea engelmannii
TCCCAAGATATCTGGAAAGTCAGTATTTTGCCAACCATTCGAACTCCAACTCACCCTTCTAGAAGATTCCTTCTAGAAGGATCGAGAACTTATTCATTTTCTTCCTTTAGAAACATGTACGCACCCTAATCATTGACACAGTGTGGAAAGTTCACAGTCAAGCTGAATGCAGTCTGCGGAAATGAAGGATTTTCGCAGGTGAGTATATATGCAGCCTGCGGACTATTTTCAAAATATGATTTTTGAGAAAATGACAAGTGTAACCTTATTCAGGAAAAAGTTCTTAATGAAGAGTTTGATCTTCCATTATCATAACATAATCATAATATCATCTCGATAACCAAAAATGTGGATAACAGAGAGGACTTACTCTAAGTCCCAAAGCTCAGGAGGAACAGTTCCTTAGTGCACAGAGAAATAGAAAGGAAGGAGCGAAAGCTGAGGAGGAGGAGAAAAACTGTCGTTAGATCAGTTGTGAGTAGAATATATGGATCGTTAAATCTACGTCCAGGTGCACAGGAGTGTACATAAGGGAAGGACAGATCTGGGCCATCAGATCTGAGTGCAGAAGTTTCAACTTTTGGTAACCCATCGGATCAGACAAAATTGTGAGAAGGATAAAGGAGGAGGCTCACTTGGCATTTGAAGCTGAGGAGGAACATGAGCCATCGATCCAGGGAGTATCTTAACCGTATATCCGGAGTCACCATATTTTGGGAATTGGGGATTCAAAATGATAAGGGAGGAGACTGCACTCCATAATCCTGATACAAGAAACCCCAAATTCATGTGGAGGAAATCAGAACCGTTCATCAAGGAGGACATGTGGTGAGCGGTCAGAGTTTGGAGAAAACTCTGAAAGGTTGTGGGTCGTCGATCTAGTTGGATCGTGGTCATCGTTTCAAGAGGAATCTAGACCATTGATCTCTCAAGAGGGAGATTTCAACATTTCATCACCAGGAAAAACAAAGGGGAGAGTTAGTTGATGCTCATCCCGGAAATATCAAAAGGTAGGATCGCAACTATATCCTGACCATTAATCAAGGGATAACGAGAACAGTCAATCCCACATGGTTGAGAACCTTCGGGGTTGATCACTGGGGAAACAGGAGTGTAAAGTTCCCAAAATTTCTGAAAGGGAACTTGTGATAAGGGATCACAAGCGTTGAAGTGAGGAGGATGTAGGGTCATTGGATCTGGCCTATATAAGGACTGGAATTTAGGTTTCATGGATTTGATAAGGCAAGGAGGAGATTATTTACATCGCGATTCCCCAAATCAAAAAATCTGAAGTGATAAAGGGATTGGCCCCAGGTCACGAGAGAGGGGTCACATGGATGCAATTTAAGGGAGGAGCTAGCAAGAGCTAGGCTCTATTTCCAGGTTTCGACATTTTGAAGGGCAAGGAGTCGGGGAGAGCTCATATATAGAACTCCCAAAACATGAAATGTGTGTAGCCTAGAACCTTGGGACATAGCCCAGGGTCATGATAGAGGAAGGGACTAATAGAGAAAGGGGACAATGTCGAACTGGGTGTTGGTTCATAACAGAGAAGGGCGTTGAAAGGTGGGCACGTGTGGAGGTTTTTCTCAAGGCCTGTGCTAGGGACAAGGGGACCTATGGGTTCACTCAAAGGGTTTGAGTAGGAGCCCAAAGAGATATTTTATCTCAGGAAGGAGAACTATGCAGAGACCAGGAGGTCACGGACCCTACTAAGGAAAAGGTAGGGGGTCTGCATGAAGTGGTATCAGAGCCACTTTCTGTCTATAGGTTGTAGGAAGAGGGAGGCGAAGTCAGAAAGAATATACTTTGATACACACCATCAAGGCAGTATCAGAGCCTTATTTATATCAATCATAGAAGAAGAAGAAGAAGACAAAGTAATGATGCTTTGTGAAGATCGTTGCAGGGTGAGAAGCAAACGGTAGATTTATCAGGAGGGAAGATTCAAGGTGAATATGGCTACTGAAGGCCATGAACATGGTCAAGACAAATACCACTAGTAGAAAAGAAAGGCTAAGACAAAAAAAGATCTCAAAGAGATAAGGTCACAGATGGAGAATCTTGCATTGAAGATGCAGCAGGAGGCGAAGACACGCTGGAGGTATCAATGGCCTCTGAAGAGGAAAGAAAAATGGCCCATTCAAAAACTGTTGGCCAAAGGACAATGAAGACTGTTGAGAAGGTGGCTAAGGTATGTTGAGAGCCTCAGAGACACAGAGGAAGTGGTTCATGTCTATGAACCAAAATCTGGGAAGAGTCTCAGTGATGATGAGATGGGATCGTTGGAGGATCTCATAGACTGCCAGGTGAGCAGGGCAGAAATCCCATATTGCCAAGTGGGAAAGGGAGAGTAGATGAGACTATCTAAAAGTCTCATGAACTTAGAGGTGAGTTCGTATCAGCAAGAGGAGATGATAGAGAAGGATCACAGGAGTCTTCTGATCATTGGAGGAATTGAGGTATTCCTACCACATAGCCCAGTTGAGGTGAGAAATTGTGTTGCAGAGGCAGCAACAGGAGAAGGACAACCAACAGTGACTTTCATAGAGGAGGAGAAGGAGAAGATACTAATGTCTACCCCAATAGAATAAGAGCATGCAATTGAGTTTCTCACTCCATTGGAGAAAGAGTTGGAGATGCTGGAGGGTTGGTTGAACCATCTAGAACTAGCAGATGATTGTCGAGAACAAAAATTCATGTAGATTTTAGCAGAGGATCATTCAGAGGAATTTCTTATAAATTTCAGCTAGGGAGTTGAAGAGATGATGACTACAGCACTGAGGGATACAACAGTATATGAAGGAGCATTCCATTCTGGGGAGAAGTTGGAGGAAGTTGGACTTACACTAGTAGGAGAACTGGCAGAGGCAAATCTGTCAGAAGGTCAAGCTGAGGAACAACTCAGTGAAGAGACTAGAGAGATGAACTTTGCAGTAGAGTGGCAAGATAAGGCCACAAGAGATGGAGAAAATTTCAAGGGGGATCAATTTGATCTACCCATTTGCAGGGAAGAAGTGAAGCAGAGAAGGTTGCAAAAGGAGAGCCAACTAGTTGACTAGCTGAATGAGGTAATTGAAGAAATTAGAAGGTTGATGTTGAGTTCAGCACAAGAAACTATCAGTGGGAGGAAGATGAATATAGGGAAGAATTCCATAGTAGAGGGGAAGATGCAATATCAACAACAATGAAGTAGTGGTGCAGATGGATAGCTCCAAAGAACAGTTTGGGATCCAGGGGGATTTCAACATGGCTGGGGAGATCACGAGCAAGAGCTCATGATTTTTTTGCAGCAATGGAGTATGATGCAGGAGATTTTCTCCACATCAACAAAGCACCATCTAGCTCGCACATCAAAGCACACATTCAAGGAGAAGAGAGGCATCATCCCTCTCTTTTTCAAATTTCAATTGAAATTAAATGAATTAAATGTTTGTAAGGCTGGAAGAGCCAAAGTCGTGCCTTTGAGAAATATGTATTTAGAGTCACCTTTAATGGATGACAACAAGCTGATATCTAGATCCGATTTAGACTAGAAATCCATATAATATCCATTCAATGTAATAAATGAGTAGGTATCTTGGAGGGAAGAGCTCGAGGAGATCCTCTTTGTAAAACAATCTTTGGATCTGATTTCAATTAGAGAGGGAGAACAAAAGAGAGGAGATAGAAAATAAAGGAGAGGAAGCTGAGACTCCGTAGCAGTCTGAGCTTACCTAGATTATAAAAGGCATTCATATTAATACAATGTAATATACCAGATATAAAAGTATGCAGAACATAAATAAAATGCTAGAAATGGTAGAATAACAGTAATATAACCAGCATAATCTCCACAATAACATAGAAATGATATAAGAACAACAACAGGAATAGCACTTTGATTCAGAAAGCAATGTTCATGGGCCTCTTCGAGGGGAAAACCTCCAAACAAGTAGCACTCTGTTACAATAATCTCCAAGATAGGGTTTTCCGTACCCTCGACCCTTATTTATACTAAATATGTCTATCAAGAGAAGCATCTAGAGGAAGATCCTTCTAGAAGCGAAAGCTTCTATTAGGTATTCTTACATCTGCCTTATTCTATTTCATTGAAAGGCCTTATTAATATTGAACTTTATTACATCCAAATCTATTTCTCTACCTATGTGCGGGTTAGGACCATAACATGTCTGCCCCCTTAAAAACAACCTTGTCCTCAAGTCTTGAGATGTGGAAACTGCTGCAGAATGGAAGCTGGTTCCCAAGTGGCATCTGCTGGAGTTGTATCTTTCCACTGGACTAGCACTTCCTTGATGGTTCTCTGACGCAGGTGACACTCACGCTTGTCCAAAACTGCTTCTGGCTGTAGCCAAATGGATCCTTCTTCATCTAACTTGGGAAGGTTGGTTTGAATTTGGCACCTAGTTCCAATCACCTTCTTTAAGCATGAAACATGAAAAACATGATGTAGCTTCGACTGACTGGGCATAGCTAACTGATAGGTGACTTGTCCCACACACTTGAGAACTATATAAGGACCATAAAATTCGGGCGCTAGATTCTGACAATGCTTAGCCTTGAGGGAATTTTGCTTGTATGGTTTCATTTGCAAAAACACCTGATCCCATTCTACAAATTGACTTTCAGAGTGACCTTGATCTGCTTGTTGCTTCATGCGATTATGTTCCATGACCAAGTTCTCTTTGAGGGTATGAAGAATATCCTCTCTAAATGTAAGTTTTTGGTAAACCACCTGGACCTTCGAGGTACCTGGTAAGTATGAGAGAATTGAAGGTGGCTTTGGTCCATATACCGCTTCAAAAGGATTCATGTGTGTAGTTGTATGGTAGGAAGTGTTGTACCACCATTCAGCTAGGGGTAACCATTGAGCCCACTGATTTTTCTTTTTAGAGGAAAAAAGCCTCAGATATGTTTCCAAACACTTGTTGACAACTTCCATTTGACCATCAGTCTGGGGATGATAAGCTACGTTGAGATGCAATTGGGTTCCCTATAGCTTGAACAGTTCTTGCCAAAAATTGCTTGTGAAATTTGGGTCATGATAAGAAACAATAGAGTGCGGCATGACCTGAAGCTTGAAGACCTAGTCCATGAAAATTTGAGCCACCGTGGATGTAGTAAATGGGTGTTGAAGAGAACATAAATGAGCATACTTGGAAAGGCGATCCACAACCACCATTATGACTGATTTATTTCCCAATTTGGGTAAGCCGGTAATAAAGTCCATAGAGATATCCTTCCAAATAGCAGGTGGAATCGGAAGCGGTTGTAATGTTCCCAAAGATTTGACTGCTTCTCCCTTGTTTCATTGACACACATCACATTCAATGACAAAATTACGGATGTCCTGTTTCATACCATCCCAGAAAAAAGAATGTTTGACCCTGTCATAGGTTTTGGTGAACCCAGAGTGCCCCGTTGTGGGTGTAGCATGAAGCTCAGAAAGTACCATGGATTTAAGATTTGATTTTTTACTTAAATACAAATGGCCTTTGTATCAAATCTCATCCTGGAGCCAAGAGTACCCTGGGGGAACTAGAGCATTGGTCTGCAATTGTTGGATGAGATGCAAACTTTTGGGATCTTGTAGCCATTCCTGGCGAACAACTTGTTGCCAATCTGGTACAATGAAGGAAAGAGAAAAAAGGGATCCTTCTTCATATTTTCGGGACAGTACATCTTCCACCACATTGTCTTTGCCTTTCCTATAAATGATCTCATAATCATATCCAAAGAGCTTAGTCACCCATTTATGTTGCTTCAGGGAGAAAATGCGTCGTTCCATAAATTACTTGAGGCTTTGATGGTCTATCTTAATTTGGAAACGTTTCCCCAAGAGATAAGGGAGCCACATATCAATGGCATGCAGAATATCCAACATTTCCTTTTCTTAGATGGGTTTTCCAAGATTTCTTTCAGATAGTTGCTTGCTGGTGAAGGCTAAAGGTCGACCCTCTTGCATAAGGATAGCACCGATTCTTTTCCATGAGGCATCACATTCCAACACAAAGGTCTTTGTGAAATCAGGAAGGGTCAGAATCGGTGTGGTGCACATGGCCATCCTCAAGGTTTGAAAATATTGAGTAGCGGCTGGAGTCCAAGTGAAAGAGTTATTTTTTAGGAGAGCAATGAGAGGTGTTGCAATCTTTCCATAATTCTTAACAAACTTGCGATAATATCCTGTTAAGCCTAGAAATCCATGCAAGCTTTTGAGAGTCTTTGGGTGCGGCCAGTCTTGCATAGCTTCAATCTTTTTTGGATCCACCCTGACGCTATCCTTGCCAACTAGATGACCCAAGTATTCTACTTTTGAGGCACCAAAAGCACATTTAGACTGTTTCAGGAAAAGTTGGTGCTGAGAGAGTAGATGTAGAACTCGATCCACATGAGTAAGATGGTATGTCCAGGTTTTTCTATAAATGAGGATATCATCAAAGAAAACTAAGACAAAATGACGGAGAAAGGGAAAAAAGACATGATTCATAAGGCTTTGGAAGGTGGAGGGGGAATTACACAAGCCAAAGGGCATGACCAAAAACTCATAGTGGCCCTCATGAGTGTGAAATGCCATATTGGGAATGTATGCCTCTTTCATACATATTTGGTGATAGCCCAAGCGAAGATCAAGTTTAGTAAAGAATTGGGGACCACTCAATTCATCCAGGAGGTCATCAATGACAGGAATGGGAAATTTGTCTTTAATGGTCAGTTTGTTGAGGGTACAGAAGTCAGGACACATTCTCCAAGAACCTTCTTTCTTTAGGACCATGACTATAGGAGAATAGTAAGGGATTGTACTAGGGTAGATAACACCTACATTAAGGAGTTCCTATACCATTTTCTCAATTTCATTTTTTTGTGAAAAGGGGTGGCAATACAGATGAATATTGGGAGGAAGGCTTCCAGGTACAAGGGGAATGGAATGATCATGAACACCACAGGAAGGAGGGAGTCCTTGGGGAGTGGA
Source organism: Picea engelmannii (assembly GCA_009831015.1). Taxonomy (NCBI): domain Eukaryota; kingdom Viridiplantae; phylum Streptophyta; class Pinopsida; order Pinales; family Pinaceae; genus Picea; species Picea engelmannii. Next base: position 1,197,709 of record ML784532.1, read on the forward strand.
AAATACCATTTGATGTTTAGAAATGAGGGCTTGGAGGTCTTGCGACACCGGGGGTGTCTTTGTTGCTTGTATGGCATGGAGTTGGGCAATGACACCAGAATGACCTTTTTTTAGCATATTTTCCATGCGATGGGAACTAATGACCTCAGGTGAACCAACAATGATGCCTTGGAATTTATATTTTTTTCCTTTCTGGTCGAATTGCATGGTTATTTTTTCAAAATCCATGAGAATGGGACCGAAAGTCCTTAGCCAGTCTACACCCAACACAATGTCACAATCGCCCATGTCGATAGAAAACATATGGGATTTTAAGTGGTAGTCACTGATTTGGAGACACACATTTTCACAGTGCTCTCCACATTTCATGGAACCAACATTGGCAATCATGATTTGGAAATTGTTGACGACATGGATGTAGCAATGAGTTTCTTGGGTAATGCGGAAATTAATAAAATTATGGGTGCTTCCACTATCAATCAGAATGATGACCTTCCGATGCTTGATGTAATCGATTAACTTGAGGGTTTGGGGAGTGGAGAAGCCAATGATAGTAGAGGGAAATGACTGGTTCCACTTCGGGAGGGTCTGAGGGAGGGGTTGTGTCAGTGATTTCAGGTGACTCAGACATAAGGGGAGTTTCAACATCCTCTTCCAAAATATCCTCAAAGATGGCCATAAAAATATTTTGTTCCTTACACTTGTGGCCCAGGAAATATTTTTCATCACAATTATAACAAAGGCCTCTGAGTTGGCATTCAGCCATTTCAATCCTAGTCAATTTTTGGATCTTTAATGGGGTGGAGGGATTAGTGGGATTTATGGATTTAGGGCGAGGGATAAAGGAGGGTTTTCGGTTTTGAGAGGATACAACCTGTTGTGCTTCTTTATCTCTTTTAGTAGCTTCCACCCAACTCGAAGGTCAAGCCATGAGGACATGGGCCCGAATCTCATCCTTGAGGCCACTGATAAAACACTCTCTAAAGAAAGCACCGGTCATGCCCTCAGTTCGAAAAGCCAGGCGCTCAAAGGAAGCTATGAAGTCTTCTATTGTTCTTGATTGTTTCAACTTTGTCAAATGGCCCAAATGGTTGGTGTCAGTGTCAAAGAGTTCATAAAGCTCAGTCAAAAATTGGGTCCAAGCAATATACCCTTGACGGGAAGTTTTTCTCCATTGCCACCATTGCCAACATTCTTGATCTAGATGGAGAACACCATACCCGAGTTTGGCCAAGTCACCTATAATGCCATATAAAGAGAAATAATGTTCCATTTGGGTTACCCAACCAGTGGGATCTGAGCCATCAAATTTGGTCACGTCCACCCATGAAAGGTGTAGGTCACGTTGAAAGTGATGATCTGAAAGGTATGGAAATGGGAGGAATGTTCACCTTCAGTCTTTGGAGGTGTGTCAGAGAAAGGGTCATATGTAGGGATATTTAGTTTGGTGTAGAGTGATGCAAAGAAAGATTCAAGCTGGGTGGTTAGTTCTTGTTTGACTTCCTCCATTGAGGACTGCATGGTTGTATTTATGGTTGTATTGATGGTTGTATCGATGGAAGCAACATTGGCACTGAGTTGTTTCACTTCTTTTTGGGTCTCGAGGACACCAGATTGCAAGGTGTTGAAGTGAGCTTCCAGGTCTTGGCTATGGGTATGGGCCATGAGGATGGGTGAACTGAAAAGGGGTGGGTGGGGTCAAAAAATTGGCCAAAAAATGATATGGATGAATGTGATAAGGGCAAAGAGATGAATCTAATGGAATAGGTCTCAAATAATGGTGAAACAATTTCCAGACTTTTTTTTTTGACTTTTTTTTTTACACATTCAGAGTTATACTCCGGTCTAAAGAATATTGCAGCAATGAAATCCCCAAATGTTTAACCAGTAAGAAAATTGTAGTGATTTGTCAACTTGAACACCGTTACATGGCAATAGATCTTGTCTAATTTAATTTATTTATGTTTCTGTCCCCCAAGGGTTAGGTATTCAAGGATTCTACAGACAAGGGTTTTCTCTGTGCTATAGCACTCTGATATATGTGTGGGTTTCACCAATAGTACTCATCCCAATATCTCAGGGCACTAACTAAGGAGGATAGACCGTACCCTTAGCCATACTATCTGACTACCCAAGTACTAGAGAGTATCTTCCCGAGTGTTGTTCTTGGTGGCACTATAGCAGTCAGGCGGCCGATCGGTAAAGAGGGCTTCAGGAAATCTAGGCCAATCCATACATAGGTATTGTCTGATGTGCTACCACTTGAAGGGGTACCAATAAGGGTTACAAGGGTGGCCAACATATGTGCACTTAAGAACCACTTGTATTTCCTGCATGTATGAATCCCTCAACCACAGGTTTATGTGTGTAATGATAAATCTCTGTGGCTTAAAGATGCCAGAATATGTCTCTACCCTAAAAAAAACAATTCCCACAATTTCTGCCAAGGAAAGTGCTCCGATACCACTTGTAATATACCCGATATAAAAAGTATGCAGAACAAAAATAAAATGCTATAAATGGTAGAATAACAGTAATGTAACCAGCATAATATCTACAATAACACATAAATTATATAAGAACAACAACAAGAATAACACTTTGATTCAGAAAGCAATGTTCATGGGCCTCTTCGAGGGGGCAACTTCCAATCGAGTAGCGCTCTGTTACAATAATCTCCAAGCTAGGGTTGCCATACCCTCGACCCTTATTTATACTAAATATGTCTATCAAGAGAAGCATCTAGAGGAAGATCCTTCTAGAAGTAAAAGCTTTTATTAGGTATTCTTACATCCACCTTATTCTATTTTATTGAAAGGCCTTATTAATATTGACCTTTATTACATATGAATATATTGCTCTACCTATGTGTGGGTTAGGACCCTAACATACAAAGAGTTGTTTTTCTTGCACATGAGTCATTATGTGTTTATGCAATTGAATGTTTTATGTGTGTGTTCATTTCATACACTACAGATGTATGTTAGTTTCCATCTACAGGGATAGATAGATTTTCCTACCTGTTTGTGAGGTTGTTGATTTCAATCTGGTTCCTTGTGGCTTAATGAAAGGGGTTGCATGATAGAATACTAAGGGCTCTGTGAGCCAGTGAAAGAGTGCACTTCCGAGTTCTACATAATTCAGATAGAGACATGCCAGGAGGGCTCGCCAGAGGAATCATAGGCTCAAGGGAGAAGCCTCAAGGTTGTTGAACACCTTGGAGGTGAGACTGTGCAAAGTAGGGCACAGAGAGAGAGAGAGATAAGACAAAATCATTAAGGTTCTGTAGAAGCTCTATTGGGAGGGTATCAAGAAAGTGCATAGAGTGCATGGGAGAGAACTCTCTTTCAAGTTATGAGATAAGGGGAGTGTCAAGGGAAGACACTCATAGGGTTACTGAACACCCTGTAGGCTCAGCAAGGCATGCTTGAGAAGGAAGTTGCAGAAGAGGGTACTTCCATCCCTTAAAGGAGAGAAAGGGGTGGAGACCATTGAGGTCTGAGCAGTTGAAGCTCAAGGAGGAAAAAGACCTATGGAAGGAGTCCAATAGGCCAATACACAAGTGAAGTGTTGATAGACAGTCATATGAAGTCTCATTAAGCACAAGGAGTGAGTGCAGGAAGAATTTGTTTCAATTCTGAAGCTTAGGAGGTCAAGCACAAGAGTGGGTGCCGAGAGAGGACTTAGTCTAAGTCCCAAATATTAGGAGGAATATTGCCTTAGTACACAGAGAAATAGAAAGGAAGGAGCGAAAGCTGATGAGGAGGAGCATAGTTGTTGTTAGATCAGTTGCAGACAGAAGATATAGATCATTGAATCTACATCCAAGCTCATAGGATGGTACATAAGGGAAGGACAGATATGGGCCATCATATCTAAGCACAAAATGTTTTACTTTCCATGAGCTTTCAGATCAGAAAAACCAGCGAGGAGGATAAAGGAGAAGGGTCACTTGGCATTTGATGTTTTGGAGGAACAAGAGACATCGATCCAAGGAGGATCTGAACCATAGATCTAGAGTCACCAGATTTCAGGAATCAAGGATTCAAAAATATAAGGGAGGAGACTGCACTCCATAATCCCAATAAAGGAAACCCCAAATTCATGTGGAGGAAATCAAAATCGTTCATAAAGGAGGACACATGGAGAGCGGTCAAGGTTCGGAGAAAACTCCAAAAGGTTGTGGGTCATCGATCCATTTGGATCGTGGTTTTCGGTTCAAAAGGAATCTGGACTGTTGATATCTCAAGGGGGAGATTTTGACATTTCATCACTGGGAAAAACAAAGGGGCGAGTCAGTTGACGCTCATCCCAAAAATCCTAAAAGGAAGGATTGCAACCATATCCTGACCGTTAATCAAGGGATAATGAGAACCGTCGATCCCGCATGGTTGAGAACCTTTGGGGTTGATCATCGGGGAAACAGGAGGGTAGAGTTCCCAAAAGTTCTGAAAGGGAACTTGCGATAAGGGATCGCGACTGTTGAAGTGAGGAGGAAGTAGGGTCGTTGGATCTGGCCTATATAAGGATCGAGATTCAGGTTTCAAGTATTTTATAAGGCAAGGAGGAGATTCACTCCATCATGATTCCCAGAATCATGAAATCCAAAGTGCCAAAGGGATTGGCCCTAGGTCATGGGAGAGGGGTCACATGGATGCGATTTAAGGGAGGAGATAGCAAGAGTTAGGCTTTATTTTTGGCTTTTGGAATTTCGAAGGGCAAGGAGTTGGGGAGATCTCATATACAGAACTCTCGAAACATGAAAGGCATGTAGCCTAGAACCTTGGGTCATAGCCCAGGGTCACGATAGAGGAAGGGAATAATAGAGAAAGGGGCCAATGCCGAACTGGGTGTTGGTTCATAATAGAGAAGGGCATTGAAAGGTGGGCGCGCATGCAGGTTTTTCTCAAGGCCTGTGCCAGGGACAAGGGGATGTGTGGATTCATTCAAAGGGTTCAAGTAGGAGCCCGAAGAGCTATTTTGGCTCAAGAAGGAGAATGATCCAGAGAATGGGAGGTCATGGACCCTGCCAAGGAAGAGGTAGGGGGTCTTCATAAAGTGGTATCAGAGCCACTTTCTATCTGTAGGCTATAGGAAAAGGGAGGAGAATTCATAAAGAATATACTCTGATACACACCATCAAGGTGGTATTAGAGCTTGATTTTTGTCAAGAACAGAAGAAGAATAAGAAGACAAAGTACTGATTCTCTATGAAGATTGTTGTAGGGTGAGAAGCAAATGGTAGATTTTTCAGGAGGGCAGATTCAAGGTGAATATGGATACTAAAGGTCATGAACGTGGTCAAGACAAAGACCGCTAGCAGAAAATAAAGGCTGAGATAGAAAAAGAGCTCAAAGAGATAAGGGAACATATGGATAAGCTTGCATTGAATATGCAACAGGAGGCGAATACATGGTGGAGGTATGAATGGACTCTAAAGAGGAAATAAAAATGGCTCATTCAGAAACTGTTGGTTGAAGGATAGAGAATACTATTGAGAAGGTCATTGAGGTATGTTGAGGGCCTTAGAGACATAGAGGAAGTGGTTCACATCTATGAGCTAGAAGCTGGGAAGAGTCTCAGTGATGATGAGATGGGATCGTTGGAGGATCTCATAGACTGCTAGGTGAGCAGGGTAGAAATCCCATATTGCCAGGTGGGCAAGGGAGAGAGGATGAGACTGTATAAAAGTCTCATGAACTCAGAGGTGAGTTTGGATCAACAAGAGGATATGAAAGATAAGGATCAGAGGAGTCTTCTAATCATTGGAGGAATTGAGGTATTCCTACCACATAGCCCAATTGAGGTGAGAACTTGTGTTGGAGAGGCATCAACAAAAGAAGGATAACCAACAGTGACTTTCATAGAGAAGGAGAAGGAGCAGATACTGATGTATACCCTAACAGAAGAAGAGCATGTAGTTGAGTTTCTCACTCCATGGGAGAAGGAGTTGGAGATGTTGGAGGATTGGTTGAACCATCCAAAACCATTAGATGATTGCCGAGAGCAGACAGTCATGCAGATTTCAGGAGAGGAACATTCAGAGGAATTGCTCAGAAATTTTAGCTAGGGAGCTGAAAAGATGATGACTGCAGCATTGAGGGCTGTAGAAGTAGATGAAGGAGAATTCCATTCTGGGGAGCATATGAAGGAAGTTGGAATTACACCAGCAGGAGAACTGGTAGAGGAAAATATTTCAGAAGGTAAAGTTGAGCAACAACTCAGTGAAGAGACCATAGAGATGAAATTTGGAGCAGAGTGGCAATATAAGGAAACAAGAGATGGATAAAATCGCAAGGGGGATCAATTTTATCTACCCATTTGTAGGGAAGAAGTGCAGCGAAATAGGTTGCAAAAGGAGAGCCAGCTAGTTTAGCAACTAGATGAGGTAATTGAAGAAATTTGAAGGCTGATGTTGAGTTCATCACAATAAACTATTAGCGGGAGAAAGATGAATAGAGGGAAGCCTTCCATAGCAGCGGGGAATATGCAGTAGCAACAGCAACGAAGTAGTGGAGAATATGGATAGCTCCAAAGAATATTTTGGGATCCAGGTGGATTTCAACATAATTGGGGAGATAATGAGTAGGATCTCATGAATTTTTTGTAGTAGTGGAGTATGATGCAGGAGCATCGCTCCACGTCAATGAAGCGCCAACTAGCCAGCACATCAAAGCACACATTCAAGGAGAAGAGAGGCACCAACCCTCTGTTTTTCAAATTTCAATTGAAATTAAATGAATTAAATGTTGTAAGGATGGAAGGGCCAAAGTCGTTCCTTTGAGCAAGCTATAGTTAGAGTCACCTTTAATGGCTAACAACAGGCTGAGATCTAGATCTGATTCGGACAAGACATCCATTGAATATACATTCAATGTAATAAATGAGAGTAGGTAGCTTGGAGGGAAGAGCTCTAGGAGCCCCTATTTGTAAAAATATCTTTGGATCTGATTTCAATTCGAGAGGGGGAACAAAAGAGAGGAGATAGAAAAGAAAGGAGAGAAAGATGAGACTCCGTAGCAGTCCGAGCTTACCCAAATTGTAACAGGCATTCAAATTAATACAAAGAGTTGTTTTTCTTGCACATGAGTCTTTGTGTGTTTATGCAATTGAATGTTTTCTATGTGTGTTCATTTCATACGCTATAGATGTATGTTAGTTTCCATCTGCAGGGATAGATATATTTTCCTACTTGTTTTTGAGGTTGTTGATTTCAGCCTGGCTCTTTGTGGCTTCATGCAAGGGGTTGCATGACAGAGTACTAAGGGCTCTGTAAGCCAGTGCAAGAGTGCACTTCTGAGTTCTGTGGAATTCAGACAGAGATGTGCTAGGAGGGTGCACCAAAGGAATCATAGGCTCAAGGTAGAAGCCTCAAGGTTGTTGAACACCTTAGAGGTGAGACTGTGCATAGGAGGGCACATAGAAAGAGACATAATACACAATCCCTGAAGGTTTTGTAGAAGATTTGTCAGGAGAGTATCGAGCGAGTGCATAGAGTGCATGGGAGAGAACTCTCTTTCAAGTTCTGAGATAAGGGAAGTGTCAAGGGAAGACACTCACAGGGTTACTGAACACCCTGTAGGCTCAGTAAGGCATGCTTGAGCAGGAAGTTGTAGAAGAGGGAACTTCCATCCCTTCAAGGAGAGAAAGAGGTGGAGACCATTGAGGTATGAGTAGTTGAAGCTCAAGGAGGACAAAGACCTGTGTAAGGAGTGCACTAGGCCAATACTCGAGTGAATTTTTGATAGAAATCCATCTGAAGGCTTGTCAAGCATAAGGAGTGAGTGCAAGAAGAATTTGTTTCAAGTCTTAAGCTCAGGAGGTCGAGCGCAAGAGTAGGTGCCAAGAGAGGACCTACTCTAAGTCTTGAAGCTCAGGAGGAACGAGTGCCTTAGTGCATAGAAAAATATAAAGGAAGGAGCGAAAGATAAGGAGGACGAGGAAAACTGTGATTATATCAGTTGAAGGTAGAAGATATAAATCATTGAATCTACATCCAAGGACATAGGAGGGTACATAAGGGAAGGACATATCTAGGCTATCAGATCTGAGCATAGAAGTTCTAACTTTTCGTGAACCATCAGATCAGACAAAATTGTGAGGAGGATAAAGGAGGAGGCTCACTTGGAATTTTAAGTTGAGGAGGAACAAGAGCCATTGATCAAGGGAGGATCTGAACCGTAGATCCAGAATCAATAGATTTTGAGAATTGGGGATCCAAAAAGACAAGGGAGGAGACTGCACTCCATAATCCCGATACGAGAAACCTTGAATTCATGTGGAGGAAATCAGAACCGTTCATCAAGGAGGACATGTAGCAAGTGGTCAGGGTTCAGAGAAAAACATGGTCATTGATTCAAGAGGAATCTGGACCATTGATCTCTCAAGGGGGAGATTTTGGCATTTCGTCACTGGGAAAAACAGAGGGGAGAGTCAGTAGATGCTCATCCCAGAAATCCCGAAAGGAAGGATCGTGACTATATCCTAACTATTAATCAAGGGATAACAAGAACCATCGATCCTGCATCATTGAGAACCTTCGAGGTTGATCACCAGGGAAACAGGAGTGTAGAGTTCCCAAACGTTCCAAAAGGGAACTTGTGATAAGGGATCATGAACATTGAAGTGAGGAGGAAGCAGGGCCGTTGGATTTGGCCTATATAAGGACCAAGATTCGGGTTTCGGGGATTTGATAAGGCAAGGAGGAGAGTCACTACATCATGATTCCCTGAATAATGAAATTCAAAGTGCCAAAGGGATTGTCCCCAGGTCATGATAGAAGGGTCACATGGATGTGATTTAAGAGACGAGCTAGCGAGAGTTAGGCTCTATTTTTGGGTTTCGACATTTCGAAGGGAAAGGAGTCAGGGAGAGCTCATATACAGAACTCCCAAAATGCGAAAGGCATGTAGCCTAGAACCTTGGGTCATAGCCTAGGGTCACAATAGAGGAAGGGACTAATAGAGAAAGGGAACAACGTCGAACTGGGTGTTGGTTCATAATAGAGAAGGGCGCTGAAAGGTGTGCACACGCACAAGTTTTTCTCAAGGCCTATGCCAGGGACAAAGGGAACTGTGGATTCATTCAAAGAGTTCAAGCAGAAGTCCAAAGAGATATTTTGGATCAGGAAGGAGAACAATCCGGAGACCAAAAGGTCATGGACCCTACCGAGGCAGAGGTAGGGGGTCTGCATTAGCACTACAGATCGAGGGAAATAAGAGACCGCGTGAAACCTAGGAAAATGAGAGACCACGTGAAATCAGGATAGTGTGAAACCGAGGGAAAGGAGAGACTATAGTCACTATATACCGAGGTAAATAAGAGACAGCGTGAAACCTAGGGAAAGGAGAGACCGCATTAATTAGGTCATTTGGTTACTTCTTGCATCGATTTTCTTTAAAATATTTTCAAGATCATAAATAAGCTCAAAATATTGCAATGGTAATAAAGTAACAAGTCTCTCCTGTATAGGGTGGAAAGGAAGAGACAAGCCCTTGGGTTATTCTCGTTCATTACTTCCATACCAAATAGTCACCTCTGATCCACAAATTTCATCCAATTATATGCTCACACTCATCCAAAAATTTCATCACAAAAGGTGCCTTATATGGTCTTAAATCATCTCATACACCAATCGTGAGTGGAAAAGGGAACAATGAATGAGGGCATGAATACCCTCCAACTCAAAGAAAAAACTATTTAAGGAAGGTGAACTTCTCCACATGAGATAACATACTAAGAAAAAAAAGGTAAACCCTAAGAAAGGGGCACTACTTCAGCCATGAATGCAACCTCCAAAAGCACAGATAAGTCCTCTAAAAAAGGAGCCTAAGATAGCCTCAAATAAGACATTGTTGTAAGTTGATTCACTGACTAAAAGTTTCATTAAGACTTCTCAAATCAAATTCTTTTCAGCTCGACTCAAGCTAAAATGAGGTGTCGTCTCCTACTAATTCTCACATCATTGAATGTTTGGAACAATTCTCTCAAATTAGTATGGGTGTAATAAGAAAACATTATGGAAAATATACATTTATTTTATTTAAATAGTGATAGTTCCAAGTAGAAGGGTGGCACTAAGGTGTCTTCTTAACATGGGCAAGAAAATGTGCTTACCCTAAAGTAAATCCTCCATTGAAATCTGTTGTTTTCATTCTCCAAACAAATTGTGTTACCTAGTTGATTTGTTGTCCATAATGTCATTTTGAAGATGCCAAACCTCTACTAGTTCAATCAATAAACATGTATAAAATATCCATGTCATAATCATTGAAATCAACCTGAAACTTAGGTTGTTTGTTGATCTCCGACGTCCCATTTCATCAGTATCCACTAATTACTTAACAATGTACTTTACTTATCTTTTCATAAATACCATGATTTGGGTTGTCTTTTCAGAAATACCATGATTTCGTCAATCTCCACTAATTACTTAACAATGTACTTTACTTGTTAGAATCATTTTTTTCAAAAATACCATGATTTGGGTTGTCTTTAAATTGTCCAAAAACTCTTAGGGTAAAGTTACATGAGAAATATTCTCAACATAGAAGTGGAATCCTAATTTTTTTTATAGTTCCTATCAAGTTTGGGTCAATTTTTCATTGGAAACAATAGATGATATGAGTTTCCCTTATCCTACTCTAACCATTTCAAGTCCAAATCTAAAACATATTGAAAAAACTAGACAGGGAGAGTCAGAGAACATGAATTTGTAAGAAACTAAAAATATCTCAAAATGCTTTGTCTTTCTTGGTGTTGATGTCATTTGACTTCAAGCATGTAATATACCAAATATAAAAAGTATGTATACCAGAAATAAAATGCTAGAAATGGAAGAATAACAACAATATAACTAGAACAATCACCACAATAGCACTAAAATGATATAAGAATAACAACAGAAATAACACTTTGATTCTGAAAGCAATGTTCATGGGCCTCTTTGAGGGGGAAACCTCCAATTGAGACGAGCTCTATTAAAATAATATCCAAGTTAGGGTTCTCATACCCTCGACTCCTATTTATACTAAATATGTCTATCAAAAGAAGCATATAGAGGAAGATCATTCTAGAAGCGGAAGATTCTATTAGGTCTTCTTACATTCGACTTATTCTATTTTATTGAAAGGCCTTATTAATATTGACCTTTATTACATCTGAATATATTGTTCTACCTATTTCTGGGTTGTTGGACAACTGAGAGGGGGGGGGGTGAATCAGTTGTTACCGTGCTTAAACAATTATTCTTATTTTAAACTCTTTGCAGATCACTTAATGACAATCACAATAATGCAGGGAGGTAAGCAATAGAACATTCGAAATCAGTCACACATATGAAATATACAGAGACAGATATTTCCTGAGGAAACCCATAAAGGGTAAAAACCTCTTCTTCTTGGTATGATAAGTAATCTTTACATTCTGTACATTAACATACATATGAGCTCCAACTCATTGTTAGGCTACAACCTTTGTTTTGCAAGTTGCAACTTGCTGAGAGCACCAACTCTCTATTTTCTCTAGCACCTACTAGAAGGAAGCACCAAATCCCCGGTTTCTCTAGCATCCACTAGAAGGAAGCACCAACTCCCTAGTTTCTCTAGCACCCACTAGAAGGAAGCACCAACTCTCTGGTTTCTCTAGCACCCACTAGAAGGAAGCACCAATTCCCTGGTTTCTCTAGCACCCACTAGAAGGAAGAAAAAACTCCCTAAGTGTTCCAGCACCAACTGGATGGAAGCATCAACTTCCAGTCACACAGGCACCAACCTGTAAAACAGAGAACAACATTTCTCCCTTGCACCACCTTGCCACCCTGGTTTTTCTGGCTGCAACTAGATGGAAGCTACAAATCCCTGTGTTCAAGCACCCACTTGAACCTATGAGGACAACAATCCTCCCTAGCACCTCCCTACCACCCTGAAATATCATTTTTTTCTACTGAAACTTATTACAGTGATTCAATAGTTGTCATTGGCTTACCAGGCTTATCATTGTTCTTCTATGCTTCTCTACTCTCCTGTATCGGTGTCTCTTTGCCTGCATCTTCTTCCACTTTATGATCTTATTCTTTTCTCTACAAGTGCACCTCAGCCTTCTTTTATTGTCTTAGCTATGCATCTCTATTCTTTGCTTCTGCTACACTTTATGCTCTATGTTCCATGTCCCTTCTATGCACCATTCCTCTTCTGTGCATTTCAGCTGTTGCACACTGCCTCCTTCTACATGCCTGAATCACTCTCAACAACAACATCCATCTCTTCTCTATTCTGCATATATATTCTCTTTGTGGATCTTTTGCATACTCTATACATAGTGCCTCTGCATGCTCTTCACTATGCCACAGTTCTTCTCATTAGGTTGTTCACTGAAACTCCACTTTTAGCTCTGCTTTGCTCACTCAAGCCTCAAAAAGAAAACTGCATCTCTGTTCTTTGCTTCTGATTGTTTAGCAACTGTTACTCATCTCTGAGTTTTATCTCAAGATCTCCACCCTGTAATTTTACTCTTCTTATAGTTCATCACATTTTTCCGGTTAGAATAGGTAACCTTCCACCTTCATTCTGTTTCCATTTTATCCTATACCACTTATTCAGTTACACCTTGAATCTCCAAGAAAACGCATCAGCAACTGAATTGCCAACCATCCAATAACCATGATTTCATTATTCTAACTGAATCGTAACTGAACAGTTAATCATGAATAGAAAAATAGCCCTTCTATCAGATGCTCAAATAACCAACACCGTTGGATTAAATCTGCAGGGTCTTGCGTTTATTTTGCCATTCCGCATTTCAACATTTTAGCATTTCGACATTCCTATGGTGAAGAGTCTCGACTCTTCATGTTAAGATTCTCAAAAAGGAGCTTAGCTTGGTGTTAGATCCTCCCTCGCACATGACCACTGACGGTGACCACAGCCTACACCAAAGGGTGTTTTTTGCATTTCTACATTTCAGTATTTTGGCATTCCTGTGGTGAAGTGTTTCGACACTCCAACTCCCAGTATCTGAAACCTACACCAAAAGGTGTTTTTCACATTTCAGCATTTCACGATTTCTCATCTCGGGAATTCCTGTTACGAGGCATCTTGACTCTCCAAGTCACGATCTCCAAAAATCCATGTCAAAATTTTGCATTTCGGCATTTCGTGAATTCCTGTTGCGAGGCATCTCGACTCTCCAAGTCGTGATCTTTGAAACTCCATGTCACAATTTCGCATTTTGGCATTTCGTGATTTCGGAAATTCTTGTGATGAGATATGTTGACGCTCCATGTTGCGAACCCTGAAACTCCGAAACTCCATGTTGCGATCCCCAAAACTCCATGTCGCGATCCCCGAAACTCCATGTCGCAATTTCACATTTTACAACTTCGAGACTCCTATGATGAAGAGTCTTGACTCTTGACTCCTCCAACTCCCGATATTCGAAATTCCGAAACATCATGGTTTCACTGGATTTCGGTGTTTCGCATTATACAACCTCGGGACTCCTGTGATGAAGAGTCTCGACTCTTGACTCCTCCAACTCCCGATATCCAAAAATCTGAAATGGAGTCAGATCAATGGTCCACGATCTCCCTTTGATCAACAACTCGGATTAAATCATGGTTTTGCATTTTGCGATTTCGAGAGGTTAGGGCTCCTCCTTTCTGGATTTAGATCTAATGGTCATCGAGAATTCTAAATGGGATCCAACGATCACTGTTTCTTCTCCTCCCAAGCTTACACATCCTCCTAACTTGGAATAATTTCTAATTGTCAAAGGCCTTGACCTTTCATCCGTCTAAGATCCTGAGTACACTATCTCTCTTGAGCTTTGGCAAAGAGTTAACCTCATCCCTGGTGCACACCTACGCACTGCATGCTACTCTATGCTAATCGTCCTAATCTTATTTTGTTCCTATTTTTCCATCGATGCACACTCTGATCTTGCCATCAATGACAAGCACACTCCTATGATCTTGCCATCAATGACAAGCACACTCTGCCTGTAAACATGCCAACAATCTCCCCCTTTGGCATTGATGGCAACCCTGAACGACTGCGCTAATCTGTTTGGACCTCCAACTGTAGCATCCAATCCGAACCACTCCTTTTCTCCCCCTTTGAAATCAATGTCAAAGAAAACATGCTCCTCCCAAGTTTTTGCAGTATGTTTAAGAGATATCAGATATTCAACCAACACAAACTCCCCCTGACATGATGGATTTTCTTATTTGAGTCCTGCAAAATATTTGTATCTAAATCAGAGTCTCCTCCTTTTGATTCTTGTACCTATTCATCTTCAGCTTCCACTGTATCCTCTATAGAATACTCAATATTGCTCACCTCTCTTACTAGGACTCCTTCATCAACCTTTTCTTGACATAACTGGATGAATCCCACTGTCACTATTTTCTCTGCTTCTGACTATTTTCCCCCTTTGTTCCTAAAAGGTTAGCTTTCCTTGACAAGTTTTTTCCTCTTGTTATCTCTACAGGATGTCATGTATATCATTTTGTAAAACAAAATGTTGTTGTTGAAGATGTTGTTGTCCTACTGAAACACTGCGTAATTGTAGCTTGTACTTTTTAAATAACCCTTGGATCTCCCCATTGATTCTCATCGATCTCTATTATTGAATTTTCATTTTTCTTCCATGATGCATACAATCCAAGGCTTTTATGACCATATTCAATCACAATAAAAAACCACTACAACCACTCTCATACCTGCTTTTCTTTTTCACAGACGAAGGACCTCTATCGGGTTTCTTAGGAGTACTGATTTCTTCCTTGTTGTATCCAATACCAGATTTTTCATTTGGTGATCTTTGACTATCCAAGAGCTTATCTAGAGTCATGGAGTTGTTTAAGAACTTGCTTTGGGTGTTTGACTTCTCAAGCTTCAAAACTTCAGCTTCCATCTTATGACATGATTCTTCTTCTGCTTCTTCCATGGGATAGATTCTAACTAAACATTATTTTATTGTATTTGTGTCTTCTTATTTACTTGTAGGGGAGGATTCAATATCAACATCATTAATTGACCTTATGGATTTATTCACAACTTTTCCTGAGTTTACATTTACCTTACACTCTTTGGACGTGAACACCTCTTCATTGCCTCTGTCACACTTTTGACTTTTACTGAGCAAATTCTATTTCAGACCATCCATAAGATGAACGTACTGGGTATCTCCTTTGAAATTACTCAAACTCACCATCCCTCTATCCTTGATTTTACCTGGTTCATCATTTTCAAGGATCACATTTCCTGTTTTGATTTTTCTTATAAGAAGAAACCTATCCTTTTCTCCAGTCATGTGCTTGGAACATCTACTATCTATATTCCAAGGGTTATTTTGTCTTTGAGCCAACAACACTAATCCACACTTATCACTTTCTTTCTTCTTCCAAACCTTGACATTTTCAGCAGAGGAATTCAAATCTGATTTATATTTCTTTTAGCAACAATCAGATTTAGCATTCTAGTTCATTGATTAAAGAGTCAAAATGATAGATGTAGCATTCTAGTTCATTGATTAAAGAGTCAAAATGATTGTTATGCTTAAGATGTGTCCTCTTCCTAGCCATCAAGTGATTTGCAATCTGTGGAGGTATTTTACTTGCGTGTCTCATTCGTTGTTGTGGTAGATATATATACCTTGAAGGTCTTGCTTGCTCATATCTAAATTTTAAAGAACAGTTTACAACTTTGTGACCAAAGTTAGAACAGAAAAAACAATACCCATAGAAAAATCCTTGGTACCTGGTGTTGGAGCCGCCCTTGTTTTTCACCTCGCACAATTTTTCAATTTTTTGATACTTGAGGTCTAAAGTTGGTTTTTCTTTTCCTTCCGAAATCTTAAAACTCTGAAACCTTGTCGCGTGGATAGCAATGCTTTTTTCACTTTCAAAAAAGATCCATTTTTAGCAAGTATGTTTGCTCTCTTGTTTTATTTCGGGATATCGCAAGTCGTATACTTCGATCTTTGAATTCATAAGTCCCGAGATGTGAAACTGCGAATTCGTTTTTTGTTTTTTCGCGTAAAACATTAACTAAGGTAAAACTTTTAACTCATAAGTATGTGTTTTCGGGAATTCGCGCCTCAGCATTCGTCGAGGATAAGTTTTTGTTTTTACAGCCCCGAGAGCCGAGAACGCGGTAACTTTTGTGATAAGCTTGGTCAAGAACTAAAGGTAAAAAACTAACCATGGTCAAATTTGGTCCTCGGCACATCGCCACTCGGCACTTTCTCTCATAAAGTTAAGGTGTCCAAAACCCCGATTCGCAAAGTTGCGAGATGATTATAGCGAGATTAATTAGTAGCCTAATCTAAGATTTCCTTCCCGTAATTTGAGCCTTAATTATTGCCACATCGCGATATCGCGATATCGCGACTCGGCATATCATTCTCCCAAAAGTCTGCATCCAAAGTTCCGAGTCGCAATATGGAGAATAAATTAATTGTATAATTAAGGATGCGCCAAATCACGGTTACTGTTAATTAAGCTAAAATCAGCACTCATTGTCTCGCGAGTCGAAGAGTTGAAATATAAAAACGAAATTCACGATGTAGCGAAAAGTGAGAGAATTATTCAAGTCGCTAAGATTTGAAATTTTAAAATAAAATGAGATACGTCCTACACATCAAGGTTTGCACATTTCCCGAGGTAACTTTTTACTCTCCATACTCCGACTAACCGTCAGACCGCCAAACATTGATGACATTAATGGAATATTAGAGTAAATCTACGAATAATAAGATCAGATTCTATGCCATAAATTTGTTTCTATTCGCGATTTGACAGACTTATCTCAATAGTACAGAGTTTTCAAATATATACGAGAGTCTCATTCTATTTTAAACATTTCTCATAAGCGCACAGATCTCACCTTCTCCGAGTGAATTAATTTATGCATGTATACACAGGTCTATTGCAGAAGAGCGAAAAAGCAAGCTTCAGCCATGGCTCCGCGGAAAGCTACGAAAGTGAATGTCGAGGTTGAAGCGCAGGGTTCAGACAACGTCTCAGATACTTCACCTCAGACTGGAGGCTCAGTCCCTAACTGGTCGTTTATTTCAGAAATTCTGCAGTATGAGTTGGTAAATTATTTAGACTTTGACGACAATGATAACAAAAAGGATGACCTGAACACTAAATACAAGATAGTTGTTCAGTCGGGCATGCACAGGATTGCAACCAGGCCACGGTTGCTCCCATACTACGACATGATCCGATGGGCATTGGATCACGTAGACCTACCCACCAGAACTATCATAAGTGACCAATGGACCATAGTAGGAACCTTCAGACCAGAGCATATCCAAAACATGTACAAGCTCCCAGCAACTTCTGAATACACATATAATGCTGAATTCATGGAGGAATTCAAAAAGAAGGAGTGCACAGAATATGACAAAACTATGCCAGGTTTGATAAAGGATTGGGTCTCGCGCTCCACGACATTTAGAGCAAATGACAAGGGCGTGTATTCAATTTCCTCGCTGGAGCCACAATATATGTATGTGGCGATGATGACGTGCAGGTTGTTTGGAAAGGAGGATACAGTGCATTTCTACGTTTCCTGGGTTCCTCTCATATTTCGGGTGGCTGAAGGTTGCTCATTTAATTGGGAGAAAATTCTCTCAGACAATCTTTTCAACCGGGTCACTGATTACCGAGAGCAGAAAGAAAGAGGAAAACCATCCTCTTTTTTCATGTCCACGTATATCATGGACGCGATATGTTCTGTGACTCCATTTCCCTTGATGAACTGGGCCTGGAGTCCAGCCCAAGAAAATCCTGTACACGAGTACCATGACAAACTGTGGGAAGGTAAAGCAGACAAATTTATTTATGAAGTTTTCAACTGGGTGATGGTGCCCCTGCACATTGCCATTTTTGGCCATTCGCCACCTCGCATATCAGATAGCATTTCAAGAGGTCTGAGTGGCATCGCAGATTGGTATGTAGAAACAGAGTTCTCATACATCATAGTTTTCGGGGCTGTTGTTCCCCCTCTTGCGCTACCACTTTTCATCCCTGACAAGCTAGCATGTTGCGAGATTTCCCGACAAACAGTGATCAGCGGAGTAAGTAAAGAGCTCAAGGCATCATCGAAAAAGGTATGGTCGTTTTTTCCCGTTCGGCTAAGTTCTTATTCTTTGTTGTATTTTGGACATGCTAAGGTTGAGGCTGCAACTTTAGAAGACTTGATTTTGGTCTCTATTGAGTACAAGAAGCATGATCCTCAGAAAATTGTAAGCGCCCATCTGTCAAATTGAGGGTTGAAGAAGTTTGAACATGAGTGTTCACCCTCGGATGATATTTTCCAAGGGGCGAGGTCCTATGGGGAAGTGCTAGTTTGAATCATATCTCTAGAACCTGAAGACATGGCCTCTGTTTTAAAGTTTCAGGAGCATAGAAAAAGATGTCTTCCCGCTGTGCTAGGAGGTTTGGGCCTTTCCAAAGATAAAGAGAAGGAAGATGAAAGTTCTGAGGGCCAAACTTCTAACCCCGAAAAACGTCAGGAAGGGGAGCAAGAGAAGAATCCCGAGCAGGAGAAGAATCTCGAAACAGAAAAAGAAACTACTGGCCCACCCGAGGAACATAGTCCAGAGGTGGAAGTAAGAAACACAGACCCGCCAGAAACTTAGAATCCAGCGACTGAGACGAAGATATCTTACCCTCCGCAGGAACAGGAGTCACTCGACACACTAGGAAAGGCAGCGAAGAAAATTGGGGAACCCATCACTTCTATCACCCCTTTGCAGTCAACACAAGGAGATATAGGAGAAGGATGAATTTTCGGTGAAGAACTAAGGCCCATCAGAGCAGAAGAACTTCCTCCCAATGAGTTCTTTTTTGACAAAAAGAGAAAAGCAATTGTGAAAAGGGAGTTCAACTAGGAGGAAGGATCAACTGATAAAAAATTTAAAGTAATGACAGATGGAAAAAATAAGAGGACTGATGAATTCGCCACAGAGATAGCGGGAATGCTAGGAGCGTATGCATCGGCGAATCAATTCTTGGTCGCGGCCTTGAAAAATAAGCTCAAAAGAAAGAATCGACTGATCAAAACTCTCGAGGCCCGAGTAGCTTCGGCTGCAGAAAACGCTAAGAGTCAGGTGAGTGGAGAAATAGAACTGGCCCAATCGACCGATAAAAAGGAAATTGATGTCCTCAAAACCAAGTTGGAACAAGCGAATTCAGTAATCCGAGATGGTCGGATACAGGAAAATCAGCAGAGGAGTATGATCACAGGGTTGCAGAATCAGTTAGAGGTTGTTGAAAGCAAAATGATCGACATCGAGGGTTTTAAATCCTGAGCGATCGATATCAGGGGCAGGATCTCTTTTGTACAACAAAGTCTATTAGAAAAAGTGGCGGTGATTCGAGAAGATTGCATGCTGAAGCATCATATCTCAGAAAATCTGACTGTCAAAGAAAGAAACGCAGAGGTTGCTCGGGTAGCCTTTCAAGAGGCAGTGATAGCCACCAACAACAGATTTTCCACAGACTCTCCAGGGCTCACCATCATTGAACAAACAAGAGGTAATATTTTGTTAAAATATTGGGAACACAATATTGCTTTAAGAAAGGAGTAGGCTCAAAAAGTGACCAGTTCATTGGAATAAGATTTCAATGCCATAAATGGTGAGCTGCTAGAAATGGAAAATGGAGGTGACTCGGAGACGTTGAGGCGAATGAATATAGATCAGATCTCCCTTGATATAAAGGAGAAAAATGAAAGAGATTCGGCGGACATCCCCAAGATGGTCAGGTTAGACATGGCTCAAGTTGATAAAAATTTGATTCAACCGAGCACACAGCTCAGCGCTCTTGACATCATTGACGCACAAATAGGTGCTAAACTTCCTCAGCTGGCCCGAGAATGCTATTTCTCCGAGGCCAGTTGTCAAGCAGAGCCTTCACAGCTTGTATCCCAGTTCGTGGACAAATGTATCATATGTACCGAATCCACGCAAAGACAAGCACCTGTCACTTTTTGAAAGTGGAGTAGAAGAGATGGAGTGATTTCGCTCCTCCCAGCTGTCAAACAGAGCCTTCACAGCTTGCATCCCAGATTGTGAACAAATGTATCATATGCACCGAATCACGTGAGGGCAAGCACCTGGCACTTTTTGAAAATAGAGTACGAGGGAGAATTTGTATAAATAGATCACCAAAAGAAGAAAGAGGGGGAGGACTTTTTGAGGGAAATATTGTAATAGAGTTTTGCATTGGAGAAGTTAATAGAAGCAAATTCGAAGATTCCCGATTCCGTCATGACTATGTTGCAAATTTGTTTCGTTATGTTTCTTGTTTCTTTTCATTTCACTCTTCATAATTGATGTGTATCACTATAATTTAGTACGACCACTACTATAGTGAAAGGATTTCAGTTTTCTGTAATTGTTTCTTGTCTTTCCTCTGCACCATCTATTAGCAGGTGTAAGACCAATTTACATTTACAGAATTTCATATTTATTTACACTATGTCAATTATCTCCATGTTAATTTCTTCTTCTGTGTATGTGTGAGGTTTCTATTGATAGTAATCTTACATTATCTACAGCTAAACGTCTTTCTCCCACCCTACATCTTTTTACAAAAAATAATACAGTTACGGGAAAGGGCCCTCAGTTTGCATTCTTATTTTGTTCTCCATAAAAAAAAATTCTCTTTATTTTAATCAAATTGAAACAGCATTGAAATATTCTGTTTAAATCATTTTCCATATTGGTACTGTTCCTCAATGACTGTTCCTGCAGCAACTCAACCAAATATTCCACCCGGACTATCCAACCAAATACATATCGCTTTAAATATTTTTGACATAATCCTTAAAACTGCGAACACCCGGGAGGAATTGGAACTTTCATGGGCAGCCATTGAACAAGATATTACTACCCAGGAACAGTTGGAAGCTAGACAATGAGAACGTAGAAATCCTCATTAGTTTCCCATATCGAAGGTTAGTATAATCCTCTATCAACCTTTAGTATACTTTCGGATTCCTTGACACTGTACTTCTAAGACTTAAGTACAGACTCAGGAACAACATATTTCTGGCGCCGTTGTCGAGGAATGAAGTTACGAAATATTTTCCTTGGGAAAACGAAAAACTATTTCGTTGATAGTGTTACTCTTTGATAGTGAACATAGAGTGCACACCGTTTTAAGGCTTGATTAAATCTTTCACTTGGCGACTCCACTAAAACACAAACTAGCGTCTGGTAGAAGGAATACCAGACAGAACCCAGATGGCAAGATGATTACGCCTGTTAATGATCCTGAAAAAATTTCAAGAGCAAGAGGCTCGTCTAAGGCAATCGCTGCCATTCATAAGCCCAAAAACCCACTTGTAAAGACTAAATGCCCTTCAGAACCTCCTACTTCCTGCAGCCCTCTATCTGATATCAGAGATCCGAAAATAGACTACTTTGAATTTAGGAGTGATATCCATCAGACTTTCCCATCTATAAACAAGGGAAAAGGTCCGTTAGAAAGATCATTGTCATTTGACACACCAACCTTTCTTCAACAGAATTTCCCAGTTTCACCTGATTCAAAAGAGTGTGTTACACCCTCATTTCCTATTCCCAAGTCGATGGCAGGTGTCGGAGGGGGAGGTGGAGGAAAACCGAACGTCCCTCCTCCCAGAGTATTTGCAAAAGTGGCAGTGAGATACGTTGTTGTGGGGTATTCTACCCTACGGACTAATAAGCTAGGGCTCTAAACTTATACGCAGATCATGACCCTTAAGATTTAACTTTTAACCTCCTACCCAAAATCTCAACCCTTTTTCAATCAAACATGGGAAGAATCGACTCACCTTTTTAACGATGATTGAAGTAGATCCTCCGTTGAGCCTTCTATTTCCTTGCTGCTGCTGCCCCTTCTACAAAGCTTCCTGCAATCAAGGTAAGAAATGAGTTCTGAGACTGGCCATCGTTCCTCGATCCTGATCCTGGGCTCCTCCTCTTCTTTTGTCCTCCAACTGCTGTAACATGAAGTTCTCCTGAAGCTTAAGGCAAAGCCAAAGGGTGGGGACAATAATAGGCTTGGAAATTTTGGCAGAGTTTCTTTGCTATCCTTTTTCCTCCTTTGATTAGTACCCCTACCCCTCCTTTTATAGGCTAGGAAGAGCTAGGGTTTTAGGTGAACTCTCGGCCATGCATGGCGGAGAGTTTCAGTTAACTGCCAAAAAGCCTCGTGTCCCGGCGGAAACTTTCCTGATTTTTTTCTTTGTTAGGTACCCGCGGGCTATTTTGGGCTAGCCCGTGGATGCCTGCGTGCAGTAAGAGGACAGCAAGCAGTTGCCCGTGCCCAGTGAGAAGTTAGGGCGCGGGTTGCTTGTTTTAAGT
Organism: Picea engelmannii; assembly: GCA_009831015.1. Taxonomy (NCBI): domain Eukaryota; kingdom Viridiplantae; phylum Streptophyta; class Pinopsida; order Pinales; family Pinaceae; genus Picea; species Picea engelmannii. The sequence goes on from ML784532.1 coordinate 1,220,074, forward strand.
GGTTTTTTGAGGAATTGCTCAGCATGGCTTTGGCTAGGAAGAGGCATGAGTTGGCCTGATGCCAGGTAAACCTGTATGGTGTCTTTTAGGGTTATAACAGATGCCCCGTAATGTGTGAGGTCAGAAGAGCATCTGATGGCCGAAATACATTACCAATTCTTTACCAATCTGTACTGATATGCTGAATAAGTGAGCCGAGGAATCAGGAATCGGGAAGTGTCGTCTGCAAAAAATATCAAATGTCTCACTGAGGCGGGCATACCCATGCTCGGGATAAATCAGAACGCATGGCTACCAATCAAATACACTGTAGATCCATGTCTAATAACTATAAAGAGTAGCCGCGAACAATACACAGCGGAGCTACATCTCGAAATCAGAAAGATGTACAT
>ML784532.1:1235130-1247815 GCA_009831015.1 Picea engelmannii
GAATGTCCCCATTCATTCTTGACCAAAGAAGACTATGAGAAATCTTTAAATACTTCTCAACCTTCTAATCAAGATGAAGAAAGTGATCATCCCAACCTCTGTGTATCTCAGCCAGAAACCGAAATGATAGCGGCTGATTTTCAACCCAAATACAATCTAAGATCAAAAAATAAGACCACCTCAACTGACCAACCTAAAATAATCTTTCAAAGGGGTCAGGCTCATGAACCTCCTTCGGAAGAAACATTGTTACCTAGCAATAAAATCATAGTAGCAAAAACTCAAGAATCCAACATGAAAAAAGTTGAAACCCAAACAAAGGTAACTGAACCAGTAGATAAAGTTATACCTTCGGCTAAAATCATGAGTGATAAAGTAGTCTAGACAAATAAGTCGGAAAAGAAAAGCTCGGAAGTCTTAACCAAAGAAACAGACAAGGTAAATTTATCTTTCAATTTCGAAAATGAACTAAATAAAATTAAGATATCGATTCCTTTGGTAGAATTAGCAAAAAAAACCCACTTATCGGAAGCAAATCGCCAAAATCATGGGTGTCCATCAGTCAGAAAGTCATTCTGATGTTATCAACCTAGAATATGACAGACCGAACATCACCTTTGGTCCTCATTTTGAGGGATCTAAAGATAATGTTGCACCTTTCTATATCACCCTGAATATACATGATCTGTTTCTGCATAACTGTATGTTAGACTTCGGGGCTTCTCATAATGTTATGCCCAAAATTATAATGGAGAGGTTGGGCCTCCAGATCACTAGACCCTATGGAGATCTATACTCTTTCGATTCAAGAAAGGTTAAATGTATGGGGATGATAAAAGATCTGGTTGTTACCCTGGCTCAGGTCCCGGTCAAGAGTGTCTTGATGGATGTGGTCATTGCAGATATCCCTCCCAAATATGGTATGTTGTTATCCAGATCATGGGGAGCCAAGTTGGGGGTTTCTCTACAATTGGACATGTCATATGCCACAATTCCTATATTCGGTGGTCAGTTTACCCGATTGTACAGAGAAACAAGATTGGCATATACTGTCAGTGACCCTCAGAATCCAAATAATTTTCCCATTTATGTTGCGGACCAAGATCTGGGAAATTGCATATTGTCTTTCAATGATGGTTTGGATGGGTGTCCAGAAGAACTTGATATGAAGCAAGAAGAGCTTAACCCCTTGACTGAAGAACTATGCAAAATTGGTATCTGGAAGATGTACTTCGATAGCGCTTCGTCTTCTGAAGGAGCTGGTGTTGGCATACTTTTAGTAGCACCTGAAGGAAAGTTTATTGTTCCTTTCTCATATCGTTTGCAGTGGGATATAGATTACACCAATAATGTATGTGAGTATGAAGCATTAATCTTAGGTTTAGAGGCTACAAAAAAGTTAAATATAAAAAACTTGGAGGTTTACGGTGACGTGGAATTAATAGTAAAACAAATAAACTGACAATACCAAGCCAAGCATCCCAGACTAAGAACATACAGAAATTGCGCTTGGGATTTGATCGAGAATTTTTCTCATCTATAAAAGTCCATTTTATTCCTCGCACAGAGAATCAACATGCTAACGCATTGGCTAAGGCAGCCTCAACCTTTTCTCCTCCCACGAACGTTAGACTGAAATATCATATTGAAATCAGATATAAACCCTCTATACCCGATAATGTCAGACACTGGCAGATCTTTGAATATGACGAGAAAATTCAGAGATTTCTTATGGCAATAGGTGAGTTCTCTGAAACTTATCCAGACCAAGAAAACCAAAACGACCCGATGTGGATTATGCAAGAGGATGAAGATCCTGAAACCTTTCGAGATAAAATAGCAGATCATCGCATGTTGATCCTTAAAAACAATCAGATCCCGAAAGGCTTAATCCCTTTAGAAAGACTCTTCGATTAGAACAACATACCTGTGAAATCCACTTTGCAGCCCCAACCAGAAGAAGTGGAAGATTGTGACATAGGAACTGAAAAAGAAGCCAGGATATTAAAGATATCTAAGTTCCTCCCTCCCAAGGTAAAAGACCAATACAGAGACTTACTCAAACAATATACAGATGTTTTCGCCTGGTCCTATGAAGAACTTCGAATGTATGATACTTCCGTAATTAAGCAAAAGATACCGTTGAAGCCTGGGGTCAAGCCTTTTAGGCAAAATCTTTGACAATTTAACCCCATTTTGTTGCCCGTCATCGAAAAGGAAGTTAAGAAGATGTTAGACGCGAAAATAATTGTACCACTAAGGTACTCAGACTGGGTAGCAAATTTAGTCCCTGTCAGAAAAAAAATGGAGAAATCAGACTATGTTTGGATTTCTGGAACTTGAACAGGTCCTGGAAAGGGTAGTTGGAGCGAATCAAATGTCTATGATAGATGGGTTTTCTGGGTACAACCAAATCGCCATGAACGAACTAGACAGAGAAAAAACCGCTTTCACCACACCATGGGGTACATTCATGTATGATAAAATGCCTTTTGGTTTGATGAATGCAGGAGCTACATTCCAGTGCGCTATGGACATCGCTTTCATATGAGAAAGAGACAAGTTCGTAGTAATCTACCTTGACGATTTAACGGTTTTCTCTAAAACCGATGAAGAACATTTAATCCATTTAAAACAGACTTTCGAAAAATGCCGCAGGTATGGCCTATCTTTGAACCCAAAGAAATCACATTCTCTATACAGGAAGGTAAGCTTCTGGGGCATGTCGTATCTAAATATGGGATTAGGATCGATCCTAAGAGGGTTGAAGCAATACAAACTATCGGGATTCCTAGGAATGTAAAAGAAATTCAATCTTTCTTAGGTACAATAAATTTTTTACGAAGGTTTGTACCAAATTTTGCTAAGATTGTCAAATTGATCACAGGAATGCTGAAAAAGGATAGCAGAGTAAATTGGACGACCGAAGCTAAAGTTTCATTCAAGCATATTAAAAAATTCATCAGTGAAGCACCTGTGTTAAGAAGCCCAGATTACTTAAAATATTTCCTCATCTTCTCGTTCGCTTCTGAACATACTATCGCCGCGGTATTACTGCAAAAGGATGATGAAGGCTTTGAATGCCCGATCACGCTTTTTAGCAAAAGCCTTAGAGACGTCGAACTAAAATATGATATAATAGAAAAAAATGCATACGCAATGGTGAAAGCGCTTAAGGCATTCAGAACTTACGTCCTGCATTCAAAAAATTATCGCATACGTACCAACCAGTGTTGTGAAAGATATATTGGTACAGCCAGATAGTGATGGAAAACGAGGGCGTTGGCTCACTAAAATACAAGAATTTGATCTGGAAGTCAAGCCTACGAAATTAATAAAGGGGCAGGGTTTGGCGAAACTCTTGGCTGAATCGAACCTTAGATCTCTTGACATCAATTGCCTACAAGGGGAAGACGGAGATGCGCATTTGCAAGAGCCGGATGACCAGACACATCCAAGCAAGGTGGAAGAAAAATTCGTGTCGTCAAGATGGTATAAAGATATAGTGTTCTATTTGTTAAACCTGAAATGCCCAGATGGACTAACACCAACGAAATGCAGAACTCTAAAACTCCACGCTGCAAAATATTGCATCTCCGAAAATCAACTATATTGGAAGGATCCACTCGGGTTCTTACTAGTCTGTTTGGTTGAGTCGGAAACTCCACAGGTTGTGGAAGAATTTCATGAAGGAATCTGTGGAGGACACCATGCATGGAGAGCCACAGCCTACAAGATCCTTAGGGTCGGATACTATTGGCCAAAACTATTTTCGGACGTCAATGTCAAAGTACGCACCTGTTACTCATGTCAAATATTCGTTGGTAAGTAGAAGCTCCCTGCACTACCACTCGTTCCAGTCAAAACTGAAGCCCCATTTCAACAATGGGGATTAGACTTCATAGGGGAAATCAATCCCCATTCCAATGCTCAACATAAGTGGATTTTAACAACCACTGATTATTTTACAAAGTGGGTGGAAGCAGTTCCAACCAAAAGGGAAACAGACTCGATAGTGATCGACTTCATGGAAGATAACATCTTGTCGAGATTCGGGTGTCCCCAAAAGATTGTTACCGATAATGCCCAGGCCTTCAAATCCATGGCTATGATCAATTTCTGCCAAAAGTACAGTATCGTTCTCGGCCATTCCACTGCTTATTACCCTCAGGGAAACGGATTGGCCGAATCATCTAACAAGATCCTGGTAAACGTAATCAAAAAAGTACTGGATAAAGACAAAAGGTCCTGGCATGTGCATTTGAGGTACGTGTTGTGGGAAAATCGCATCAACACTAAAAGGTCTATCGACATTTCACCTTTCCAGTTGGTCTATGGCAGTGACGCGATTCTGCCTATAAATTTAGCGTTGCCAGTGATGAAATTATGGCAGGATCAGAATGAAGAACCCAATCATGTAACCAGGAGAATTAATCAGCTGATCGAGGTTCAATAGCACAGAGTAGAGGTTGATGAGAAAATGCAAAAATACCAGGATGATATGAAAGCATTGTTAGACGTTAAGGCAAAGAGAAGAGAATTCTTCCCAGGTGATTTGGTGTTAAGATGGGATGCGAGAAGGGAAGAAGCCACTAAGCATGGAAAATTTGATCACCTTTGGTATGGACCATTTAGGGTCTCGGCCCCAGAAGGAAAGAATTCCTTTCTTCTGGAAAATATTGATGGAGAAGTTCTCAACGCCCCGATCAATGAGCGATACTTAAAGCATTACACGACGTGACGATCGTCGGATAAAATGAAATAAAATTAAATAGGAAATTATATGTATATATTTGTAAATAAATAAATTTTATTATGATTTTTTGTACATATTTATGTTTTACGATCAAACATTTACTTTAAATTTTTTGGTTTTCGTTCCTAAACTCTCAACACATTTTCAATAAAATTTGTATTGGTTGTTGCAGCATTCCAGTTATAGACGAAACTAGCTGAAAGAGTAATATGCAGGTCGATGTTGGGAATAGAATGACATAAAACAGGTGATACATAAGAAAGTTCATAACCCACAAAGATATTGAAAAGAGAAGACAGAGGTGAGTTTTCTCCATAAACAGTTCATGAAAGGTTGTTTAAGCAAAATAAGGTAACATTTTTCAAATTTGCAATACAAAGGTTAGATAATAGGAATATTTTTGGTTTCATAATCTTCAAATAAAATGAGTACATTGAACCAAAAAACAATCACTCATAATTTTTGTTCCTAAATATGTATTCGAAAACCAGTCCCGAAATGTTGCGACCCTTTGTATAAATATCCATTGAGTTGTTGCCTTGTTTTTTGTCTATATTTGGGCCTAACTTTAGCGAGTCACTATCTTCCCTAGTCTTTGTGAAGGGGTAAAGGTTTTCCGTTTTAAACCTCAGAGATTCCAAAGCAGATCTTAATAAGAAAGATGGTCTTCACAACTGCTTAATCTTTCGATAAGCTAAGGGACGTTTATAGCAATCCTAACTTTCCTAGGTGTTTCAACAGCATTGGAAAAATCAAAGCTTGCTTGAACAGGATGTTCTTTAAAATTTTATTATCCTCCCCTATCTCCCTAAGAACCAAAGGTCTTGTGAAGGTCAAAGGAAGGTTGATACCGAGTAATCATAATAAGTGGACAGACCTCTGATAAAAAATATTACGCAGATCTCAGCCCTGATAAAAATTGATTGCTCCCATCTTCGTGTTTTAAAAAATAAATACTAAAGACAGGTGGTGAAAGGAAATTCAGAAATGATTTCCCCCACCTAGTCCATTAAGATGATGAAAGGAAATTCAGAAATGATTTCCCTCGTCTTAGCATTTAAACGCATAAATATTTTCCGAAGTGGTGAAAAGAAATTCAGTAAAAAAGGGGTCAGACAACTTCACCGGGGTACTGAACAGGCTTGCTGGCAGTGAAGCAATGTCTGAGAGATCTGTAAGGCTGTTAAATATAAATATCAATCTACTCTGGTAACCAACACTTTCTGAAAGCCTGATCATTTCCCCAAATTCCGATGGGACTTCCCAATTTAAAATTATATAATAGCAATCTTTTGATGCAAGCTGAGGATCGTAAGCTCTGTTGAATATCCTAGGGTCGTTTTGACTGTCTTAAAGCGTCTCCTAAGTTAGTAGTGAGAAAGGGAAAGTTGTGAAAGTGACTTCGACCGTGTTTGGAAAGAGTATCTGAGTTCGGAAAAAACTTCTTGAAGTACAAAACGAAACTTTTCTCTCCCTTCTATATTTTTCCTTGAGTTTTTGTTGGCTTTAGCTTGTGACTCCATTTACCCAATATTGGCACCTGGTCTACTGTTGTTCACACCTCACAGGGAGGCGTGATCCCTAGTTGGAGCCTATGTTGGAGCCGCCCTTGTTTTTCACCTCACGCAATTTTTCAATTTTTTGATACTTGAGGTCTAAAGTTGGTTTTTCTTTTCCTTCCGAAATCTTAAAACTCTGAAACCTTGTCGCCTGGATAGCAACGCTTTTTTCACTTTCAAAAAAGATCCATTTTTCGCAAGTATGTTTTCTCTCTTGTTTTATTTCGGGATATCGCAAGTCGTATACTTCAATCTTTGAATTCATAAGTCCCGAGACGCGAAACTGCGAATTCGTTTTTTGTTTTTTCGCGTAAAACATTAACTAAGGTAAAACTTTTAACTCATAAGTATGCGTTTTCGGGAATTCGTGCCTTGGAATTTGTCGAGGCTAAGTTTTTGTTTTTACAGCCCCGAGAGCCGAGAACGCGGTAAATTTTGTGATAACCTTGGTCAAGAACTAAAGGTAAAAAACTAACCATGGTCAAATTTGGTCCTCGACACATCGCCACTCGGCACTTTCTCTCATAAAGTTAAGGTGTCCAAAACTCGATTCGCAAAGTTGTGAGATGATGATAGCGAGATTAATTAGTAGCCTAATCTAAGATTTCCTTCCCATAATTTGAGCCTTAATTATCGCCACATCGCGATATCGCGATATCGCGACTCGACATATCATTCTCCCAAAAGTCTGCATCCAAAGTTCTAAGTCGCGATATGGAGAATAAATTAATTGTATAATTAAGGATGCACCAAATCACGGTTACTGTTAATTAAGCTAAAATCAGCACTCGTTGTCTCGCGAGTCGAAGAGTTGAAATATAAAAAGGAAATTCACGATGTAGCAAAAAGCGAGAGAATTATTCAAGTCGCTAAGATTTGAAATTTTAAAATAAAATGAGATACGTCCCGCGCATCAAGGTTTGCAAATTTCCCGAGGTAACTTTTTACTCTCCATACTCCGACTAACCGTCAGACCGCCAAACATTGATGACATTAATGGAATATTAGAGTAAATCTATGAATAATAAGATCGAATTCTATGCCATAAATTTGTTTCTATTCGCGATTTGACAGACTTATCTCAATAGTACAGAGTTTTCAAATATATACGAGAGTCTCATTCTATTTTAAACATTTCTCATAAGCGCACAAAGCTCACCTTCTCCGGGTGAATTAATTCCTGCATGTATACACAGGTCTATTGCAGAAGAGCGAAAAAGAAAGCTTCAGCCATGGCTCCGCGGAAAGCTATGAAAGAGAATGTCGAGGTTGCAGCGCAGGGTTTAGACAACGTCTCAGATACTTCACCTCGGACTGGAGGCTCAGTCCCTAACTGGTCGTTTATTTCAGACATTCTACAGTCTGAATTGGTAAATTATTCAGACTCTGACGACAATGATAACGAAAAGGATGACCTGAACACTAAATACAAGATAGTTGTTCAGTCGGGCATGCACAGGATTGCAACCAGGCCACGGTTTCTCCCATACTACGACATGATCTGATGGGAATTGGATCACGTAGACCTACCCACAAAAACTATCATAAGTGACCAATGGACCATAGTCAGAACCTTCAGACCAGAGCATATCCAAAACATGTACAAGCTCCCATCAACTTCTGAATACACATATAATGCTGAATTCATGGAGGAATTCAAAAAGAATAAGTGCACAAAATATGACAAAACTATGTCGGGTTTGATAAAGGATTGGGTCTCGCGCTCCGTGACATTTAGAGCGAATGACAAGGGCGTGTATTCAATTGCCTCGCTGGAGCCACAATATATGTATATGGCGATGATGACGTGCAGGCTGTTTGGAAAGGAGGATACAACGCATTTCTACGTTTCCTGGGTTCCTCTCATATTTCGGGTGGCCAAAGGTTGCTCATTTAATTGGGCAAAAATACTCTCGGACAGTCTTTTCAACTGGGTCATTGAATACTGAGAGCAGAAAGAAAGAGGAAAACCAGCCTCTTTTTTCATGTCTGCATATATCATGGACGCGATATGTTCTATGACTCCATTTCCCTTGATGAACTGGGCCTGGAGTCCAGCCCAAGAAAAGCCTGTACACAAGTACCACGACAAACTGTCGGAAGGTAAATCAGACAAATTTATTTATGAAGTTTTCAACTGGGTGATGGTGCCCCTGCACATCGCCATTTTTGGTCGTTCGCCACCTCGCATATCAGATAGCGTTTCAACAGGTCTGAGTGGCATCGCAGATTGGTATGTAGAAACAGAGTTCTCATACATCAAAGTTTTCAGGGCTGCTGTTCCCCCTTTTGCGCTACCACTGTTCATCCCCGAGAAGCTGGCATGTCGCGAGATTGCCCGACAAACAGTGATCGGCGGAGTAAGTAAAGAGCTCAAGGCATCATCGAAAAAGGTATGGCCATTTTTTCCCGTTCGTCTAAGTTCTTATTCTTTGTTGGATTTTGCACATGCTAAGGCTGAGGATGCAACTTTAGAAGACTTGAGTTTGGTCTCTATTGAGTACAAGAAGCATGATCCTCAGAAAATTGTAAGCGCCCATCTGTCAAATTGAGGGTTGAAGAAGTTTGAACATGAGTGTTCACCCTCGGATGATATTTTTCGAGGGGCGAGGTCCTATGGGGAAGTGCTAGTTCGAATCAGATCTCTAGCACCCGAAGACATGGCCTTTGTTTTAAAGTTTCAGGAGCATAGAAAAAGATGTCTTCCCGCTGTGCTAGGAGGTTTGGGTATTTCCAAAGATAAAGAGAAGGAAGCTGAAAGTTCTGAGGGCCAAACTTCTAACCCCAAAAAACTTTAGGAAGGGGAGCAAGAGAAGAATACCGAGCAGGAGAAGAATCCTGAAACAGAAAAAGAAACTACTGGCCCACCCAAGGAACATAGTCCAGAGGTGGAAGTAAGAAACACAGACCCGCCAGAAACTCAGAATCCAGTGAGTGAGACGAAGATCTCTGATCCTCCGCAGGAAAAGGACTCACTCGGCACACCAGGAAAGGTGGTGAAGAAAATTGGGGAACCCATCACTTCTTTCACCCCTTTGCAGTCAACACAAGGAGATATAGGAGAAGGATGGATTTTCGGTGAAGAACTAAGGCCCATCAGAGCAGAATAAATTCCTCCCAATGAGTTTTTTTTCGACAAAAAGAGAAAAGCAGTTGTGAAAAGGGAGTTCAACCAGGAGGAAGGATCAACTGCTAAAAAATTTAAAGTAATGACAGATGGAAAAAACAAGAGGACTGATGAATTCGCCACAGAGATAGCGGGAACGCTAGGAGTGTATGCATCGATGAATCAATTCTCGGTCGCGGCCTTGAAAAAACATCTCAAAAGAAATAATCGACCGATCAAAACTCTCGAGGCCCGAGTAGCTTCGGCTGCAGAAAAAGCTAAGAGTCAGGTGAGTGGAGAAATAGAACTGGCCCGATCGACCGATAAAAAGTAAATTGATGTCCTCAAAACCATGTTGGAACAAGCGAATTCAGTAATCTGAGATGGTCGGATACAGGCAAATCAGCAGAGGAGTATGATCACAGGGTTGCAGAATCAGTTAGAGGTTGTTGAAAGGAAAATGATCGACATCGAGGGTTTTAAATCCCGAGCGATCGATATCAGGGGCAGGATCTCTTTTGTACAACAAAGTCTGTTAGAAAAAGTGGCGGTGATCCGAGAAGATTACGTGCTGATGCATCGTATCTCAGAAAATATGACTGTCAAAGAAAGAAACACAGAGGCTGCTCGGGTAGCCTTTCAAGAGGCAGTGATAGCCACCAACAACAGATTTTCCACAGACTCTCCAGGGCTCACCATCGCTGAACAAACAAGAGGTAATATTTTGTTAAAATATTGGGAACACAATATTGCTTTAAGCAAGGAGCAGGCTCAAAAAGTGACCAGTTCATTGGAAGAAGCTTTCAATGCCATAAATGGCGAGCTGCTAGAAATGGAAAATGGAGGTGACTCAGAGACGTTGAGGCGAATGAATATAGATCAGATCTCCCTTGATCTAAAGGAGAAAAATGAAAGAGATTCGGTGGACATCTCCAAGATGGTCAAGTTAGACATGGCTCAAGTTGATAAAAAATTGATTCAACCAAGCACACAGCTCAACGCTCTTGACATCATTGATGCACAAATAGGTGCTAACCTTCCTCAGTTGGCCCGAGAATGCTATTTCATCGAGGCCAGTTGTCAAGCAGAGCCTTCACAGCTTGTATCCCAGTTCATGGACAAATGTATCATATGTACCAAATCCACGCAAAGACAAGCACCTGGAACTTTTTGAAAGTGGAGTAGAAGAGATGGAGTGATTTCGCTCCTCCCAGCTGTCAAATAGAGCCTTCACAGCTTGCATCCCAGATTGTGAACATATGTATCATATGCGCCGAATCACATGAGGGCAAGCACCTGGCACTTTTTGAAAATAGAGTACGAGGGAAAATTTGTATAAATAGATCACCAAAAGAATAAAGAGGGGGAGGACTTTTTGAGGGAAATATTGTAATAGAGTTTTTCATTTGAGAAGTTAATAGAAGCAAATTCGAAGATTCACGATTCTGTCACGACTGTGTTGCAAGTTTGTTTCATTATGTTTCTTGTTTCTTTTCATTTCACTCTTCATAATTGATGTGTATCACTATAATTTAGTAGGACCACTATTATAGTGAAAGGATTTCAGTTTTCTGTAATTGTTTCTTGTCTTTCCTCTGCACCAGCTATTAGCGGGTGTAAGACCAATTTACATTTACAGAATTTCATATTTATTTACACTATGTCAATTATCTCCATGTTGATTTCTTCTTCTGTGTATGTGTGAGTTTTCTATTGACAGTAATCTTACGTTATCTACAGCTAAACGTCTTTCTCCCACCCTACATCTTTTTACAAAGAATAGTACAGTTACGGGAAAGGGCCCTCAGTTTTCATTCTTATTTCGTTCTCCATAAAAAAAGTTTCTCTTTATTTTAATCAAATTGAAACAGCATTGAAATATTTGTTTTATATCATTTTCCATATTGGTATTGTTCCTCAATGACTGTTCCTGCAACAACTCAACCAAATATTCCACCCAGACTATCCAACCAAATACATATCACTTTAAATTGTTTTGACATAATCCTTAAAACTGCGAACACCCGGGAGGAATTGGAACTTTCATGGGCAGCCATTGAACAAGATATTACTACCCAGGAACAGTTGGAAGCTAGACAACGAGAACGTATAAATCCTCATTAGTTTCCCATACCGAAGGTTAGTATAATCCTCTATCAACCTTTAGTATACTTTCGGATGCCTTGACACTGTACTTCTAAGACTTAAGTATAGACTCAGGAACAACACCTGGAAAATGGTTGTCTTCTTTGAGCAGGTTGATTTCTTCCATGCTGATGATTTCCTTGAGTAGGGAGTGCATTATTTATTTATTCTACAGATTCAGTCCTAACACCTTTTTCTTTACTCCTCCTGGGTGGTTGATTGTCTTCCTTTGTTTCTACAGGTTTGTTCTTGTCATTGGTTGTAGATTTGACAAACTTGATGGGCTCTTTGTTTCTTGGTTGACCACTACTTGATCCCTCTTCATAACCAAAACTAGTTTTCAGCTTTGGATTCCTTTGCTGATTCAGAATGGTGGCTAATCCTTCTGAGGCTTTGATACTTGACAGATTCTGATGATACAAGGCTTGAAACTTCTCCAACTCTTTCCTTGTTTTCACTACTTCTTCCAAGGCTTCAGATCTTGCCTTCGTTTCTGATAATTGTTGTTTCATAATGTCCTCTATTTTCTTTGCCTCTTCTAATTCCACTTTTAGTAGGGCAAAGTCTTCATCAATCTTTTTAGTGCCTTTCTTGAACTATATCAGCAATTGTTTTTTCTTTCTCTTCTTAAGTCTGAGTCTGTCAATCTCTTCCAAAGCATCGATCAGCTCTCTTTCCAAGTCAACCACATCTTCTTCATCATTATCATCACTGCTTGTGATTTTATTATCATAATCCTCTTTGTCCATAAGCATGAATTCATTTGCCTTATCTTCACGGGAAGAGTCACTATCGATGTCTTCTGAGGAGTCATCATTATTTACACATAAACTTTTCTTTCTATCAAATCTTTTGGATTTGTACTTCTCTTCACCTTCATAGTTCTGGTCCTTCTTCTTGTGTGAACACTTATTTCAAAGTGACCTATCTTACCACAGTTAAAATATTTGAGTGGAATCTTTCCTTGATATTTTCCTGATCCTTTCTTTAACCTTCTCACAAATTTTGCCTCAATATCATCTAAATCTGAATCAGTATCCTTGTCTTCTTTAAAAGATGCTTCTCTAGTAATGGATTTATCTTTGTTGATTCTCATTTCATATGTAGTTAAAGTTCCTA
>ML784532.1:1248248-1261076 GCA_009831015.1 Picea engelmannii
CTAACTGTTTCATCTTCATTCATCTTTAGTTGTTCAAACTTCAACCTAAATGTTTGAAGTTTGGCATCTTTTACTTTCTCATTTCCTTCATAGTTGCTAATAAGTTTATCCCACATTTCTTTGGAAGTTTGAAGATGCATCACCTTTACAAACTCGTCTTCTGCAAGTCCATTCAAGATAGAATTCATTCCCTTAGCATTAAAGATAAATTCTAAGTTATCATCCTTGGAAGCTAGCACAACAGGCTTTATGTATCCAGTCTCTACTATATCTCAAACATCAGCACCTAACGCCATTAGGTATGTTCTCATTCTAACCTTCCAGAAGAAAAAAATTGTTCCATCAAACAAAGGAGGATTAGTGGCTGAAGTCCCTTCATGAATTGTCATGTTTAAGCTTACAGATCTACCTTTAGATAAAAGGAACCTGCTCTGATACCAATTGTTGGACAACTAAGAGGGGGGGTTAAATCAGTTGTTACCGTGCTTAAACAATTATGCTTATTTTAAACTCTTTGCAGAGAACTTAATGATAATCACAATAATGGATGGAGGTAAGCAATAGAACATTCGACATCAGTCACACATATGAAATATACAGAGATAGATATTTCCTAAGGAAACCCATAAAGGGTTAAAACCTCTTCTTCTTGGTATGATAAGTAATCTTTACATTCTATACATTATCATACATATGAGCTCCAACTCATTGTGAGGCTACAACCTCTATTTTGCAGGCTGCAACTTGCTGAGAGCACCAACTCTTTGTTTTCTCTAGCACCTACTAGAAGGAAGCACCAACTCTCTGGTTTCTCTAGCATCCACTAGAAGGAAGCACCAACTCCCTGGTTTCTCTAGCACCCACTAGAAGGAATCACCAACTCCCTAGTTTCTCTAGCACCCACTAGAAGGAAGCACTAACTGCCATGTTTCTCTAGCACCCACTAGAAGGAAGAAACAACTCCCTAAGTGTTTCAGCAGTAACTGGATGGAAGCACCAACTTCTAGTCACACAGGCACCAACCTGTAAAACAGAGAACAATAGTTCTCCCTTGCACTACCTTACCACCCTGGTTTTTCTGGCTGCAACCAGATGGAGGCTACAACTCCCTGTGTTCGAGCACCCACTTGAACCTATGAGGGAAACAGTCCTCCCTATCACCTCCCTACCACCTTGAAATATCATTTTTTTCTACTAAAACTTATTACAGTGATTCAATAGTTGTCATTGGCTTACCAAGCTTATCATTGTTTTGCTATGCTACTATATTCTCATGTATCAGTGTCTCTATGCCTACAAATTCTTATGCTTATTGATCTTCTTCTTTTCTCTACAAGTGCACCTCAGCCTTCTTTTACTATCTCAGCTATGCATCTTTGTTCTTTGCTTCTGCTGCACTTTATGCTCTGTGCACCATGTCCCTTCTATGCACCATTCCTCTTCTGTGCATTTCAGCTGCTGCACACTGCCTCCTTCTACATGACTGAATCACTCTCAACAACAACATCCATATCTTCTTTGTTCTGCGTATATTCTCTTTGTGCATCTTCTACATCCTCTATACATAGTGCCTCTGCATGTTCTTCATAGTGCCACAGTTGTTCTCATCGAGTTGTTCACTGCCACTCCACTTTTAGCTCTACTTCGCTCACTCAAGCCTTAAAAAGAAAACCGCATCTCTATTCTTTGCTTCTGACTGTTTAGCAACTATTACTCATCTCTGAGTTTTATATCAAGCTCTCCAACCTGTAATTTTACTCTTCTTATAGTTCATCATGTTTTTTTGGTTAGAACAACTAACATTCCACCATCATTCCGTTTCCATTTTATCCTATACCACTTATTCAATTACACCTTGAATCACCAAGAAAACACATCAGCAACTAAATCGCCAACTGTCCAAGAACCATGATTCTGTTCTTCTAATTGAATCATAACTGAACAGTTAATCATCAAGAGAAACAATAACCCTTCTATCGGATGCTCAAATAGCCATCACTGTTGGATTAAATTCACAGGGTCTTGCGTTTATTTCGCCATTTCACATTTCAGCATTTCGACATTTCGACATTCCTGTGGTGAAGAGCCTCGACTCTTCATGTTATGATTGTCAAAAAGGATCTTAGCTTGGTGTTATCTCCTCCCTCTCACATGACCATTGACGGTGACCATAGCCTACACCAAAGGGTGTTTTTTTAATTTTGGCATTTTAGCATTTCGGCATTCCTGTGGTGAAGTGTTTCGACACTCCAACTCCCAGTATCTGAAACCTACACCAAAAGGTGTTTTTCGCATTTCGACATTTCGTGATTTCGCAAGTCACGAATTCCTGTTGTGATTCATCTCGACTCTCCAAGTCACGATCTCTGAAACTCTATGTCGCAATTTCACATTTCAGCATTTTGCGATTTTGCATGTTGCAAATTCCTGTTGTGAGGCATCTCGACTCTCCAAGTCGCGATCTTCGAAACTCCATGTCACAATTTTACATTTCAGCATTTCATGATTTTGACAATTCTTGTCATGAGATATCTTGATGCTCCATGTTGCGATCCCCGAAACTCTGAAACTCCATGTCACAATTTCGCATTTCGCAACTTCGGGACTCCTGTGATGAAGAGTCTCGACTCTTGACTCCTCCAACTCCCAGTATCTGAAACTCCAAAATGGAGTCAGATCAACGGTCTATGATCTCCCTTTGATCAACGACTCAGATTGAATCATGGTTTTGTATTTTGTGATTTCGAGAGGATAGGGATTCTCCTTTCTGGATTCAGATCTGATGGTCATCGAGAATTTTGAATGGGATCCAATGATCACTATTGCTTCTCCTCCCGAGCTTACACATCCTTCTGACTTGGAATAATTTCTAAGTGTCAAAGGCCTCGACCTTTGATCCGTCTAAGATCTTGAGTACGCTATCTCTCTTGAGCTTTGGCAATGAGTTAACCTCATCCCTAGTTCACACCTACGCACTGCATGCGACTCTGCGCAAATCCTCCTAAGCTTACGTTGTTCCTATTTTTCCATCGCTGCACACTCTTATCTTTCCATCAATGACAAGCACACTCCTCTGATATTTCCATCAATGACAAGAAAACTCTACCTGTAAACATGCCAACAATATCCCCCTTTGGCATTGATGGCAACCCTGAACGACTGCACAAATCTGTTTGGACCTCCAACTATAGCATCCAGTTCGGACCACTCCCTTTCTCCCCCTTTGACATCAATGTCAGAGAAAACATGCTCCCCCCGAGGTGTTGTAGTATGTTTAAGAGGTATTAGATATTCAACCAACACAAACTCCCCCTGACATGATGGATTTTCTTATTTGAGTCCTGCAGAATATTTGTATCTAAATCAGAGTCTTCTCCTTCTGATTCTTGGACCTATTCATCTTTAGCTTCCGTTGTATCCCCTGTAGAATACTCAATATTGCTCACCTCTCTTACTGGGACTCCTTCATCAACCTTTTCTTGTCATAACTGGATGACTCCCCCTATCACTATTCTCTTTTCTTCTGACTATTTTCCCCCTTTGTTCCTAAAAGGTTAGCTTTCCTTAACAAGGTCTTTCCTCTTGTTATCTCTATAGGATGTCATGTATATCATTTTGTAAAACAAAATTTTGTTGTTGTCCTATTGAAACACTGCATAATTGTAGCTTGTACTTTTTAAATAACCCTTGGATCTCACCATTGATTCTCATCAATCTCTATTACTGAAATTTCATTTTTCTTCCATGATGCATACAATCCAAGGCTTTTATGACCATATTCAATCACAAGAAAAAACTGCTACAACCACTCTCATACCTTCTTTTCTTTTTCACAGACGAAGGACCTATATTAGGTTTCTTAGGAGTACTGATTTCTTCCTTGTTGTATCCAATACCAGATTTGTCATTTGGTGATCTCTGACTATCCAAGAGCTTATCCAGGCTCATGGAGCTATTTAAGAACTTTCTTTGGGTTTTTGACTTCTAAACCTTCAAAACTTCATCTTCCATCTTATGACAAGATTCTTCTTCTGCTTCTTCCATGGGATAGATGCTAACTGAACATTATTTTATTGTATCTGTGTAAGGTAGCTAGAGAGGTAGTGGGGGGGCCTAGAGGGCCCATAGTGATAATAGTGGAGTTCATTCAATGTAAGGTGGACTAGGTCCACTATATTATTAAATAAGGCCCACTATGGTAGTTAGATATAATAAATGGGTAATTAGATATAATTAATGTAAGAGGGCTTCTTAGAAGGTTCTACTTCTAGAAGATTCCTCCTCTAGAATGTTCTTAGGAGATGATAGCACTATATAAAGGGGTTTAAGAAATGTAATGAGACATGAAGAGAAATATTGTATTTGGAACAGTAGCTCAATAGGAGGATGCCCCATCGAAGAGGCAAGTGAACAGGAGATGATCCCTTCCATAATAGGATCCATTGTATGGTGTTGCCCTACCTCAAGGGTTTGGTAATAATAAAGTGTGGTTTCTTCTATCTTGCTTTGTGGATATATTATATATTCATTATTTGTGGTGATTATATTTGTAGATCTATTTGGTTCTTAACAATCTCTAGCCCCCCCTACTACCTCTCTAGCTACCTTACAATCTGTGTCTTCTTCTTTACTTGTAGTGGAGGATTCAATATCAACATAATTAATTGAACTTATTCCTTTAATCACCACTTGTCCTGAGTTTACATTTACCTTACACTCTATGGATGTGAACACCTCTTCACTGCCTCTATCACACTTTTGACTTGTGCTGAGCAAATTCGGTTTCAGACCATCCACAAGAAGAACGTACTGGGCATCTCCTTTGACATTACTCAAACTCACCATCCCTCTATCCTTGATTTTCCCTGGTTCGTCATTTTCAAGGATCACATTTCCTGTTTTGATTTTGCTTATAAGCAGAAACCTATCCTTTTCTCCAGTCATGTACTTGGAACATCTACTATCTATATTCCAGGGGTTCTTTTGTCTTTGAACCGACAACACTAATCCACACTTATCACTTTCTTTCTTCTTCCAAACCTTGACATTTTCAGCAAAGGAATTCAAATCTAATTTATAGTTCTTTAAGCGACAATCAACAACTTTATGTTCATAGTTATGACAGATGTAGCATTCTGGTTCGTTGATTAAAGAGTCAAAATGATTGTTATGCTTAACCTGTGTCCTTTTCCCAGCCATCAAGTGATTTGCAATCTGTGGAGGGATTTTACTTGGGTGTCTCATTCGTTTTTGTGGTAGATATCTATACCTTGAATGTCTTGCTTGCTCATATCTAAATTTTAAAGAACAGTTTACAACTTTGTGACCAAATTTAGAACAAAAAAAACAATATCCATAGAAAAATCCTTGGTACCTGGAAAATGGTTGTCTTCTTTGAGAAGGTCATTTTCTTCCATGTTGGTGATTTCCTTGAGAAGGGAGTGCATTATTTCTTTGTTCTACAGATTCATTGCTGGCACCTTTTTCTTTACTCCTCCTCGGCGGGTGATTGTCTTCCTTTGTTTCTACAGGTTTGTTGTTGTCATTGGTTGTAGATTTGACAAACTTGATGGGTTCTTTGTTTCTTGGCTGACCACTACTTGATCCCTCTTCATAACCCAAACCAGTTTTCAGCTTTGGATTCCTTTGCTGATTCAGAATGGTGGCTAATCCTTCTGAGGCTTTGATACTTGACAGATTTTGATGATACAAGTCTTGAAACTTCTCCAACTCTTTCCTTGTTTTCACTACTTCTTCTTCCAGGGGTTCAGATCTTGCCTTCTTTTCTGATAACTATTGTTTCAGAATGTCCTCTATTTTCTTTGCCTCTTCTAATTCCACTTTTAGCAGGGCAAATTCTTCATCAGGTTTTTTAGTGCCTTTCTTGAATTGTATCAACAATTGTTTTTGCTTTCTCTTCTTAAGTCTGAGTCTGTCAATCTCTTCCAAAGCGCTGATCAACTCTCTTTCCAAGTCAACCACAACTTCTTCATCATTATCATCACTGCTTGTGATTTTATTATCATAATCCTCTTTGGCCATAAGCATGAATTCATTTACCTTATCTTCACAGGAAGAGTCACTATCTTTGTTTTCACAGGAAGAGTCACTATCATTGTTTACACATAAACTTTTCTTTCTATCAAATATTTTGGATTTGTACTTCTCTTCACCTTCAGAGTTCTGGTCCTTCTTCTTGTGTGGACACTTATTTTCAAAGTGACCTATCTTACCACAGTTAAAACATTTGAGGGGAAGCTTGCCTTGATATTTTCTTGATCCTTTATTTAACCTTCTCACAAATGTTGCCTCAATATCATCTAAATCTGAATCAGTATCCTTGTCTGCTTTAAAAGATGCTTCTCTAGTAATGGATTTATCTTTGTTGATTCTCATTTCATATGCAGTTAAAGTTCCTAGGAGTTGATCAATGGACAGAGTTTTAAGATCATTTAGTTCTTCTATTGCAGAGACTTTTGGATTAAATTTATCAAGCAAAGATCTTAAAATCTTCTGAACTAAAATTGATTCTTCAATCTTCTCACCAAGACCCTTCATGGAATTCACAAGTTCTTCAACTCCTAAAAAATACTTGCTAATTGTTTCATCTTCACTCATCTTTATTTGTTAAAACTTCAACCTAAATGTTTGAAGTTTGGAATCTTTTACTTTCTCATTTCCTTCATAGCTGCTAATAAGTTTATCCCACATTTCTTTGGTAGTTTGAAGATACATCACCTTTACAAACTTGGATTCTGCAAGTCCATTCAAGATAACATTCATTCCCTTATCATTAAAGCTAAATTCTAACTTATCATCCTTGGAAGCTAGCACAACAAGCTTTATGTATCTAGTCTCTACTACATCCCAAACATCGGCACCTAAGGCCATTAGGTATGTTCTCATTCTAACCTTCCAGAAGACAAATTTTGTTCCATCAAATAGAGGAGGCTTAGTGGTTGAAGTCCCTTCATGAATTGTCATGTTTAAGCTTACAGATCTTCCTTTAGATAAAAGGAACCTGCTCTGATACCAATTGTTGGACAATTGAGAGAGGGGGGTGAATCAGTTGTTACCATGCTTAAACAATTATGCTTATTTTAAACTCTTTGTAGAGCACTTAATGACAATCACAATAATGCAGGGAGGTAAGCAATAGAACATTCGACATCAGTCACACATATGAAATATACAGAGATAGATATTTCCTAAATAAACCCATAAAGGGTAAAAACCTCTTCTTCTTGGTATTATAAGTAAT
The DNA here is from genome assembly GCA_009831015.1 of Picea engelmannii. Lineage (NCBI taxonomy): Eukaryota > Viridiplantae > Streptophyta > Pinopsida > Pinales > Pinaceae > Picea > Picea engelmannii. The sequence continues at coordinate 1,255,510 of ML784532.1, forward strand.
CTTTACATTCTGTACATTATCGTACATATGAGCTCCAACTCATTGTGAGGCTACAACCTCTGTTTTGCAAGCTACAACTTACTGAGAGCACCAACTCTCTATTTTCTCTAGCACCTACTAGAAGGAAGCACCAACTCCCTGGTTTCTCTAACATCCACTAGAATGAAGCACCAACTCCCTGGTTTCTCTAGCACCCACTAGAAGGAAGCACCAACTTCCTAGTTTCTCTAGCACCCACTAGAAGGAAGCACCAACTCCTTGGTTTCTCTAGCACCCACTAGAAGGAAGAAATAACTCCTTAAGTCTTCTAGCACCAACTAGATGGAAGCACCAACTTCCAGTCACACAGGCACCAACCTATAAAACAGAGAACAACAGTTCTCCCTTGCACCACCCTGCCACCCTGGTTTTTCTGGCTGCAACCAGATGGAAGCTACAACTCCCTGTGTTCAAGCACCCACTTGAACCTATAAGGAAAAAAGTCCTCCCTTGCACCTCCCTACCACCCTGAAATATCAATTTATTCTACTGAAACTTATTACAGTGATTCAATATTTGTCATTGTCTTACCAGGCTTATAACTATTTTGTTATGTTGCTCTACTCTCCTGTATCGGTGTCTCTCTGCCTGCATCTTCTTACGTTTTCTGATCTTCTGCTTTTCTCTACAAGTGAACCTCAACCTTATTTTACTATCTCAGTTATGCATCTCTGATCTTTGCCTCTACTGCACTTTATTCTCTATGCGCCATGTCCCTTCTATGCACCATTCCTCTTCTCAGCATTTCAGTTGTTGCACACTGCCTCCTTCTACACACCTGAATCACTCTCAATAGCAGCATCCATCTCTTCTTTGTTCTGTGTATATATTCTCTCTGTGCATATTCTGCATCCTCTATACACAATGCCTCTGCATGCTCTTCACCATGCCATGGTTCTTCTCATCAGGTTGTTCACTTCCACTCCACTTTTAGCTTTGATTCACTCACTCAAGCCTCAAAAATAAAACTGCATCTTTATTCTTTGCTTCTGACTATTTAGCAACTGTTACTCATCTTTGAGTTTTATCTCAAGCTTTCCAACCTATAATTTTACTCTTCTTACAGTTCATCACATTTTTCCAGTTATAAGAACCAACCTTCCACCGTCATTCTATTTCCATTTTATCCTATACCACTTATTCAGTTACACATTGAATCTCCAAGAAAATGCATCAGCAACTGAATCGCCAACCGTCCAAGGACCATGATTCAATTCTGCTAACTGAATCATAACTGAATAGTTAATCATGAAGAGAAACAACAACCCTTCTATCAGATGCTCAAATAACTAGCACCGTTGAATTAAATCCATAGGGTCTTGCCTTTATTTCGCCATTTCGCATTTTGGCATTTCGACATTTCGACATTCCTATGGTGAAGAGTCTCGACTCTTCATGTTATGATTTCCGAAAAGGATCTTATCTTGGTGTTAGCTCCTCCCTCTCACATGACCACTAACGGTGACCACAAACTACACCAAAGGGTGTTTTTCACATTTCGGCATTCCTGTGGTGAAGTGTTTCGACACTCCAACACCCAGTATCCGAAACATACACCTAAATGTGTTTTTCGCATTTTAGAATTTCGCGATTTCGCATGTCGTGAATTCCTGTTGCGAGGCATCTTGACTCTCCAAGCCACGATCTCTGAAACTCCATGTCACAATTTTGCATTTCGGCATTTCATGATTTTTGATGTCGCTAATTCCTGTTGCGAGGCATCTCGACTCTCCAAGTCACAATCTCCGAAACTCCATGTCGCAATTTCTCATTTTGTCATTTCATGATTTCGACAATTCTTGTGATGCAATATCTTGACGCTCCATGTCGCGATCCTTGAAATTCCAACACTCCATGTCGTGATCCCCGAAACTCCATGTCACGATCCCCGAAACTCCATGTCGCAATTTTGCATTTCGCAAATTCGGGACTCCTCTGATGAAGAGTCTCAACTCTTGACTCCTCCAACTCCTGATATCTGAAACTTTGAAATGTCGTGGTTTTGTGGGATTTATGCATTTCACATTTCACAACTTTGAGACTTCTATGATGAAGAGTCTCGACTCTTGACTCCTCCAACTCTCGATATCTGAAACTTTGAAATGGAGTCAGATCAATGGTCCACAATCTCTCTTTAATCAACAACTTAGATTAAATCATGGTTTTGCATTTTGTGATTTCGAGAGGTTAGGGCTCCTCCTTTTTGGATTCATATCTGACGATCATCGGGAATTCTGAATGGGATCCAACGATCACTGTTGCTTCTCCTCCCGAGCTTACACATCCTCCTCACTTGGAATAATTTCTAAGTCTCAAAGGCTTTGGCCTTTGATCCGTGTAAGATCCTGAGTACGCTATCTCTCTTGAGCTTTGGCAATGAGTTAACCTCGTCCCTGGTGCACACTTACGCACTGTGTGTGACTCTGCGCTAATCCTCTTGAGCTTACGTTGTTCCTATTTTTCTATCCCTACACACTCTAATATTTCCATCAATGACAAGAACACTCCTCTGATATTTCCATCAATGACAAGGACACTCTTCCTATAAACATGCCAACCCGGGTTAGGACCCTAACATGTCCTCCTCCTTAAAAACAACCTTGTCCTCAAGGTTTGAGATGTGGAAATTGATGCAGAATGGTAGTTGGTTCCCAAGTGGCATCTATTGGAGTTGTATCTTTAAATTGGACTAACACTTCCTTGATGGTCCTCTAACACAGGAGACGCTCACGTTGGTCCAAAACTACTTGTGGTTGTAGCCAAATGGATCCTTCTTTGGGTAACTCAGGAAGGTTGGTTTGATTTTGGCACTTAGTTCCAATCACCTTATTTAAGAATGAAACATGAAAAACATGATGTAGCTTGGAATGACTGGGCAAAGCTAACTAATAGGCCACCTATCCCACATGCTTGAGAACTATATAAGGACCATAAAATTTGGGCTCTAGCTTCTGACAATGCTCGGACTTGAGGGAGTTTTGCTTGTAAGGTTGCAGTCGAAGAAACACTTGGTCCCCTTATGCAAATTGATGTTTAGAGAGACCTTGATTTTCTTGTTTCTTCAAGTGATTCTGTTCCATGACCAAATTCTCTTTGAGGGTATGAAGAATAGCCTCTTGAATTGTAAGTGTTTGGTCAACCGCCTGGACCTTCGAGACACCAGGTAAGTATGAGAGAACTGAAGGTGGATTTTGTCCATATATCGCTTCAAAAGGATTCATGCGTGTAGTTGTGTGGTATGAAGTGTTGTACCACCACTTCCATTCAGCTAGGGGTAACCATGGAGCCCACTAATTTTTATTTTTCGAGGCAAAACACCTCAAATATGTTTCCAAACGCTTATTGACAACTTCTCTTTGACCATCAGTCTAGGGATGATAAGTTGTGATGAGATGCAATTGGGTGAATTGTATCTTGAACAGTTCTTACAAAAAATTGTTGGTGAAAGTTGGGTTGCGATCAGAAACAATAGAATGTAGCATTCCATGAAGCTTGAAGACCTGATCCATGAAAAGTTGAGCCACCATGGATGTTGTAAATGGGTGTTGAAGAGCACAAAAATGAGCATACTTCGAAAGGCGATTAACAACCACCATGATCACTGATTTATTTCCCGATTCAGGTAAGCCTATAATAAAATCGATAGAGATATCCCTCCAAATAGCAGGTGGAATTGGAAGTAGTTGTAGTGTGCCTAGAGATTTGACTGTTTCACCCTTGTTGTGTTGACACACATCACATTTAGCTACAAAATTATGAATGTCTTGTTTTATTCCATCCCAGAAAAAAGAGCGTTTTTCCTTGTCATAGGTTTTGGTAAACTCGGAGTGCCCAACTATGGGTGTAGCATGAAGCTTAGAAAGTACCTTGGATTTAAGTTTGGATTGTTTTCTTAAATACAAATGGCCTTTGTATCGAAGATCATCATGGAGCCAAGAGTACCCTGGGGAAGTTGGAGCATTGGACTGCAATTGTTGGATCAACTGTGAACTTTTTGGATCGTGTAGCCATTCCTGGTGGATGGCTTTGAGCCAATATGGTACAATGAAGGAAAGAGAAAAAAGGGATCCGTCATCTTCATACTTTCAGGAAAGTGCATCCACAACCACATTGTCTTTGTCATTTTTGTAAATGATGTCATAATCATATCCAAAGATCTTGGTCACCCATTTTTGTTGCTCTGGGGAGGAAATGAGTTATTCCAGAAAATACTTGAGGCTTTGATGGTCTATCTTAATTTGGAAGCATTGTCCCAATAGATAAGGGCACCACAGATCAACGACATGCAAAATAGCCAACATTTCCTTTTCATAGATTGAGTTGCCCAAATTTCTTTCAGACAGTTGCTTGCTGGTAAAGGCCAAAGGCCGACCCTCTTGCATAAGGATAGCACCAATTCCTTTCCCTGAAGCATCACATTCCAAGACAAAGGTCTTTGTGAAATATGGAAGGGCCAGGATTGGAGTGGTGCACATGGACATCTTCAAGGTTTGAAAATATTGAGTCATGACTGGAGTCCAAGTGAAAGAGTTATTTTTTAAGAGTGCAATGAGAGGTGTTGCAATGTTACCATAATTATTAACAAACTTGTGATAATAACCTGTTAAGCCCATAAATCCATGCAAGCTTTTGAGAGTCTTTGGTTGAGGCCAGTCTTGCATAGCTTCAATATTTTTAAGATCCACCCTAATGTCATCCTTTCCAACCAGATGACCCAAGTACTCAACTTTTGAGGCACCAAAAGAACATTTAGATTGTTTAAGGAAAAGTTAGTGCTGAGAGAGTAGATGGAGTGTTGGTTGTGGAGCTTGATTATATTCCTGATTCAGAGGTCCTTTATTTTAGCCGTGTTTATACCCCATGAAGTATTTACACCCCAGAAGTATGTACCCTCTTCCACGCGGGAGAGTGCAGAGGGGGGGTACCCCCTCTGCGGGGTCCGGGGGGGCTATCCCCCCGGCTAGGGGGTCTAGGGGCAAGTGGAACCCCAATGGGGGTTCGGGGGTGAAGCCCCCGAAGCAAAAATTTCCTTGTAAAAGTATATTGTAATTTCATTGTAAATCTGGACCATTCATTATAAGGTCGCAGATCTAATGGTAGAGATTATGTTAGGGTTTTTTGCCCTAGAAGGCAACCCTCTTTTATGAGGGAAATGTATTGCGGCTATGGATGATGGTGAATATTGTATTCTGAGAGAGGAGACTATGAGAGAAAGAAGAGGAAGTTACAGCGGGTTTTGATGTAGGTTGTATCCCTTCATTTGCTGGATAATAATAAAGGAACGACCTGGCAATTTCTCTGGTGGACGTAGCCCACACTGGGTGAAGCACGTAAATCTGTGTCTCTCTTGTATTGTGTGTCTTCTATTTTTTGTTTCTGTATTTGTTTTATTTTATTGCTCCGCGGTCCTGTTTTTCTAACAACTGGTATCAGAGCGTAAGGTAACTCGCAGGAAAAGAGGGTTCTTGGTTCGAGTGGGAGCAATGTCGGAAGATGGAAAGTTTAGGGTCGAGAAATTTAATGGCCAA
>ML784532.1:1280203-1292872 GCA_009831015.1 Picea engelmannii
CCAAAGAGTAGGCCAACCTAATCATAGAGATGAAATTCCATTAAACCCCCAGGTAGTACTTGAACCATTTGAAAGATGGGCCTTAGACTTTATAGGACCCATCAACCCTCCATCCAATCAAAAAGTTTATATAGTGGTCTGCAAAGACTACATGACTAAATGGGTGGAAGCCAAGGCACTCCACAGAGCGACTGAAGAAGAAGTTATAAATTTCTTATTTAAAGACATCTTCACCAGATTTGGAATTCCAAGAGAATTAGTTACAGATGGAGGACCTCCTTTCACTTCTCATGGGTTCAAATCCACCCTTCAGAAATATCATATTCAGCAGAGAATGACTACAACATACCACCCCCAAGCCAATGGACATGTGGAAAGCACAAACAAAGTAATAGAATCCATTCTCACAAAAACAATGAAGGAAAATAGAAAGGATTGGTCCTACAGGCTCCCTGAAGCACTATGGGCCTACAGAACTACCTGGAGAAATACTACAAGATTCTCTCCCTATGAATTAGTCTATGGAAAGAGTGTTGTCTTTCCTGTGGAATTTGAGATAAAAACCTTAAGGACTGCTTTAGCTATCAACCTTGATTTAACCGATGCACAGACAGTCAGGGTGCAGCAGCTTAATGAACTAGAGGAGAAAAGACTAGATGCCATTCAGCAAACAACCATAATTCAACAGCAAAGATCAAAATGGCATGACAAAAATATCAAGAACAAGCAGTTCCAAAAAGGTAATTGGGCCCTACTGTATGATTCTCGGTTCAAAGAATTTCAAGCGAAACTACGTACACGATGGCTTGGACCTTACGAAGTATACACAGTTTTCCCCAATGGAACAGTAAGGCTCCTCACAATCGATGATTCTAGAACTCCGTTACTTGTAAATGGTCATCGGCTCCGTCTATACCAGCAACCTATTTCTAAAGAAGATTTTAAGGCCAAATGCATGGCAGACGCCCATCTTCTCTTCGTTGAGGGGGTTTCTACCCCTAATTGCAATTAATTCCTTTAAGTTAATTTCTTTAGTATTAGATTAGATTAGATTTTATTTACTAATAATCCCTATCAAGAAATACCATGTTACAATCGATTTTTGCAGATTCTCGATTGAAGCACAACCACTAGGAGAGGAAGATCCTACTTCAAAGAGACAAGCTTTCACCATTATGAAACACCACTGTTCAGCACTGTTGACTTTCACGATGCTGAAACACCATTGTTTAGCACTGTTGACTTTCCCGATGCTGAAACACCACCGTTCAGTACTCCTGACTTTCCCAATGTTGAAACACCACCGTTCAATACTCTTGACTTTCCTTCATTACCGAAACACCACTACCACCAACCCCACACCTAATCCCCCATCATTGATCAGCAACCTTTTACCATTTTTCCCCTTTCCTCACCATTCTTCATCGACGAAACAACACCGTCCATCAATTGTTTCGCCTTTTCTTTTCTGTTGCTGAAACACCATTGCAAACAACTTTTCATCATTTTTCCCGATGCTGAAACACCATTGATCAACACTTTTTATTTTTCTTACTCCCAAAACACTACAGTCCGCCATTTCCTCACCATTCTTCATCGGCGAAACAACATCGTCCAGCAATTGTTTCACCCTTTTCTTTTCCGTTGATGAAACACCACCGTTCAACACTCTTGACTATCCTCCGATGTTGAAACACCACTTTTGACTTTCTTCCATTGCTGAAACACCACTGTTCAACACTCTTGACTTTCCTCCAATGCTGAAACACCATTGTTTAGCAGTTTTTCACAGTTTCTCATCACCGAAACAACATTGTTTCGTTCTTTTCTGTTGTTGAAACACCAGTCTTTCACCATCATCTGTCAGCAAGATTTTATGCCCTCATATTATAGTTCATCCTTCCAGTAAGCAAACCCTCGACACAATTCATCTATTAGATCAAAAGTATTCGCCACGATAGGACTACCACAGACAGGCACGATATTTTGTTTGCAGAACGACGAATCAAAAGGTAAGGCGAGGTATGTAAATTTTATGTAATTCAGTTAGACTATAGTTAATGGGAAGATTCTATATCATTATGACCACTCAAGTGAAATCATTACTAGCCGCACTTGACGAGAGGGGAGGACACATCAAATCTTTGATACCATCATTTCACATGCATTCATCGCCGCCATCCTTATTTCACCAGCCTTTCGCGCATTTGACCACCATTCTTGCATAACGTCACTCGGAAAACTCACTCTGCACAGAAGCTGATACTCAAACTCTTGACACTGTATATTACCGAGCTGGTAGCCATGAGAGGATATGTCATACGGAACGAGCCCGCCACCACAACGTTGTTAGAACATTATCCAGTAGCTTATCAAATCTTCCAGCAGGTAGGATGGCTCAATTACTTTCAGAGACTACAGGGGTATAATGAACAACAGGTCCTGCAATTCGCCCAAAACCTTCAGGAGGACCATTCTGTCGTTGAAGGGGTCTGAATATCAGTAACAGAAGAAGATATAGCACAGGTCTCAGGCTTCCCTATCGATGGCACTCGCATGTTCATCCATAATCATATCATTCAGAATGATCTGCAGAACTTCTTCCTGCCAGAAGAACGAATTTAATTTAAAGGAAGGGGTGTTCAACTCAGCTCATTGCCACCCTCATGGCCAGAAGTCGCAAGATTCATCAAACATTACCTGACCTGCGAAGGCTGATATCAGGTATTTTATCAGCACGACTTTCTTCTGCTATCTCATTTAAGGCATAATAGACGTGTCAATATTCCTTATTATTTCATGGGCTGTCTGAAAAATATGGCACACTATTGCAGAATGGCCAAAGATCCCACCCTTTCACTCACCCACCACCGTCTTGTCCAATTTCTCATCCAAATGGGTTTTTCTCAATAAAACCTCCCACTAAATAACCCACCAATAAACCCCCAAGCAGCTGCCAAAATTCCTGAAAATCCCTAGGAGCAGCAACCGCAAAACCCTCCAGACTCCCCCGAAGTACCCAATAGCCCGCCCACATAACCAACCAGTCCAATCAATTCCCCTACCATACCAAATCTGCCACATACCTTACCAGAATCATCCACTCCCGCCCTTCATATTCTCAGTGATGACTCTGAACTAGATAATTCCTCCTGCCCCATAATTGAAGAAAGACCTTCACGAAAATGAAAAAAAACTCCCCTCTTTCCACCATTCTTACGGAAAAAGCGAACAAGAGCCTCAACAAGGCCACCCTTTATTACTACTACCCTAGATCGTCCATCGATTCGACTGATACCCCGTACACCTAAAACCTCCCCAATCTCAGGATCTTTACCTATTCCAACCACGGGCACTGAAACACAAGAACCAGATGCCCAGGATGCTGCGACATCATCTGTCTCAAATAAAGTAGCTGAAACACAAGAACCAGCTACCCACTCAGTGGCTGAAACAAAAGAACCAGCCATAGATGAAACACAAGAAACAACTACGGCTGAAACACAAGAACCAACCGCTGATATTGAAATTGAGTTATAGGAACCAGATGCCCAGACATCATTTGTTTCAAATAAAGTAGCTGAAACACAAGAACCAGCTACCCATCTAGTGGCTGAAACACAAGAACCAACCACTGATATTGAAATTGAATTACATGAATCAGAGGCCCAGAATGTTGCAACACTACCATCCTCAAGCAAAGTAGCTGAAAAACCAGCTACCCATTCAGTGGCTGAAACACAAGAACCAACCGTTGACATTGAAATTGATATACAGGAATTAGAGGTTCAGGGTGCTGCAAATTTACTTTTCCTACACCAAGAAGCTGAAACACAAGGAGCAGCTACCATTCCTGCAGCTACTCCCCAACAACCAGAAGCAACAATGGCATCTGTCTTGCAGGAAAACGAGTTTTTAAAGTCTGAACTAGAAGCATATAAGCAGGAACTAGCCAGGGAAAAGGAAGCATATGAAAAGGAACTAAATTTGTACACCTTGGGCTGTATAGCAACCTTGTCAGAGAAAACTACAGCAAGCCTGTGTAAAGAATATATGTGTTTCCAATGTGGGGATATTTACTATCAAGTAGGCTATAAGGTAATTCAAGTCCCAGTGCCAGGAGCATCCCCTACTACTTCACCTTTTGTAGCCAAGGAAGAACCTGCTGCAACAAAAGAACCAACAGGCCCTCCCAAGCTTAAGACTGAGCCCTGCATTGCAACAAAAGAATCCCCTACCTTTGTCAACAAGGTTGTACAGACAATACCTATGGAGGAATTTACACCTCCCAATCAGATGAATCTCTCCACTTTTAGGGAACAATTTACTCAAACCTTACCTCATCCCACTACTTCCAACGCTGAAACACAGACTCAGCTATGGGATGAGTAGGCAGCAATACAAAAATGGAAGAAGGAGTATGCTGAAACACAAGCCAAAAACCTGCAAGTGCACAGACAAATCTGGATAAATCATACTTACTCAAATTGGGAAACATTAGAACAGACACGCCAGGAAGCTCGTGACCTTAAGAAGCAGAAAAAAGAATTGAAAGGTAGATTGGCCCTAGTACTGGTATTTGATTTGGTACAAAAGCTACTAGCCACAAGAAAGCCATCCTGCAACTACTCCTTATTCCTTATGGACCGAATCACTTGGTTTCAGATCAAATTCATTATAGAAGGTAAACCCCATGTAGTACTACACCCAACAGATTTTGTCAAAACGTTTGTAGCAGCCTCTACTAGGGATCAACACCTCCTCTGTGAGGCATATTTCCACAACGAAGCCATCCCTGAGAACATGCAGCTGAACCTCAATCCTCTTGTTGGGGACATTCAGATTCGAGCGTTCACCTCCTTTCTCCACAATCAAATCATTTGGCAAGATGACTTCATGGCTGCTAAGCACAATGAAGATAATCGCCTCCTCTGGATTAGACCAGAACCACAGAAGGCAGCTACCTTTATCACAGAATATTATGAGTTCTTAAAACAACCAGGGGTGACTGAACATGTTCAGCACCTACAATCAGAAGTGCTCCAGGATTGTCAGCACATCATCAGATCCATAGAGATTCCTTCCCTCCAGGCAAATAACCTTTTTTGGCAGCAATCCATGGAGAAGAGACAAGAACAAAATCCTTTTGGCCCTGCCAACCTAGAGGTAGAAATTTCCAGGATACCTAACTACATCCAGTGTGTTTCGCATTGTGCTAAAAACTAGATAGGGTACAGGTTTTATTTTTCTGTCCTCTGGTTGCCAATAGAAAGGTATCAAATCAGTTATAAGCTGCCTAAGAAGGCAGAAACAACAGCATGGCAAAGATTACAGCAGGTCTAAGGGTTCAGAACACCAACGGACAGTACCTCCCACAGTTACTGCTTGAGTAACTTACATGCTCAGAGTCGGTATCCTAAGTCTGATTCAGAGTGAGTTGCCTGAGGACATGCAACACCTTGAGTTGGGGGGGATGTTAGGACCACACAATGTACCTTTTTGCCTATACGTTTTTCCACTATTATACTCTTGATCACCCATATTTAAACTCATACTATCACTTTATCTGATCATTCCAAAGGTATACAACGTCCCTTCTCATTACTATACGTTTAATCTGTTTTGCATAATATTTTACATCACTCTTGTACTTAACCATTGATTAGAAATGTATAAGTGTTCAAACTGCAGATTAGCATTTGAAGCCTGTTGCTGAAACACAGAGCTATTACACAGTCCAAGGTCGCAGATGCTGAAACACAGAGCTGTTACATAGTCCAGAGTCGCAGATGCTAAAACACAGAACTGTTACACAGTCCAAGGTCGCAGATGCTGAAACACAGAACTGTTACACATTCCAGAGTCACAGATGTTGAAACACAGAGGAAACCGCTAGGACCGACGATGCTAAAACAGAGAGGAAACCGCCAGGATCGATGATGCTGAAACACAGAGGAAACCGCCAGGACCGACGATGCTGAAACACAGAGGAAACCGCCAGGACCGACGATGCTGAAAAAAAAAGGAAGCCATTACAGTCAGCAGTCAACAAGCACCAACCGTCACTCCTACATGATGCTGACACAATCGAGAGCACAATTCCCATGACTGAAACAACCCGCGATTCACGATGCTGAAACAGCTTCAGCAGCAACAAGATGAAGCTGTTACTCCAACCATAACAACAATACCTCATTCAACACTTGTAATAGCATTCTGTTGCGCGAGACTAGGATATCCTATTCTGGTTTAGAAAGTAGATCCAACTAAATATAGGACTCAGATACACATTGTAATTTTTGATCAATTGCATCGAAGGGGTTCCCTCTTTAAATAAGAGGAAATCAACATTCGAGGGATCCAAGTTTTTATGTATTAAGAAAGCTTCAAGAGAGAGGGACGTATTTCATTTCCAGATTGTAATATGATATTTTGATAGATGAATAAAAGACCTCTTTGAGTATCCTTCTATAGCTTTCTCATTTCAGGGGAATCTTGTGAGAAGGGAGGGCCCACCTTCTTCACAAGATTCACCCGTTAGTTTTAGAGTGTGTTAGTGTAATTTCTGTTTGTGCCTTGATTAACTTTCATCTGCTGAAACACTACTTTTTGAATTCTGCTTTGCTGAAACACTATTGAACTCTGTCTTGATAAGAACTTTAGTTTATTGAATGTTACATTATTTTTACGAAGTTCGTAATTCTTTTTATTAGCAATCTCATGTGATTATTTTATGAGGCTAGCCAGAGATTGGGTTAAGGGTTCTTGCTCAGAAAGGAAGGGATCAGAATATCATGTTCTCTGTAGATTTCAATTACTTCTGCAAGTGTGCTAGCCAGATATTGGGTTAAGGGTTCCTGCTCAGAAATGAAGGGATCATAATATCCTGTTCTCTGTAGATTTCAATTACTTCTGCAAGTGTGCTAGCCAGAGATTGGGTTAAGGGTTCCTTCTCAGAAAGAAAGGGATCATAATATCTTGTTCTCTGTAGATTTCAATTACTTCTGAAAGTGTGCTAGCCAGAGATTGGGTTAAGGGTTCCTGCTCAGAAAGGAAGGGATCAGAATATCATGCTCTCTGTAGATTTCAATTATTTCTGCAAGTGTGCTAGCCAAAGACTGGGTTAAGGGTTCCTGCTCAGAAAGGAAGGAATCAGGAGGTCTTGTTCTCTGTAGATCTCAGTTATTTTACAAAAGTGTGCTAATCAGAAATAGGGCTAAGGGTTCCTGCTCAGAAAGGAAGGAATTAGATGGCCTTGTTCTCTGTTAGATAGAGTTAACCTTCTCTGCATTACTGTTTTCATGAAAGAGTATTAATCAGAAATAAGGTGTTGAAGTCTTTGCTTGAGAGTAAGGGTCTTGTTCTCTGGTTACAGAATAGTTGTTCTTTCTTGTTGCAAGTGTTATTTTAATTTAATCCAGGATTCTTTAGATTAATCTTTAATATCTGCAATAGGTAGGTTGCTTTCCTGTAATTTAAGTCAGAACTTCAGTTCATTCAAGGCAAGTGTGATTAGTATAGTTTTCTTTACTACAATTTAAGTTGCTTTTGGAATTGAGCATATATAGTGCATGGTTATCTTTGAAATAACAGACTTCCCTGGGTTGACAATTTATGTATCACTTGATTGTTTGAATTAATTAAGCAATTATAGTGATCAACAACAACATTGGCACTGAGTTGTTTCACTTCTTGTTGGATCTCGATGAAATTAGATTGCAAGATATTGAAGTGATCTTCTAGGTCTTGGCTATGGGTATGGGCTATGATGACGAGGAAATCGAAATGGGGCGGGTGGGGTCAAAATTGTTTCCTGAAAAGTGATATGTATGAATGTGATAAGGGAGAAGAGATGAATCCAATGGAATAGGTCTCAAATAATGGTGCAAAAATTTCTAGACTTTTTTTTTTTTACACTTGCAGAGTATACTCCAGTCTGAAGAATACTGCAGTAATGAAATTCCCAAATGATTAACTAGGAAGAAATGTTTAGTTATTTGGCAACCTGAACACATTTGCATGGCAAGAGATCTTGTCTGTTTTAATTTGTTAATGTTTCTGTCCCCAAGGGTTAGGTATTCAAGGGTTCTATAGACAAGGGTTTTCCCTGTGTTATAGCTCTCTGATATATGTGCGGGGTCCAACGGTAGTATTCGGCCCAATATATCAGGGAACTAACTAAGGAGGATAGACCGTACCCTTAGCCATACTACCCAGGTACTAGAGAGTATCTTCCTGAGTGTTTTTCTTGGTGGCACTATAGCAGTCAGACGACCGATCGATTTATCTAAAGAGGGCTTCAGGTAATCTAGGTTGATCTGTACATAGTTGTTGTCTGATGTACTACCACTCTAAGGGGTACCAACAAGGGTTACAAGGGTGGCCAACAGATATGCACTTAAGTACCACTTGTATTTCCTGCATGTATGAATCCATCAACTGCGGGTTTATGTTCATAACGACAGATCTCTATGGCTTAAAGACGTTGGAATACGTATCTACCCTGAAAAAAAATTTAACCCACACTTTTTGCCAAGGAAAATGATTTGATACCACTTGTAATATACCAGATACAAAAAGTATGCAGAACAAAAATAAAATGCTAGAAATGGTAGAATAACAACAATATAACCAGAACAATCACCACCATAGCACTGAAATGATATAAGAATAACAAAAGAAATAACACTTTCATTCTAAAAGGAATGTTCACGGGCCTCTTTGAGGGGGCAACCTCCATTTGAGTAGATATCTATTACAATAATATCCAAGATAGGGTTCTCATACCCTCGACTCATATGTATACTAAATATGTCTATCAAAACAAGCATCTAGAGGAAGATCCTTCTAGAAGTGGAAGCTTCTATTAGGTCTTCTTACATTCGACTTATTCTATTTTATTGAAAGGCCTTATTAATATTGACCTTTATTACATATGAATATATTTTTCTACCTATTTGCAGGTTAGGAACCTAATAAAACATGCCCCTATACTGCCCATATAGTATACCAATAGTATTAGAGCATAATACAATTGTGAAAGAGTAACACTATGGTAATCATTATGAGCTTACTGCGATACTAGTAATGAACTAGTGTTACATCTTGATTGAATGATTGTTTCTGTCATTAATGGTTTTATAGGACGTACAATAAAATAGGTATTTTTCATATCTATATTCATTGAGTGAGGGAAGTTCAAGTAGAATAGAGGAAAGTGAGACATCTAGTAGGTCTAACAAGTGAAGATCAACTAGAGGTGAGAAGATCATAAGAAAATTCCATACACACATGGAATTTTTTATTGCGAAAGGGGGATCATGTTCATATGAGAATGAGAGAATAGACAACATTGATGTGCCCTTGAGGTACAAACATATAGTGAAACAATGGGTACCCAAGGATCTTCCTGAAATAAACATTGATTTTTGTGTAAACGAAAGGATATACTGGATTGCTCCATCGTCATTACATGGTTTGGAGATATTTTCCATGGATGGAATAAAGGTCTGTTATGACAGATTAATTGAATTGATGGAGTACATCGGACCCTATTATATCTACAAATATTGGATGCCAATAGTCCAATATACAAAAAGTATGTGAAGATATGACTTGGCTACGAATTATATATAGCTAAAAGACAATGATCAAAATAAAGGAGAAACTATATACATTGACAAAGGGCCAAAAGCAACAGGGAATATTGCATGGTTTATAAACAGTACATGACCCGCAACCACAAATAACCGACCCAATTGCGTATTTGAGGGGCATGAAGGAAGCCATGTATTCATATGTGCAATAAAATCAATAGTTGTAGGGGAAGAGTTATTGATTGATTACAATTTGAATAGAATAGATACATATGTTGCTATTATGGGGGCGGTAAATATACTAATTTACCCAACCTGTAAGCAATGACTCTCATATTTTATGATTTTCATTATGTTCTTTACGGTGTTAATCCATTTGGAGAGCTTCGGTTTGTTTAGTACTCAATGTGTCCTATTTTTTTTATCAGCATCTGAATTTCTCATAAATTTGAATTTATTTCTCATGATAATGATCATAGTTCTAATTTTACTATAATGTGGAAGGATGATCATGGTAAATCAAAAGCGACCTAAAAACAGGTAAATGAACAACAATTTTTGAATTGCATTTAATGTGCATTTTATTTATGTGGCGATCAATTATTTTATTTGTTTACATAACTGAATTATCATTTATTTTGTCAAATATGTAGTCAACGGGACATGATGTTGACGATGATTCGCTCGGTGAAATGGATTTGTATGAATCCCTTGACCCTATGGTTTTAATAATAAAAAATATCAACAAAGGAAACAACGAACTAACTCACTTGTTAGATATTCTAGATCAAATTCCTAAGGTTGAAGAAAGGATCAGAGAAGTTATGACAAGTCTTAATACTTATAAGGTAATAACCATAATTTCAAGTGGTTTTATTTTTATGTCATAAGATCAATTATTAAATATTTATTTTTAACTTTTACATTATCTAAACGAACAAATGTTTTCTCTCTTATATAGAGATTTTTGGATCCTTCTGACATCGACATGCATGGTATCGGTATTAGTGGCACTGCACAGACACCATAGGGTCCCAACGTAGGCCCTCGTATAGATTACAAGGTGCAACTATTCATATAGCCACCTTCCACACCATTAGGTGGGAGCCAGGACACGCCCACCGAGGAAGCAGCCACACAGGTAGGCTCTAGAGGTGGTGACGGAGATGAGGCCAATGATTTGAAAAACTATATGGTTTATTTTCCAAAAGAAATATGTGTGGCCAGCACAGGGACCCTTAAGGGAACCATTATGGTCAACACGGAAGGGATTCCATTAAATCAAGTTAAAGTCCCAGGTAATTTAAATTTATTTTTTTTCTTTCATGTTCTCTATGTAGACAAATATAAATCATCTAAATTATTATTTTTAAATTAATAATCATATAATCATTTTATGTGTAGGGAAAAATGATTTTTACAGGTCCTTAGAGAATAAGGCTTTGCTGATTTTTGGGCCCACCATACGGAAGAGGTGGAATTCCCATAATTCCAACCTCAAAAAAGAATTTATGGATTATCTAGAAAGTCTTTTTGGTGTTGATACTTTTAATAAGACCTTGGCCATCGTCACAGCTGGACAATATTTAAAATATACACGAGAAACATATAGGAAGCACTTGAAACAAAATGATAGGTATGATCATCCTCTGATGATTCTAGAGAGGGAGTGGAAGGCCCTCATTGAGGACGCAAAAGAGAAGAAATTGACAGATGAAGGAAAAACACCCTCTGGTCCCAGAAGGTAAATTACAATTTCAATTGAATACCTTCAATTTTTTCTAGATGTAAATAAAATTGTGGTATATATTAACATACTTGAAACTTTTGATGATAGGTTGACTGACACGTCAAAGGCCACAAAAGAAATGCTTTCTAAATCTATCCAACACAGGCTAGGCCAGTGTGGCTACTTGAAGTTTCAATCATGAATTGTAAGTACCTAAACATCTTATTTTTATCTCCTTAAAACTTTTAGGTAATTGCAATGAATAACATAAAAAACACATACTCTTATGTAATGCAGGGTGACGAGTTTGGTACTGAAACCACGGAGGAAGACCTCAAGCTTGGTTACAAGTATGGCTATAAAGCGGTAGATGAACACCAAAAAAGCTTGAGGAAGATAACAATAACCAATTTCCAAGATAAGGTAAATAAAATTCAATCCATATTAACCTTTATTATTAAAATAATACAGTCATGTTGGATATTATTAATATTTACAACTTTGTTTTAATCAGGGAAGCAACACTGTCAATGAATGCACTAGTATTGGAGAGCAGTGGGTTGATAGCAGTTTGTAACCAAAATATGGTTCTGATCCCATTCAGTCCCAATTTTCCACGGGGGTGCAGCCCCAATATGGTGCTACGACTGAGCTGGCACATGACGACAATATGAATGTATTTTAATCATATACTTAATAATTTCATAGTTATACATTTTGTACTTCTATTTTTTTTTTCTTATACATTTATGATTGTCCTTATAAATTTTGTGGTCTCAATGGTAGAGAATGTTGTACTTGAGGCTCATTCAGGTGAAGAGGAGCACATAGGGGCAACCATTCCAATGGTTCTGACCAGTGCACTAGGTAAATAATGACATTGCAGATGTTTTTTTTAATATTACTGAACTAGTTCAATGATATTTTAAAACTATCCACTTAAATTTTGTATTTTTTCTTTTGTAGGTGATGCCTCATCATAACGGCCTCCATTACACTGTGAGTACCCCATGACTATGCATGCTCTGTGTGATATGACACAATCACAATCAGATTTTGAAGAACACCTAGAGAACGAAGACATAGATATTGATGAAATGATTAGGAACTATCGAGCTAAGAAGAAGAGACAGGCTAAAAGTACTAAATGATCATGTACATGAATATTTTAATAATTATTTAATATAAAATCTATTTTCACCACATTCCTCTCACTCCAAATGGATCAAGGAAACATTTTATTTCATTGTAAACAGTTGTGAATATTTCTAAGTATATATGTTTGTTTTTGCTATAAATATTTCAATAGATTTATATGTTCAGTATTGGGGAATTGAGAGTGAT
>ML784532.1:1292896-1313487 GCA_009831015.1 Picea engelmannii
AAGAGCTTCTGCATTCAAGTGGTTGGACCTATTTAGTATAGAATAATTTATTGGAGCAGTTTAATCTTGGATCAAACCTCCCTCCATCCAACAGAGCAACAATAAAGTCAATGTTGACTTTGTTGTTTCTACTTCAAATCAAGGGAGGCGGTTTGATCAAATATTAGATGCATGGATCCAATAAATTATTCTCGAAACCAAAAGGAGATCATTCAAGTATGTTTTGTCACTCTCGTAAAAATGCATCTTAGAGTAAATAATGCGCTACAAATATTACTCGTATTGATTTTTTAGATATTTATGGAGGTTTCATGTTTGGCAGGTAATTTAAGATCTTTCTTCGTCGATTGAGGGAAAATCAAGACTAATAGAGGGCAATACATCTAAAGAGAAACATTCAAGGCCAACCATTCCAACTGTAATGTTGACCAGTTCATCAGATCAGGTGTGATTTCTCCTTTCAACATATAAGTTTATATAGCTGTCGATTCTAGTTATTTTAATTTAGATCTGTTTATTTATTTTATCATATATGTTGATCTTGTGAACAAAAAAATAAAAAGGCATTATTTGTTTCTATTTTTCCCTAATTCTAATGACAATTTTCGTATGAATTTGACCAAAGGAACACTACTCTAGGAAGCCTCCTCACACCTTCTTGTGACCATTCTTCTTTATATTATTAGCCTATACCAAACATCACTAAACAACAAAATGACTGGAATCATACTAACCTCTCTATTACTAAGATCTTGTTATGGAAACTACGTGATATGGCACTCAAATCATAACTTGTATCTTACTGGTTATCGAACTCACTATGAAGCTTCTATATGATTAGAGTGGTATCATGCTTAGGAAGATATAATATGAATATTAAGACTAACTGACTTATTACCTGTATTATACAAATCTTATTGAGACAATGACATCAATGAATATGGGAAAGGTGATTGTCTTGTTTCCCTATAAGTTGCCATTACATGTTACCAATCATATTTCTTTCCCATATTCATGCCTATTCAACAGTAAACCTACTATTGGAACCAGTGTAATTTGGCAGTAGAGGTTATAAAACCATTTCATGAATGATTTACATTTAATTGATACTCATATGATATAATAGCATGGACTAGTAATACCTTTATAGCCTTATTTACTCCAATTGTGTGATGTATGTACCTGATGAGTTCAACGAATATGGAATAAAGGGGCATCTATTTTATTTCTACATCTGTTTTATATTATTGCTATGTGATCCTCTTTTTTATAACAAGAAACACCAAACCATAAAGGTAATCAATAAGCTCATTAAGAGATAAAGTGGTGGATAAAAATGACCTAGTAGTGCAGGTCACCATTACATGAGGGGTTGGTCACTAGGCAAATAAGTACTCACCAAAACTACCTCTATGTGCACATGTGCAATGTTACTAAAGTTTATTGAATCTTAGTTACATGTATAAGTTCCCCACAAATGATGTTATAATGATCATCATTACATGGGGAGGTAAAACATGGTGTTTCACTACTTTTTCAAACTCATGATGCCCGTCAAGAATGAAGAAATATTAAACATGAAATTCTTATTGTAGTGTGATGATTGAGGAAAAAAAAGGTAGAGGGTAAGTGAGCATTGTAATGGGAATTCACCTACGGGAACACTCAAACAATTAATTTCCAAATCCTAAAAAACAGAGCATGAAATGAATTTTGTTTCAACATTTGAGATAGATTTAGCATAAGAAAAACATGGGATGAAGATAATTTACATAGAATACCAATACCAATACCAATACCAATACCAATACCAATTCCATACCAATACCAATACCAATACCATAACATAACATACCAATACCAATAACATACCAATAACATACCAATACAATACCAATACCATACCATTGAATACCAATAACAATACCAAAACCAATACCATAGCAATACCATACCATTGCATACCAATACCAATACGATTGCATACCATTCAATGGAAATGGTATGCATTGACAATGATATGCATACCAATACCATTTCCAATACCATACCATGCCATACCAATAACATAGCCAATACCATTACCAATACCATACCATTGCATACAAATACAAATACCATTGCATACCACAATGGTATGCATTGGCAATGATATGCATACCAATGCCAATACCAATACAATACCATACCATACCAATACCATAGCCAAAACTGCTCGACGTAGTGTTCTTGAAAATCGACCTCATCTTCAGAAATTACACTATGCTTCATTGACCAAAACCCTAGTTCTGGAGATACTCCAACAAATGGTTTTCCGGTAAACAAAATGATAATGTAGGGGACCCACTAGCTAAAAAACGATGCTCTTAATCCAATGCAACTGAGGGTTCATGCATCTGAGTCCTAGTTTGAGTTTTATCGCGAGTTGCAACTCGCCTCCACAAGCCATTTAGGGACATGTGGTAAATTTGTTTCATGGGCATAAAATCCAAACTGAGTAGTATTGTTGGGACACATTAAAACACCTTCTATTCCTTGATCATACACCGTTTATCACCTCCTTCTTACTTTATCCTTCCATAAAACCATTAACTTCCATCACTTTCATAATACATATGGGTTTATATTTCCCTTTTCCAAATTATTTATTTTCAGATATTTTTAAGAGAATTTGTGATTAAATACTAGGAAATTAACATATTTTTATTATATCTCAAAGTTGGATGAGTTTTATGATGACTACAGACATATTTGAAGATTTTCACAAAGTCAAAAATCACCACCTAGCTTCAAATTCGAATTTCATCTTCAAGTTTTGATTTGGAGATAATCATTCAAGCTAACTTCAAGGAGAAGATCATGGATAGAATATCTTATCCAAGATATTTGTGGAGGATTTGAAGGGAGAGGTTGAGAGAAAAGTGGATCTGTAATTATGAGTTTGTTATCTTCATTCATGTATAAATAAGAGTGTTCTCTCCTCATTTTGAAGGAGGCCTCTCTTTAGAATAGAGAATAGAAGAATATAGTGATTGATCTTTGATTCATAGTCTTGTAGTTTTGAGATAGTGATTTTCATTATTTGTCATGTATTGGATTGTTTTAATGCAAGATTTTACTTTCTCATAGTGGTTTGTCATTTACCTTTCTATCAGGTGTTGTTGTAGATGCTTTTTAAATGCTTTCATTGGATTTAAGTCATGTGCTTTCATGTTTTCATAGATTAATTCTATATTTCATGCTTTCATAGTTAGATTCAATTTCATTTGCAAGTTCTATTTAGCATTAGGTTAGTTTCCTTTAATGAAATTTTACACGCTTTCACAATTAGATCTCATTTCATTCATGAATGATTTCCTTTTGAATGCTAGATTGGGCTAGTTCACTTTAGCCCTTCATTTCCTATGCTTACACCTCGTAAGTTTACGAACCTCCCGGATTGATAATTTATTTTTGAATTTACAAGCATTAATTTTACTCGACAAGTATAACAGACTTACGTAATCTCCCACAAGTCTATTTGGCTAAGGTCCACATGACTACACTAGCCAAAAATACCATACACATTGTTCTTGAAAATTGACCTCCTCTTTAGAAATTGCAATACGCCTCATTGACCAAAACCCTAGTTTTGGAGATACTCCAACAAATGATTTTATGATTGAAAAAATGATAGCTTAGGAGCCCCAATAGTTGAAACTCAATTCTCCGCATCCAATGCAACTCAGGTTTCATGCATCCAAGTCCTGGTTTGAGTTTTATCAATAGTTGCAACTTGCCTCCTCAAGCCATTCAAGGACATGTGGCCAATTTCATTCAGGGGCATAAAATCCAAACCAAGCATCATAATGGAGTTTCACAAGCTCCCGCAAGTCTATTTGGCCAATGCCCATGCGACTACACTAGCAAAAAACTCCTGACATAGTGTTCCTGAAAATCAACCGGATCTTCAGAAAGAATGATAGCATAGGGGGCCCACTAGCTGAAAATCAGTTCTCTTAATCTAATGCAATTGAATATTCATGCATCTGAGTCCTAGTTTGAGTTTTATAACGAGTTAAAAATCGCCTCCTCAAGCCATTTAGGGACATGTGGAAAATTTGATCTGGGGGCATAAAATCCAAACCTAGTCGTATAACATACTTTCGTAAGCTCCCACAAGTCAATTTGGCCAAATCCCACATGACTACACTAGCCAAAAAAACCCAACACATTTTTCTTGAAAATCAACCTCCTCTTCCGAAATTGCACTATGCATAACAAACTTTTGTAAGAAAAACGGACTTGAAAATTGACACAGTAGCATAACGTGTTGGATTACTAAGAGGGGGGGTGAATCAGTAATAGCATAATTATAATCCTTTTTCTCCAAATAATCTAAGTGTTATATCAATGTAGAATTATTATCCAATAATGAGCAATAAGAAATGAACAATCACACACATACACAGTACACCATGTTTTTATGTGGAAACCCAAATCGAGAGAAAACCATGGAATGTTTTATCTTATATGTCTTGAAGAATTACATTCATTGGAAGCACCAACTTCCTTTGTTTTCCAGCTGCAACTGGAAGGAGGCTCCAACCCCCTAGTTTCTCAGGCTACAACCTAAGGGAAGCTCCAACTCCCCAATTCTCTATCTACAACCAGAAGGAGGCTACAACCCCCTATGTTCTCCGGCTACAACCAAAAGGTGTCTAAAAACACCTGTCCTTTCCCCGTCCAACTTCCCTAAAGTAGAATTAGAATGATGGAACCACTATCACACTATCAATGTGAGATATACTGCTGTAAACATGTACCAATAAACCTGAACCATGCATCAACCATGCATCAACCTATAATCAACCTGTACCATAAACAACTGCATCAACCATGCACCAACCTATATCAAACAATATGTAATCAATTGATCCAGGTGGATATCAATGGCCACCCACCTTTTCCAGCTGACTCAAAAACACTTTCTCACAATTTTGATAATTTACTATTTTTAGCAGTTTTTCGGGTCCTGAACTTCTGAAGCCGTTCTGAGGCCCTAAACGATGTTTTTTGGGGTATGTTGCAGTCGCAAAATTTCATCAAATTTCATGAAATTTTGTGCAACTATTGTATTCCTTGGATAGATATTTCCAATGGGCTATCATATGCCTAAAACGGATATCGTATGCAAAATTTACGACACCAGGAAGTTGATGTACTAACTTACCCAAACGGGGCCCACATGACTTTTGGCGCTTCATCTCCTAGGGTTAGATTTTTGGATGTTTAGGGTTTTTTAAACTCCTATTTATTGTAAAAAGGACTTCAGAGCCTCATTGTAATTATCTTCTTGTGAATGAGTGCAGTCGTCACATCTCTTCTGAGAGATAATCCGCCACCATTCCAACAAACTTGTTTTTCACTGCATTTTACAGTTTCAGCTTATTTCCTTATTGAATAGAAAACCAGTTTTACTGTATCTCTGTTATTATATGTTAAGCATCTGGTAATAATATGTAGTCATTTCATTCTACTCATAAAATATGGATCAATGGTATCAGAGCGGCCTACTCCTTGTCGTCTTAACGCATGTCCCCAACGAGGTCAGAGTACAAAGAGTTAGGTCTCGAGATTGTTTCTCTTGAGGGAAAAATCTCTTGCACACCCAAGCAACCTCTCATGGAAGGAGAAAATAAAGATGACAGGACAAGAGATCCTTTCAAACTATTGATTGAGGAAGCCCTCATGCAATAGAGGAACGAGATGATGGATAATTTCACGTAAATCCTTTGGCGACTACCAACAGGCGATGCATCTTCTTCGAGCGGAGGCACTACCCCCTTCAAGGTACAAATAAACTTTGATATTCCTATATTTGAAGGTCAAATAGACGCAGATGTTGTAGACAAGTGGTTGAATCTACTAGAAGGGTATTTTTCTTTCCATAACTTTTCGAATAAAGAAAATATTACTTTTGCGCTCCTCAAAGTCGTTCCCCATGTCAAAGATTGGTGGGAAACTTTCTGTGAGAAAAAGGAAACAGAGAAACCCTCATTATTTACAGTCACGACCACTTGGGAATCCTTCAGGAATTTTATTAAGGAACAATACTACCCTGTCGAAAGTTATGCCGACTTGTATACCAAATGGACCACACTGTGGCAAGAAAGAGACCAAGCAGTGCTAGAATTCACAAATATCTTCCATACCTTGTGCACCAAGATGGGTTTCAAAGATTCAAAGTGACATATGGTGCTTAAGTATCACAATTCTATGCATAGATACATCCATACCAAAATGGAATTTCTAGACATCTCATCCTTGGGCATGGCCTACCGATATGCCATCAAAATTGAGTAGAAGCTCAAACAAAAGATGCGACAATTTGGGACAGGGAACTCCTCACAACAAAATCCAGGAAAGGGTGGCCCCAACCCATAGACCAAAGGACAGAGAAAAGATGGACAGTATCAGGACAACCAGTGTTATTATTACTTTGAACAGGAAATTGTACAGGATACCCAAGGCTATCCCACCTAGTGTTATTTCCTTAATCTCTTCTAAGAAATGCAGGAAGGTCATCTCTCAGATGGGGAAGTTTTTATTCTTCATGATTTGCTCTCGGAATGAGAGAAAAATCACAGCCACATCCAGGGTCTCTATGACCGACCTCTCCACACAGCAGAAGCAAGTAGATAAGGTCATGGAAGAATACTCAGATATCTTCTCCTCACCTATTGGGGTGCCTCTACACTGCCAGATCAAGCACCCCATCGATCTAACCCCCGACGCACCACTTCCCAATGGGCCAGTCTACCACCGCTCTCTATTAGAGCATGAGGAGATCAAGCGACATATCCAAGAATTGGCACATCCATCCCAGCTCATCACCTTGTGGGAGCCCAATCATGTTGGTACAGAAGAAATATGGAACTTGGTGACTTTACATTGATTATTGGGCTCTGAATAAAATCACAGTCAGAAACCAGTACCCGATTCCCCGAATCGACGACCTCCTTGATCAACTCATGGGAGCCAAATACTTGAGTAATATTGATCTGAATTCTGGCTACCACCAGGTCTCGATAGAACAAAATGATGTATGGAAGACTTCCTTCAAGTCAAAGGAAGGCCTTTTTGAATGGTTGGTCATGCCCTTTGGTCTGACAAATTTTCCAGCCACTTTCATGAGGATGATGGATGATATCCTATGACCATTCACCAATACTTTTGTAGTGGTGTATCTAGATGATATTCTCATTTGCAACAAGACTTGGGTCGAACACTTGCAGCATATTCAACAGCTTCTGCAAACCCTACGGCAGCACAAGTTATACGCCAACTTGGAAAAATGCTCCTTCGGCATGGACAGGGTCCATTACTTAGGCTACATCATTGATAAACATGGCATACATGTGGATCCAGCCATGATCCAAGTCATCCATGACTAGCCAGCCCCAACCACACTCACTGAGCTTCGAAGCTTCTTGGGCCTTGCCAATTTCTACCACAGTTTTGTGTTGGGATTCTCCCATATTGCATGAGCCCTCAGCCAAATAACCAGGGGTGGTGGTAAGGAGAAATTTTCATGGGGCTGGCCCCAAAAACAAGCGTTCGATGATTTGAAGTAGCGCTTGTGCTCAGCCCTAGTACTTTCACTACCATACCTACAACAGCCCTTTGATATTTAGACTGATGCTTCAGACTATGCTATGGGTGTCATTCTCACATAGCATGGCCACCCCGTGGCCTATCATAGTGCGACACTATCAGATGTTGTCCGTAAGTACCCTATTTATGAAAAATAAATGTACTCCATCGTGCAAGCCTACCACTAGTGGAGACATTACATTATTGAGAGGGAGACATTCATCCACACTGATCATAAACCCCTACAGTTCATGTAGACACAAGGAAAATTGCAGAATGACCTCCATCAAAAGTGTTCCACATACTTGCAGCAATTCCACCTCAACATCAAATATAAAATAGGAAGCACCAACCACATCATTGATTGCCTCAGTATACCACCAATCATGGCACTCACTACGGTACTAGAATCCTATGGCCATGAGACCTTTGGATGGCCCCAACTCTATGAGACAGACCTGAACTTCGCCACCACCTACCAAATATTGGGTGTAAAGGCAGTTGTCGATAATTTCCATATTCAAGATGGGTTGTTTTTTCGACTAGGCCATATATGTGTTCCATCAAGTGAGAGAGCAAAGATGATTTGGGAATCCCACTACAGTCATGTGGCAGGACACTTCAGCATTGAAAAGACAGTGGCAATGCTACAAAAAATTTCTACTATTCGAAACTTCAACAGGAGGTCAGCAAGTATATTAGGTCTTTCATTTCCTGTGCTATTGCCAAACTAACCACTAAGAAATAGGGCATGTATACCCATCTTCCTACTCTTGACAGGCCATAGGAATCCATCTCAATGGAATACATGTCAGACCTCCCATCCACCAAGTGGGGAAATGAGTGTGTTTTTTTGGTTATCGATCGCTTTTCTAAGATGGTGATTCTGGTTGCTTGCAAGAAGAGCATCACAACAGAAGCCACTGCCAAGCTCTTCTTTGAATGGGTCTGGGTGCATTTTGGAATCCCACAAACCATTGTCTTATATCAATACATTCGATTTCTCATCACATTCTAGTTGAGCCTCTGGTCACTGTTGGACACCAAGCTTATCAAATCCATGGTGTTCCACCCCCAGATAGATGGCCAAACCGAGGTTGTAAATCGAATGATCATGCATATCCTGTGCATGTATAATTACAAGCACCCTCGCACATGGGATGAGAGTCTTCCCTTTGTCCATCATAGCTACAACCGAGCCCTACATATCTCAACCAACCACATCCTTTTTCAGGTGGGGTTGGGATTCCAACCATTGGGTCCCATAGATGTTGCACTTCCCCTTGCGGTCGCCTCGACCGACTCCTCTCTTGCTCCAAATGAGGCTAACAAAGCCACCCAATTCATTGAGAGGATCCAACACATCCTCCAACAGGTTCAAGATATCCTATAGAAGTCCAATGACAAGTACAAGAAACGTCGTGATCAACATTGGGTTCCACATAAGTTTCAGGTGGGCGAAAAAGTTTGGTTGCACTTGCAGAAAGAATGGCTTACAAGACCCCATCAAAATATTCACAGACTTTGTTATGGGTCATACACCATCACCGAGGTTGTGGGTGATAATTCTTTTGCGCTCAACATTCCTCCTTTCCTTGGCCTTCACCCAGTGTTCAATGTGGACCTCCTTTGGCCTTATTTCCCACCATTATTGGACACCTCAGACGTAGTAGAACAATTGACACCAACAGAGCTCAACCTCGACTACATACAATAGGCATATAGTGATCATATTGTGGACATGTATATCAAGGGCAATCAACAACAAAGGATCCAGATTTATCGAGTCGTCAAAGCAAGGCAGCTCCTACACCAAGGCAAGTCGCTCACCCGGGGCCAAATTCAACAAACATTTCCTCATCTAATGGGGGAAATCAATGCAATGGATACCATTGCTTCCTAAGGATGGAGGATTGATCCAGGTGGATATCAATGGCCACCCACCTTTTCTAGCTGGCTCAAAACAAATTTCTCACAATTTTGATAATTTACTATTTTTAGCAGTTTTTTGGGTCTTGAACTTCCAGAGCCATTTTGAGGCCCTAAACGATGTTTTTTGGGGTATCTTGCAATCACAAATTCATAAAGAAATTTTGTGCAACTGTTTTAGTCCTCGGATAGATCTTTCCAATGGGATATCATATGCCTAAAACGAAGATCATATGCAAAAGTTACGGTCTCGGGAAGTTGATGTACTAACTTTTCCAAACGGGGCCCACATGACTTTTGGTGCTTCATCTCCTAGGGTTAGGTTTTTGGATGTTTAGGGTTTTTGAAACTCCTATTTATTGTAAAAGGGACTTAAGAGCCTCATTGTAATGATCTTCTTTTGAATGAGTGTATCCATCACATCTCTTCTTAGAGATAAGCCGCCACCATTCCAGCAAACTTGTTTTCTGTTGCATTTTACAGTTTCAGCTTATTTCCTTATTGAATAGAAAACTAGTTTTACTGTATCTCTGTTATTCTGTGTTAAGCATCTGATAATAATCTATAGTCATTTCATTCTGCTCATAAAATATGGATCATCAAATTGTATCATAAACAAGTGCAACCAACCATGTACCAAGTATGTACCAATCATGTGTCAAGTACTCATCAACTATGACTCATAAATATGTACCAACATCATCAATTATACACCTCATGTATGTGCCAACTCATCAACTACTTGTCTCAACCATGTACCCAAATTGTACCTCAACCAAAATCCCTTATCAATTTCATCATCCAAATATGATGTGTAACTCTGTAATAGACCTGGTGTATATGATCACATACCTGTAAACCTTGCTTAACTTTAACAACAAGAGATTAGCATTTTCATCAAACGTTTCTTTAGTCTCACAAGACTAGTTTTGGATTAGTCAACAACCCTAACTCGAAATAATCATAACTTTGTACTTGTAATGAATAAAGATATGAAACTGATACACAATGTTATTAAGTGTGTTTTATGCAATTCATCCATGTATCACTACTTGAAACCTCTTAGAAAAGGAGTTATGGAAAAAATGGCACACCTTGCTGAATTCCGACTTATTCTAGAGAGCGACCTTGTAGAGCATGCCCCGCATGGAATATGTGTTGAATTAATATAAAACTATTACACATCATACTAAATACTATAATATAACCAACACATTTTATCTTACTGAATTTGGATCTCTTATGACCTACTTTTCTTCACATTCCTCATAAATTAGGCTTATATATCCTTTGGTTAACTCATACACCTATAGGTATTAAATATTCTCAAGTGTATCTTAAATGAGAGAGCTTTGCCTCTTATTTATACTCTCCAAGTAGCTTCCTTAAAACCATCTTCTAGGTCACTTTGCCCACTTTCCTTATTTTAGGGTTGACCCACTTCTAATTTCTCCATTAAATTTATTATTAAATTAATTTATTTTGTATTCACTTTGAATTATAGTACAATCATCACTTCACTTTATTATTTACCTTTTAAAAATCTCTTAAACCACTTTGACTTTGACTTTGACTACTTCAACCCCATGAACAATTTGAAAGGGATAGAATCTCATTGTATTTTTGACTGAGGTTCGGTAGGCCCATAATGTCATATATAACATCAAATTCCAATTTTATTTTTCTTACATTGACATTTCTTTGCAAAGTGGTTTTCAAGTATTTATTAATAACTTCGACCTGACCATTTTCCTGAGGATAATAAGGAGAGGAGTGCTCTTGTCCAAAACCCATTTTTGATGCTAATTCTAACATCATGTGGTTCTGAAAGTGATCCATGATCAATGACAATCTCTTTTGGAACTTAAAACCTAGCTATGAATTGGTTAAACATGAAAAGCGTTGCGGTTTCACCATCACTAGAAAACATTGACATGGCTTCTACCCACTTCATAAAATAGTCTACAACCACTATTATATAGTGATTCCCCCTAGCCAAAGTTGTGTGACATGTCATAAAATCAACACCCCACTTGGTGAAGTGACTGACAGTAATGATGGGAAACATGTGAGTGGGATGTGCGATATTTAATGATTGTCATCCAAAAGTATCAGGCACACAATCTTTAAAGATCGTCGACCAAAAGTATCCAGCGTACAAAATATTTTGGGATGTTTCCAACCCCAGCAGAAGCCCACCACACACTCCATTATGGAAATCATTCAATACCAACTCTGCTTCTTTGTGAGTGAGGAAAAGACAAAGAATTGAATATACCCCTTAAGGATACAAAGTGTCGCCAATAATGAGATAGTTCTTCATTGTGTGGTGAATCTGTTGTCGATAATATTGTAAAAAATGTGAAGGAAACTTCAAATTCTGGAGATATATGATGATATCTCCATATCAAGGATTGACTGAAGAGATGAGGAAAATATGCTCATCTGAAAATGAGTCAATAACTACATGTTGCAGCGCCTATACCTATTGAATGCTCTAAAAGTCTAGCAACAACAAAATGGAGCTGACATTAGGCCAAAGATGCAAGAGTGAGACATGCAATGCAATTTACATATTTACATAATGAGCCTCCTTCAATGTAAAGTTTTATGATATCAGAGAAGGTAAGATCGACCTTTTTTTACTTTTAGAGAGTCTAAAAAAATAGTAAAATAAGACTCCAGAGTGATCTTTTTCGTAGGTTTAGTCTCCATGGCCAGAAAAATAATAAAATCATACCAAGGAGAGCTCTTCTAGTCACTAGGGCCAGAGTATTCCTTTTTCATAGATATTCCAGTCTGTAACATACCCGACCACCCAAGTCAGGTCATGCCACCGAAAATATTTCATGCTCTTATACCATATTGTAACATCCCCAACATCCAATTGGGCTATGCCACATAAAAAATTTCGAACTGTATACATAATTAAAACATATACACACATAAACTCTTACAGAACTTCAGATATAAAAATTAAAAAAGAGAAATACATTCAGCAAATGAACAAATTCATATAGAATAATAATAAAAATACACATGCAACACACAGGAAAAACCCATAAAAATAAATGCATAACTAATAATGCAACATGTAATTTAACACACAATTGATAGTTATCTTGGTAAAAATATCACCAACTGCGTGCATACCTTCCAAACACCTCCCAGCCTTAGACCACACTACTCATCAGTCTCAGCAGTGGGTCACCCTTGAGCTGGGACTAAACTCCACCCAGGTAAAGGGATTCCTAACCAGGATCATGTATCTTAGACAACAAGAAAGAATCCATCACATGTGCCAACTCAAACTAACAGCCTACAGTCCCTCATTCCCCAAATTCCTATCCCACCCTAGGAAGTGCTCCCCTTATCTTTTCAACAGTCCCTCGATTGCCCCACTTCCCTTCCAGGGATTCAAAAATAGGCTAGACTAATTCAACCTCATATACTAGGTGAATTAAAATATGAACCTCCATGTAACGTCCCCAGCCACCCAACAAGCCAAGAAATTCCACAGTGGAAACATCTTTCTTCTCTGATACCATTTTGTAACGTCCCCGACCCTCGAATCTTTGTTGGGTAATGCTACCTAAAAAATGGTATCTTTTTTTCTCTCCTCTGATACCATTCTGTGACATTCCCTGCAACCCCCACAGGCCGGGAAACATCACCTCAGAAAACTAACATGCTCGAGCACACACACACACACATATCTAATGCAATTTTAACCAGACATAAATATTTTTTACATGCACATATTCTTGCGGAAGCGAAAATAACACAAACCAATATTTAACAGATGATTTATGTTCTGCTATTACACAACTTAATGAAGAAATAAAGGTAAAAGCATACATGTAGTAATCACAGACAAAACCATAAATATAACAGCATATATAAATACACAACATGTAAATGAAAAGAGAAATGGGTACTTATATTTTAAATGAGGTACACCAACTTCATGCAAACCTTCCATGAACCTCCTAGCCTTAGACCATGCTACTCATCACACTCAGTAGTGGGTCATGCCTAAGATGGGACTAAACTCCATCAGGCAAGGGATTCCTAGGATTGGGAAGGACAACAAGAAAGTCGCACAGATCAATAAGAAGGATTTTCTCCCATGAGCCACTTACGCCCACAGCCCACAGACCTTCATTCCCCACACACCTGTCCCACCCCAGGAGTGTAATCCTTCACTATCACAATTCCATCAGCTACTACACCTCCCTTTCCTTCGACTTTAGCAACAGGATGGATCGGAAGTGTCAGAGTATTGTAGTTTCTATATGACTCCCTCCAAGAAAAATCATTTCCTTAGCAAACTCTCTCACCTAGATAGAGTTTCTCACATGCCTGACAACCTACTTCTTCAATCTAGCTCTTATGTCATATGGACATGGGTTAGGTCAACAAAAAAATTTGGCTAATGCATAGGTGATGGTAACAACCGAAAACGGGTAAGGACATAGAATATGGAAGCAAGCCATGCTCAACCAAGTAATTGCATTGGCAGCAACAACCGACCACTAAGACACAACACAGACTCAGGAAAATATAGGTGCGTCGGGCTTCATAGGATAACTCAAGCATAATTGTAGGTTCCCAAGGTGAGTTCTTGTTCAGAGGTCAATAATGGAGGTCATGCTCAGTGTGTGAGTGTCTGCGTGCATCAGTGGGGATTATGGTTGACTTCTAGAGTGGAGACCATTGCGAGCCTCATGAGAATGGTGAGAATGGTGAGGGAACCCCAAACAAGTTGACTTTCCCTGCCTAAAAACCACATGCACCCAAGTTGACACATGTCTTCCTGAAGCTGCATGAGTTCCACTTAACACTCGTTCCCTTTCCCTAGGAACTTAGGAAAACACCTGTTATGTCAAACTTTAGCCTCTAGGAAATAACAATATAATATTATTCCTTTAGAGGTAAGCCCTCTAGATTAGCCCCTATTCCTAGGCACTTAGCCTCTTCCCAATCCCTACCTAGTGGAGCTTAGTCCCCCATAACACTTTTTTCGTGGTAGGTCTACATGCAGCAATGTAATTTTATTAAATATGTGACTATTTACATATACAAAATCAGGCTCATTGGCCTTAGAATCTATGCT
The DNA here is from genome assembly GCA_009831015.1 of Picea engelmannii. Lineage (NCBI taxonomy): Eukaryota > Viridiplantae > Streptophyta > Pinopsida > Pinales > Pinaceae > Picea > Picea engelmannii. The sequence continues at coordinate 1,307,577 of ML784532.1, forward strand.
CTTCATCCTAATAAACAGAAAATTCTTCTAGATCATAACACTTGTCTCACCATCCTATAAACATAATTACAATTCAGCAGAGCTCAGCCTTGGGGTGTTACAATCTCCTCCCCTTGTTTTTTCACTGTCCTTAGTGCAACTTATTTACACAACAACAACAAGATTTCCAGAATCTTCAAAAAGATGTGGGTACTCTGCCCACATAGCATCTTCATGCTCCCATGTTGTGTCCTCTGGATCATACCAATTCCATTGAGCCTTTACAATATTTATGACTCGATTCCAAAGTTTCTTTTCCTTCCAGTCCAGTATGCACACAAGTTTCACTTGCAAAGCGCCTTCTTGCTCCACCTGAATCACATTCCAATCAATCACATGATTAGCATCAGGTATATACTTCTTGAAAAATGATACATGAAATACATTATGAATAGCCATGGATGCAGGTAATGCAATCATATAAGCTATTGGTCCAATCCTTTCTAGAATTTCAAGCAGTCCACAGTATATGGTGGCCAACTTGGAATAGCTTCCCAAGTTCATGGAAATTTTGTTGGCTTTCACCTTCAGGAAAACATGATCACCCACTTTAAACTCCTTGTGGATTCTACCTTTGTATGCATAGAGTTTCTGCCTATCTTAGGAATCCTTCATGTTCTATTTAATGTTCATCATTTTCTCTTCCATTTCCTTGAGCAACTTTGGCCCAATCACTGCTCTATCAACTAGGTTTTCCCAACTTACTGCGGTGTTGCACTTTCTGCCATAAAGTGCTTCAAACGGGCTCATATTCAGTGATGCTTGATACCCATTGTTGTAGGAAAATTCTAACAAGTGTAGATAATATTCCCATTTAGATGGTTTTTCCATCACATACATCCTTAGCATATCCTCTATCACTTGTTTCACCCTTTCTATTTTCCGATCCGACTCAGGATGATTGGTTCTGATGAAGTTTAGGTTCATTCTGAACCCCTTGAATAATACTCTCCAAAACGTTGAGGTAAAATTTGGGTCTCTATCAGACACAATTGTCTTGGGTATGCCATGCAAGTGTGCTACTTCCCTCATAAATATCAGCAACATTAGTTGCCTTGTGAGTAGTCATCAATGGAATAAAATGGGAGGCCTTCATGAGCTTGTCCACTACCACCATGATTGCATCATTTTTGTTGCTTGTTATGGGAAATCCTATGATGAAATACATTGTCACCACTTCCCACTTCCACTCAAGGATGGTTAATGGCTGCAGTAACCCAGTTGGGTGTCTATGCTCAATCTTGACCCTTTTACACTCCAAGCATTTGGCTATGTACTCTACAATTTATTTCTTCATTCCTGGCCAATAATATTGGCTCTTGACTGTTGAAATTGTTTTCTGGTATCCTAGGTGTCCTACATAAGATACATTGTGCATTTATTTTAAAATCGCACTCCTCAATTCATGAGAATTTGGTACATAAACTCTGTTTTTGTACAAGATAATTCCATCAATAATCAATTCATAATCTTAATCTTTCTATTGCATTCTACCTTGTTGCAATTTAGTTACTAATTCCATGTATTGCAAATCAACTTTTGTAGCCTCAGAAAAGTTTCCTTTAAGATATGTCTGATACATGCTAATGGTTGTAGAATATAGTTCATGTTCTCTCATGTTGAGTGCATCGGCCATTTTGTTCTCCTTTCCTTTGATGTGCTTGATATTAGATTCATATTCACAGAGGAATTCCAACCATCTTCTCTACCTGGAATTCAATGTAGGTTGATCAAACAAATACTTCAGACAATTATGGTATGTCCTGAGCTCAAACCTATTTCCCATGAGGTAGTGTCTCCATTTATTTAGAGCATGTACAATGGTTGCAACCTCCAAATCGTGAGTGGTGTAGATCATTTCATGCTCTTTCAATTTATTGTATTCAAAACATATCACAAATCCATTATGGTCAAGGACTCCACCCAGTCCTTCTTTGCATGCATCAGTGCAAACCACAAAATCTTCATTCGGATCTGCAATCTTCAGAATTGGAGCACTGGTTAACAGTTGCTTCAATTGTTGGAATCTCTTTTCACATTCATTTTTCCATTGAAACTTCTTCCCCTTCCTTTGCAAGGAAGTGATGGGGTGAGCTATTCTTGAAAAACCTGCAATGAACCTTTTGTAGTAGCCAACTAGAACCATGAAGGATCTGACTTCTGTCACATTCTTAGGTGTTTTCCACCCTTTTATGGCCTCAATATTTTTAGGGTCCACTGCTATCCCTTCTTCAGATATGATATGCCCCAAATAATGAATTTTGTTTTGATAAAATGAGCACTTGCTCAATTTTGAATACAGCTAATGCTCTCTTATCACGTGTAACACAATCCTCAAATTATTCTCATGTTCTTCTTTCAACTTAGAATATACAAGGATTTCATCCAAAAAGACAATGACAAACTTGTCTAAATATTCTCGGAAAACACCATTCATTAAGCTCATGAAAACAGTTGGTGCATTTGATAACCCAAATGGCACCACTATGAACTCATAATGACCATACCTTTTTCTAAAGGCGGTCTTGTTGATGTATTCCTCATTAATCCTTAATTGATGGTATCCCGACCTTATATCTATTTTTGAAAATATCCTAGCATCCTTCAACTGATCGAAGAGATCATCAATCCTTGGTAGAGGATACTTGTTATTTATAGTCACTTTGTTCAACTTCTGAAATCGATGCACAATCTCAATGTCCCATTTTTATTTTTATGAATAAGACTAGGGCACCCCAAGGTGACACACTTGGGTGTATATACCCCTTCTTTAGAAGTTCTTCAAGTTTCATTTGCAACTCCTTCAGTTCCGGTGTACTCATTTTGCAAAGCATTTTTAATATTGGAGTTGCTTCATGCATTAAATTTATAGAGAAATCAATATCTCTATTTGGGTGTATTCCCGGTACCTCCTTGAACACATCTTCAAAATATTCCAAGACTGCATGATCCTCCAGATTTGGCACCTTATCCTTAGAGGCTTCCTCCATATGGGCTGCAAATATTTGACAACCATTCCTATAACACTTCTTCAGCTGCATTGCTAAGATTTATCTGACAACAACTGCCCTAGGAATTCCTTGGACTGCTCTTCAATTTCCTTCCTCATCCAAGCAAGTGAATGCATTGTTATGGCAGTCTAATATGGTATGATATTGGTCCCACCAATCCATACCAATTAGAAAATCATATGATCCAAAAGGAAATAAGTTCAAATATTCCTTGGTACTCGGTCCATTCATTCCCACTAGACATGATTTAACTAACTCAACATCTTTCCGCTTGGCTCTTGTAGCCAACTGTACTAGCCAATATTTCTCATGCCTGCTTCTTGGAAAACGTAATATTTCCACAACTTTAGGATCTATGTAAATATGAATAGCTCTTGAGTCTATTAAAATAGTAAAGGCATGGTTATTGATCATACCTTCAACTTCAATCATGTGTGATTGAAATTCATCTTGCTTGTTGTCCAGGGTTGCATAGATCCTTGGTACTCTTCTGCCCATGTCCTCTATCATTTCTGCTTGCTGAAAATTGTGAACAGATCTCACTTTGTCACTTATGTGAGGACAATATATATACCTACGATCTCCTTTACATCCCCAACATTCCATAGGTGTCTTCCTTGGCCTTTTCCCACCTACTTCATCCATCTTGGGCTCTCTCAAAACTAGCTATCCTTAACGACTGTTCCTGAAAAATGGTGGTTTGTTTCCCTTCTGCCTCTGCTCCCTCTTAAACTTCTTCTTGACCTCCCAATATTTTTGGGAAGTAGACCTTCCTTTTTGCTGATCATATAATCATTTTTCTCTCCTTATAGTTTCTTCCATAGTTTTAGGATCATCATATTGGATCTTGTCACTGATGGAAGATGGCATTCCACTTAGATACCTTTGAATCTTAATTCTATCATCCTTGATGAAGGGGACATACTTCAACAACTCCAAGAATATTCTTTCATACTCATCAATGGACATACTTCCCAGCTTGACTTCAAAGAATGATTTCATTTTCTTGTCATAATACCGCTTATTTAAGTACTTCTTTTCAAAATGCCTCTTTAATTCCCTCCACGTAACATTCTTCTCTCTGACATGTTTCACTTGCACAAGCTCATCCCACCATATGTAAACCTTTTCTTTTAGCTGATAGATGGAAATTCTTCCTTCTGCACGAGAAGAGTAATTTTGTAGTTGGAAATATTTCCTCATGCCCATTAGTTGTGCCTCAGCATCTGCATCTTTCTTGTGCTCTCCATCAAAAGTAGGACGTTTGATCTTATTCATTTCACCCTTCAGTTCATCCACTTCATATCTTATATGCTTTTTGGTATGAGATGGACTTGAATTGTTGTGTGGCCTCCTTTTGGAATGCCTTCGGGAGTGTTGGTGATGTTCGCTACCACTTCTTCCTCTTATTTTCTCATCAGGGGTCCTGTGACTTCTTAATTTGTTGGATCCACTTTACTTATGCAATTTATTTTCAATTATTTTCAGGCTCTGCATCAACTTCATATTGAAGTCTCCCTTTTTCTCCTTAGCTCTCATAAGCCTTTTGTTATCTATATGGTTAATTTGGACATCCTTCTACAAATTTTTAATGATTTTCATCATGCTCACTCTTTGTCTATTTATTCTCCATGCCCATTGGAGTTTGTTCCTTCAATTCCTAAATGGACATCCATTCCTCTAACTTCATCCTATGAACTATAAGAATCTTGTCCTCCTCCATTTCCTCTGTACTATGCGACAATTTGGTTCGGCTATGACAATTGTTAACTCTGCAAAAATGTGCATTCAACTGAATTTTTGTCAAGCTATCAGTCTTTAATAATTTTCCAGAGTAAATTAAACAATATGATTCAACAAAAATAATATCACACTCCATTTTCAATGGGTATTTCTTGATCAAGAACCTCTCAGGCTTCTATCTCTAAGCTCAGCTTTGTTCTACAACAATTTTTGGGTGCTAGTACCTTTTCTTCAGCCCCTAACTCATATGTGACCATGGTCATGACCAAGTGCTAGTAGTTGGGTGATTATCCAAATCCTTGAAACTTTGGGGCTCCGTAGCTTCATAGATTTCCCTTTCTAAAAACATCACAGAACCTGATACAAATGATTTCACGTAGGATGGTAGATCTTCGATCCACATTATCTTTTAAGATCTACGGTGGATAGGAGCTTCAGAGTCTCTGGGCTTCGGTGGATTTCTTCCTTCCACTAACTCATGAACCATTTATTCCAGAGTGTCAAGTCTCCGGACCTTGGGATTTGACGTCACGCGTCCCCTACGACCATCAGGGGTCCCACTAACCATGCTCAAGAAGAGTACCACGTGGAAAAATACTAGAAGCAGATGCATGGCCCAATATCATGGATGACACATGTCATGTTCTAACTGGAATTTATATATTAAAAAGGTTCTGACTCATTGACCCGTGGCACACATCCCATGTGTCCACATCATCCCTGATGACGTTAGTAGGCCACATCACTTCGAGCTTCAGAAGATTTTACACTTACATTCCTCAAATATCTTGAACTCTGAAATTTTGAACTACTTTATCTTTCGGGGTCCACATCGTACAACTGTCAATATTAAGGTGGTGACATGTGGCCCCACACGTCATATTTCTTTTGGTCCAACAAAGTCATGAAAGTTCCATTCTGACTAACATGTGGTAGGACTAAGGAAGTTCACGTCACCCTGGGTGATGTCATCGTGCCACATCACTTTGGGACTTCAGAATTTGGAAGTTTTTACCTTAGCATACTTTGTTTCTCCCGAACATCAATCTCCCAAACTATTGTGAGATATATGCACTTGCGCGTAGATCTGATGGTTGAGATATGTTTTTTTTTTTTTT
>ML784532.1:1313525-1334809 GCA_009831015.1 Picea engelmannii
AAAGTTCTTTGTCTGATCACCGAGATCCTCTTGTTTGTTCCCCGACGAGCCATCGAAGACCTCTGGGTAGTGAATTCGTACACTCACATTACACTCCTACCCAAGTTTTGAAGATCTTGAAGTTATTTCTCGATCTTTGAAGGCCTCATCTCCAGCCATGAGGCGTCGTTTGCTTCTCGAAGATGGATACTATACATGTATATATTTGATTTTGAGATGTAGATCCACTGTGTATTGCTCGCAACTACAATTTATATAGTTATATGACATGGATCTTCAATGTAATTGATTGGCAACCATGATTTATTTCATCCCAAGCATGGGTATGCCCGTCTCGGTGAGACAATTGTTATTTTTGCAGATGACACCTCCCAAACTCTAGTCTCGGGCTCACTCGCTTCATACATTGGTGAATATTTTGTAATGTATTCCAGCCATCATATGCTCTTATGATCTCACACATTAGGGATCATATGTTATAACCCTAAATTTCACCATACATGCATACCTGGCATTAGGCCCTCTTACATTCTATTTTTTCCAAGCCATCACCGAGCAGCGCTTCTTAAAAACATTATTTTTGAAGATGTATGTGCCCTACACCACTACTTCCCATGTAAACATGCTTGTTGCACCACTACAACTCACGTTCATATGCTAAATTCACCATTACAACCCGCGTATACCCACAAAAGTTGCAAAAAATAAAAAGTTGCAAGGAATTCGTTGAGATTACAGGCTATTGGGTAGTTTTCCAACTGTCCCACCTCCTATAGCCCGTCACCCAACTGAATAACCATCCTTTTGTCATATAAAATGATTTGTTGGGGTATCATTCCTAATATAAGCATAAGAACAGTGAAACTCTACCTGTTTCACATCCCCTCCTTGCCCCAAGAATTTGCAGCCACCTTGTGAGATTTGCATCAGAATTTCCCATTCTTGCCTTTTTCCTCCATTGTAAGCCTATGCCATTTCCCTAGAAGAAGTGTGAGAGGAGAACTATACGTGGAAGCGTAGTTGGAGCTTGGTGAAGAGGATCCCAGACTAGGTTCGTGGAGCAGTCGTCGATCTCATTGTAAGTAAACATTATGATATCAATAAAAGGAATACTTTTTCTGTCTCGAAATATGATGTCTCAAATATTTATGTTTGATTTATGTTTTATAATAACATCTAACCCATAATTTATATATGAGATGCAGTTTCGTAGTTCCATTTTTATTTGTTTGTGACTGCATTTCATCCTTGGGAGGATACTTGTAGTCGGCGGAGCAATCGAACGTGAAAGGATCGACACCAAATGTGGAGTTAAAGGTAAAGTTACTAGATCTTTTCACTTTGTATTTCATGTATGAACATGGGGTATATTTGGGGTAGTTATAAAAAGTAGGAGAATTTTAGACGGTTAGACCTGCCTACATGTTGAACCCTAGTGTAGTCCATAGAGGGGGTTTCCTGCTATAACATCAGGATCGTTGACTAATCCCAAACTAGTCATGTGAGACTAAAGAAAATTTTAATGAAAATGCTAGTCTCTTGTTGTGCAAGTTAAGGAAGGTTTGTAGGTATGTGATCATATACACCAGGTCAATTACAGAGTTACAAATCATATTTGGATAATGAAATTTATGAGAGATTTTGTTTAAGGTAGATTTTGGGTACATGGTTGAGACAAGTAGTTGATGAGTTGGTACATACATGAGGTGTATAGTTGATGATGTTGGTACATATTGATGAGTCATAGTTTATGAGTAGTTGAAACATGATTGATATTATTTGGTACATGGTTGGATGCACTTGTTTATGGTACAGGTTGATTACAGGTTGTTTGGTACAGGTTGGTGCATGGTTGATGCACTTGTTTATAGTACAGTTTGATTACAGGCGTAGTACAGGTTGATGCATGGTTTAGGTTTATTGGTATAGGTTTACAGTGGTATATCTCATAGTGATAGTGTGACAGTGGTTCCATCATTCTACTTATACTTCAAGGTTGTTGGACGGGGCAAGGACAGGTGGTTGTAGCCACCTTCCATTTGTAGTCGGGGAACATAGGGGGTTGTAGCCTCCTTCTAGTTGTATCCATAGAATAGGGGAGTTGGATCTTCCTTCAAGTTGTATCCTAAGAAACAAGGGGGTTGGAGCCTCCTTCCAGTTGCAGCTGGAAAACAAAGGAAGTTGGTGCTTCCAATGAATGTAATTCTTCAAGACATATAAGAAAAAACATTTTGTGGTTTTCTCCCGCTTTGGGTTTCCACATAAAACACTGGTGTACTGTGTATGTGTATAATTGTTCATTTGTTCATTGCTTATTTAATATGAATTTATTGGATGATAATTCTACATTGATATAACACTTGGATTATATGGTTAAAAAGGATTAAATTTCTCTATTACTGATTCACCCCCCCTCTTGGTAATCCAACAATTGGTATTAGAGAAGTTTCCTTTAGAAATCAGTTTAAACACTGAAAGGTAGATTATGGAGAGAAACAACTTGTATAAGAATGGAATGCCATAGTTCCATGGACAAAAGTATGCATTTTGGAGCATAAGGATGAAAACATATATATAGACATGGGGATTTGAAATTTGGAAATCAATTGTAGATGGATACACAGCACCAACAGTTCCACCAACAAATGACAAAGCAGTGAAACTCGGTCAGAATAATTCCAAAGCCAAAAATGCACTTTTGAACGGTCTTAATGAAATGGTATTCACCAAATTTGCACATTGTAAATCCGCTAAACATATTTGGGACAAACTTCAAAATATTTATGAAGGAGATTCAAAAGTGAAAGTAGCAAAGCTTCAAACTCACAGAGGTCAGTTCGAACAACTTAAGATGAAGGAAGATGAGAATATTGCAGCTTAATTTTTACGAGTTGATGAAATAGTAAATGCAATCATAGGATTGGGAGAAGAAATCAAAGAATTTGTAATTGTTCAAAAATTACTAAGAAGAAATATCAAATGTAAACTCAATAAGCATGGACGAATTACATGGAATATTCACAGCATATGAAATGAGAACTAAACAGGAAAATCAAGATATAAAAGAAGCAACCTTCAAAGCATCAAAAAATTCAAAGAAAAAGGGAAGGCAAAAAGAAGAACATAGCAGTAGCAATGATGTCTCAGAAGATGATGAAGAAGTGGCCAACTTTGTCAAAATACTGAACAAGGGAACCGATGGTAAGTATAGAGGTAGCTTCCTTTAATTTTTTTTAATTGTGATGGTATTCATCATTTTGCTAACAAATGTCCTTATAAGAAAAAGATAAATGATGAAGGTTACTCAAAAGGAAAACAAACATATAAAGGAAAAAGAACCACAAAGAAATTTTTCAAGAAAAGCTTATGCACCAAAGAAGACATCTCATCATCAGATGAAGATGAAGTCAGTGACAGTGAGACAAAAAAAGTTCTATTGATGGTAGTAGAAGAATCTGATAAAGAAGACTCCGAAGAAGAATATGAAGAAGCCGAAGAAGAATATGAAGAAGTCGAAGAAGAAATTGAAGAGGCATAAGTTGACTACCAGGAGGAATTAATGTGTGCCATAGAAGTTATCAGAAGATAAAAGAAGAAAAACAAGAAACTACAAGTGGAACTAGACAAGAAAGAAGACACTCAAAAACTAGAACAAATGATCACAAATTTGAAGGTTCAAATAGAAGAAGATAAAAGAATTGAAGAAGCACTCAAAGAACAGCTAGAAGAAAAAGACAAGATCATTGGAAATTTGGAAGCAAAGATTGTCACATTAAGAAAGGATATTCAAAAGAATAATATGCAGAACAACTCAAAAGTCTTGAATGACATTATCAACAGTCAAAAATCTCATCATGACAAGTCTGGACTTGGATACAATCAGACAAAAAAAGGATCAAGCTCCAAAACAACAGAGCAAGAAACATATCCAAAAAGTTGTGGAGAAACAATCAAGGGGGATTAGAAGATCTACAAGAAAGATTATAGAGACACTCCTCCACCAAGAAAATTCAGATTTCAGAATCAACAACCGACAGATAGGCCTCAAGAAGAAGAAGAATTTATAAGAGTACCTCCTTTCAGAAGATCTTCAACTCCCAGGTATCAAACTATCTTTTTTGGTTTATGTTATGCATTTAATAATTTTGGACATAAAGCTATGAATTGCGGAGCTAACAATAGAAACACAAACAAATTTGAAATTCATACACAAAGGGGTTATCTAAGAAGGCCTAGTGAAACATAGAGAAGAAGTTACAACATGTTTGAATCTTTGAGCACTAAAGTGGAATGTTACAAATGTGACAATTTTGGACACATGGCCAAATATTGCAGAATGACATTCCCTCCTAGAGAAACACAACATAATAACAACAATCACAGACGAGAACCATAGAAAAGGACATGGATAAGAAAGAAGGATCAATATAGCAATGAAGAATGCACACTCATTCTACAAGCTAAGTAGAAGAAATGTGGTTGGTATGTTGACAGTGGTTGTTTAAAACACATGACAGGTGATAGAGACAAGTTTCTTACATTATGAAAGGAAACATATGGATCAGTCTCCTTTGGAAATGATGAGTCAACTAAAATCATTGGAAAAGGCATAGTCAGAATTGGGAACAAGAATACCAAGGAAGAGAATGTTCTACTAGTATAAGATATGAAACATAATCTTCTAAGTGTGAGTCAAATGTGTGACCAAGGTCATAAAGTTACTTTAAATTCACAAAGTGTGAGATAATAAAAGAAGGTTCAAAAAAATTGATTGTTATAGCTGCAAAAACTTCAAGAAACATATATGTATTAAGTGAAGTTGGAAATGAAAAGTGTTTTCTAGGAAAGGAAGATGAAATTTGGCTATGGAATAGAAGAATGGATCACATATATTTTAATATCCTTGTCAAAGTCAACAGAACAGAAGCAGTCAAAGAAATGCCCCGGATCACGAAACTAACCAACACTTTATGCAAGAAAGGAAACAAAGACCAGGTTCAAATCAAAGGAATATTCAACGACAAGACCACTGGAAATTGTGCATACTGATCTAGTTGGACCAACTACAACAAAGGGTTTAAAAGGTGAGAAATACTTTATGTTATTAGTTGATGATTATACAAGAATGACTGTAGTTTGATTTCTCAAGAATGAGTTAGAAGCTTTTGAAAACTTCAAGATCTACAAGGAAATGGTTGAAAATGAAATGGATTCAAAAATCAAATGCTTGAGATCTGATAATGGAAGAGAGTTCACTTTAAAGGAATTTATGGACTACTACAACAGTCATGGAATAAAAAGGCAAGTCTCTGTTTCTAGGGCACCTCAACAGAATGGAGTTGTTGAAAGAAAAAACGGGATAGTATAGGAAATGGTTTGAAAAATGCTAATGGATTCCAAATTGATAGATATATTTTGGACACGGGAATTTCATACAACAATTCACATTCAAAATAGAGTAATGCTCAAAAACAACATTGAAAAAACTCCCTACGAGCTACGGAAAGGAATACCAGCAAATGTGAAGCACTTTAGAGTTTTTGGAAGCAATTTCTACATCAAAAGAGAAGATGGCAAAATGGGAAAGTTTGACTCTCGTGTGGACAAAGGAGTAATTGTCGTTTAATCAAGTACAAGGAAAGCATACAAGTTTTACAATCTAAAATTGAACAAAGTTGTATAAAGAATCAATGTAACAATTGATGAAACAAGCAGACCAGAATCAAAGGAAGAAGAAAATGAATCAATGGAACAACTTTTCGAAGAAGAAGCAGAACATGAAAAGGAAGTAGAAGATGAAGATGAAGAGAATCCGACAGAAGTAGATGAGAAAGTTCATCAAGTGCCTCCAAAGACACCTAGCAGATGAGTACAAAAGAATCATCCTTCAGATCAGATTATCGGAAACAAAGATGTGGGAGTTGAGACTAGAAGAATAATTTGTTCACCAAAACAAACACACCTAGCACTCACATCTATGATTGAACCAACCTATTTTGAAGAGGCCAGCAAGGATGAATTTTGGAACAAGGCCATGGATGAATAATTGGATCAAATAAAGAAAAATGACACTTGGGAATTGGTTCCAAGACCAAAGGATAAGAATGTGATCAGCGCAAAGTGGGTATACATGAATAAATTGAACGAAGATGGACAAGTTACAAGGAACAAAGCTAGACTGGTACGTAAAGGATACGCATAGGTTGAAGGAATCAACTTTGAAGAGACATTTTCCCCACTTGCTAGAATGGAAGAAATCTAATTGATTTTATCTTATGCATGCTCCAAAAATATTGAAGTGTACGAGATGGATGTAAAATCATCTTTTCTGAATGGGGAACTTGAAGAAGAAGTATACATTGAACAACCAGAAGGATTTCAGTTGTCAGAGAATGCAAACTATGTGTGCAAATTAATGATGGCCTTGTATGGTCTAAAACAGGATCCTAGAGCATGGTACTCTACACTGGATAAATAGCTATAGTATGTAGGGTTCAGAAAAGGAAGTACAGACAACAACCTCTACATCAAGGTAAGTCAAGGTAATATTTTATTAATTGAAGTTTATGTTGATGATATTATTTTTGGTAGTGATGATGACAGGTTAAACCAGAAATTTGCAAAGGATATCAATATGTAGAATGAATTTGAGATTTGGAAAATAGAACGATAGATGATGTGACTCAGGTAGCATGAAATTGACATAAGTTCACGATGCAAGAGGCAACACAAACTCTCCATGTGTTTGGAAGAATAACCAAATGAAGGAGGACACAACTCTATGTAGCGAGAACAACTTCCTAAGGTCATATTAAATCTCAATGCTTGACAAATAATTGAAATGATGTTCTTTGTCCAAGGGCGACTCATTGTGATTCCATAAAAAGAAAATAAATTTCACGTCCTCTTTTTGGGGCATATTTGATCTTTTTGTCTTTTTCAATATTTTGAAGAGCTTGAAAAATAATAAAATAATGCTATGCTGCAAAGGAGGAATGAGTGTCGAAAGCATACTAGTTCCAAACGCAAGGAACATACTAATGCCCATAGCAAGGAGACATGTGCAGGCAAGGGACACTCAGGGAAAATTCCTCCATGGTTCAAGGTGTCAGTTTGCAGAGGAAAAGTGCTACAAATCTTGCATATAAGGCATGCTTCAAAGGTTCAGTTGAGAGAAACATGGACCCAGCATTAGGCCAAAGACGCAGGAATGCAACTTTGATTAGGAAGACACGATGAAATCCCCTTCAATGTATTTTTCATGAGCCCAGAGAAGGTAAGATCGGTGTTTTTTTCACATTTAGAGAGTCTGAAAAAACATAAAAGAAGACTCCACTAGGGTACCTTTTTCGAAGGTAGTCTAGTCAGTTTGAAAAAGAGGTAAACTAGCACCAAAAAGACGTCTATTCAAAACCATTTTAACGAGTGTGACAACGACAAGATCACTTGACAATATTTTCAATTTTAAGGAGTCTGAAAAGAGCTTAAATATGGACTCACGACCTTTTTCTAGATTTAGTCTCCTTAGCCCAAAAAAGTATAAAATCTACTTAGGAGAACTCTCCCGGCGAGACGGATCTACTGAGGTGTACCTTTTTCCTCCTTAATCTACAAGCCAGAAAAAGGAGTAAACTCATGCCATTAGATGTTTTTATGAACCAATTTTAACAAGTGTTAAAGAACAAGGTCACTCGGCGATCTTTTCAATTTTAAGGAGTCTAAAAATAAATTAACTATGGACTCCGTGGGGGTTTCTTTTTCGTAAATTTAGTCCCTCGGGATCGAAAAATGGTTAAACTTATACCTAAGAATACGTTTCTCGCGAACTAGGGTTCCTAGAGTTTACCTTTGTCCATACAATTGACCATCCAGACCGAAAAAGGGGTAAACTATCGTCGGATAGACATGTTTTCAAATTTTAATTTAGCAAGCGTGAAGGACAACAAGATCACTCAACAATCTTTTAATGTTTAGAGAGTATGAAAAGGGATTAAAAGAAGCCTTGTTTTCTGGGAGTCTCAAGGGTGAGGCCAATATTTATGACACATCATACATATGAGGCTCAATCTCATAATCATGATAGGACTAACAAGGACTCCCGAGCCTAAATTCATTAACGACAGCATGGACACCAAAATGCAACTAGGATCTACCTAGGGAATCCATGTAAAGATAGGCTCTACCACCTCACCACAACACTTCTAAAATAGTAATGACGGTTTTGTGTCATAGTTTGGTGGGATTGATCCTATGGAAAAGTAGAAAATACAACGAGATGCAAAAAGTGGAGGTGGAATCCTAACTTAAATGCAAACAATTGGAAAAATGACTTTTACCAAAGAATCTTTAAAAGTGACCCATCTCCCAAAATGTTTTCCAAACCAAAAGTGAAGTGTATCATAACATCCAATGAGAAACTCAAGAACCACGTTAAATGATTTACAAGCCATAAAAAAACGACAAAAGGGTTCGAAAAAGTGGCAAAAAAGGCCAAAAAAGTCTATAAATAGAAGTTGCCAGCTCATTTTCACTATTGCAAATTTATAATTAACCAAAAAGATAAAAGACCCATTTTCTAAAAGAGTTGATTTCAAGAGATTCAGAGGACGAAATGAACTTCCACTCGGACCAAGTAAGTACAAACTAACCCATATTGCATTTCCATACTTCCTTTTTGCATTTCTTTTGTTTTTTTTGGGGGTGCTCCCCTTTAAAAAAGGGAGGCCCTACGTGTACACGGGCTATCCAAGGACATCTCATGTATGCCCGCAAGAAAAAAACAATTTTCTTGTGTGCATACATGACTGTGTCCAATACAACCCGCATACACCCTCAATAGCATAGAAAAAATGAAAAACAAGATCTAACTCCCCCCATGAACTTGTCATGTAACAGGATGTATGTCCACTGGAGAGAGAGGGTGCATGAGGATATAGATATCTTGGTCAATGAGGACCCTGCAGCTATGTCCGCATTGAGACAATGCGGGTTATTGAAGTTTTTCCAGTGTCCATTCATGCAGGAACAACCCAGGTTGTTGAATGCCTTGGCAGATTACTGGCACCCTGACACTAAGGTGTTTATGCTCGAGGGGCAGTCATTGACTCCAATGAATAAGGACATCTATTTTCTGACTGACCTCTCGAGTAGAGGGGAACTAGTCAACTTGCGTGTATTTCCC
This sequence comes from Picea engelmannii, assembly GCA_009831015.1. Classification (NCBI taxonomy): domain Eukaryota; kingdom Viridiplantae; phylum Streptophyta; class Pinopsida; order Pinales; family Pinaceae; genus Picea; species Picea engelmannii. The sequence goes on from ML784532.1 coordinate 1,322,707, forward strand.
CCTGGGCCTCACAACATCACCAAGTTGATCATAATGTATTGCAAGGATGGCACTGAGAAGGTAGGTTCTCAGGTGTTGATCCACAAGATTACCAACCTATCACTAAAAGTGATAGTTTTACTTATTAGGCAGATTACTAGATCCACGGACTTACATAAGGCCTCTCAGGCACATATGCATTATGCAATGCATATTGCAAATCAGTTATCACTCCCATACAAACCAATTGCAAGTTAAGAAAAGATGATGATTCAAAGTCTATAGATCATAAGCAATACATGTCAATGATTAGTAGCCTACTATATGTGACAACATCCAAACCAGATCTAATGCAGGAAGTTGGATAGGTGGCATGATTTCAAGCAGCACCAAAGGAATCACATGTATTAGCGGTGAAGAGAATTTTTAGATATCTTAAAGGAACAAAAGAGTTTGGATTATGGTATCCAAAAGTAAAGGATCTATCTCTTGTTTCCTACACATATGCAGATTGTGCAGGTTGTATTGATGATCGACGAAGCACCAGGGGAGCAACATTCTACTTGGGTGAGTGTTTAGCATCATGGATAAGCAAGAAACAATCATCAGTATCTCTATCTACAACTGAGGCAAAGTATACTACAGCAGCAGCATGTTGTACACAGGTTCTTTGGATGAAACAAACTTTGATAGATATACAGGTTGAGTATGATGAGCCCATTCCAATCTATTGTGATAATACAAGCAACATAAGTATCTCAAAGAACCCGATGATGCATTCCAAGACGAAGCACATTCCAATCAAGTATCACTTTCTATAGGAAAAGGTTAGAGAAAAGAACATAAGAGTTGAGTATGTGGGCACAAAATAACAAGTGGTAGACATCTTTACAAAACCACTTCCAGGGGAACCCTTTGAGTATATTCACCAGAGACTCGGAGTTATTTCTACTCCAAAATGGATGATTTTGAATGCTTATCTTATATGTATTAGATGTACACAAGGAAGCACCATAAAGAGGACAGTTTAGTTAGAGGGAGAAACCACAAATGGAAAGATACCTTTTCCATTGATGGAAAAAGGGGAGAGATTCATCAGATGAAGAGAACAGATGCATGATTCTAGGGGGAGCAATGGTCACAGAGATGCAGAGGACAGAGGCATGGTTCCAGTGGGAGCATGAGTGATATGACTTTAGTATTGCATGAAATGATTTTAGTATTGCATCAAAGTGTTTCCATCAATGCCAAAGGGGGATATTGTTGATTAAGGTTGGTTTTCATTGATGTCAACCCTTGAAGAAAGTCTAGTAGCGAATTCTGGTAGCACAAAGGTTTGGGTAATGGACCTAAGGTTGTTTCATGTATAATTGTATGAGTTTTAATATATTTGAAGGTAATATTATTCTATATGGATATTGAATGTCATGCCATTTCTGGTGGTATGTGGAACGTCACATAACTCCTCACGGTTTGAGAGTTATAGCCTTACAAAGTTGGAGGACCCTCATATGTTGGCTTGAAGCCTCAAAAGGTCAAAGAAGTCAAAGATCTTGCAAAGAAGAAACTATTATTTAAATGATAAATTAAAGTGACAAAGTCAAGAAGGATTATTTAAATAATAAATTGAAGTGACAAAATCAAAGAAGATTATTTAAATGATAAAGTGAGGTGATGAAGTCAAGGAGGAATATTTAAATGATAAAGTAATGGAGAACTTTCTAATTATTGAAAGTGGTTAACCCTAAAAATGAGGAATATAGGTTAAGTGACCTATAAATGGATTAAGTGACCTAGTAATAGGTTAAGTGTCCTAGAAATGGGTTAAGTGACCTAGAAATAGGTTAAGTGACCTAGAAGTGGGTTAAGTGACCTAGAAGATGTTTCTAAAGAAGTTATTTGGAGAGTATAAATAAGAGGCAAGGCTCTCTCATTTCATATCACACTTGAGCATATTGAACATCTATAGGTGAATGAGGTAATCAAAGGATATCTAAGCCAAATTTCATAGGGAAGGTGAAGAAAAGAAGGCCAGAATTCAAGGGAGGATAAATTCTTTTGATGATGCTTTCTAAGGTATGTTATTTACAGGTCATCTCACCATTTTCACAATAAACTATTTTCTAGAATGATTCAGACTATGAAATTGATAGTCCATTGAGGAAACATATCCAAGTATCTGTGGTAAAAAATTCATCTTGTGGGTCATTGTATTTGTGGAGTTACACTTCGTGGAAAATAGGGTTTGTGGCTAGTCTTGAAACTAGTCTAAAACAGGTGTTTCGGGTAAAAACATCATAAATTCTTCATAACATATACAAATTCAATAAGACAAAATGTGTTGGTTAGCATACAGTTTTTAGTGTGATTTGTAATAGGTTTAGATCCATTCAACAAATATTTTGTGAGGGTCATGCTCTACAAGGTCTCTCTCTAGAATAAGCCAAAATTCAACAAGGTATGTCATTTTTTCTATAACTCCTTTTCTGAGAGGTTCCAAGTAGTGAAACCTGGAGGAATTGCACAAAACAAAATGAGAAACATTGTGTACTACTTTTAGATATTTATTCATAACAGGTACATAGTTATGATTATTTCAAGTTAGGGTTGTTGACTAATCCCAAACTAGTCATGTGAGACTAAAGAAAAGTTTGATGAAAATGCTAGTCTCTTGTTGTGAAAGTTAAGGATGGTTTGCAGGTATGTGATCATATACACCAGGTCTATTACATAGTTACAAATCATATTTGGATGATGAAATTGATGAGGGCTTTTGGTTAAGGTACATCTTGGGTACATGATTGAGACAAGTAGTTGATGAGTTGGCACATACATGAGGTGTATAGTTGATGATGTTGGTACATATTGATGAGTCATAGTTGATGATTAGTTGACACATAATTGGTACTACTTTGTACATGGTTGGATGCACTTGTTTATGGTACAGGTTGATTACAGGTTGTTTTGTATAGGTTGGTGCATGGTTGATTCACTTGTTTATGGTACAGGTTGATTATAGGTTGAGGTATAGGTTGATGCATGGTTCAGGTTTATTGGTACAGGTTTACAGCGGTATATCTCACAGTGATAGTGTGACAGTGGTTCCATCATTCTACTTCTACTTCAAGGCAAGGACATGTGGTTGTAGCCACCTTCCAGTTGTATTTGGAGAACATAGCGGGTTGTAGCCTCCTTCTGGTTGTAGCTAGAGAATAGGGGATTTGGAGCTTCCTTCAGGTTGTAGACTAAGAAACAAGGGGGTTGGAGCCTCCTTCTAGTTGCAACTAGAAAACAAAGGAATTTGGTGCTTCCAATGAATGTAATTCTTCAAGACATATAAGAAAAAACATTATGTGGTTTTCTCTCTCTTTGGGTTTCCACGTAAAACACTGTTGTATTGTGTATGTGTATGATTTTTCATTTGTTCATTTCTTATTTACTTTGCAGTTATTAGATGATAATTCTACATTGATATAACACTTGGATTACATGGTTAAAAAGGATTAAATTTCTCTATTACTGATTCACCCCCCCCTCTCAGTAATCCAACAATTTATACCCATCTTTATATTTATGGGTATTTCATGTCCATGTTGCATGTATATGTTACTGTTATTTCCATATGAATTTGTGCATTTACAGAATGTATTTGTCTATTTTAAGTTTTTTATATATATATATTTCTGCAAGAGTTCTATGTGTATATGTTTTAATTTCATGAAGTTCAAAAAATTTATGTGGCATAGCTCAGTTGGATGCTGGGTATGTTACAATATGGTATCAGAGCATGAAATATTTTTGGTGTCATGACCCAACCTGGGTGGCTGGGTATGTTACATGTGGAGTCAATTTGACTTGCATCGACGAAGGAGACATATTCACCAAATATTTTACAGTATCGACTTCCTATGCCCATAATTCTTGTGTGATCCCAACACCATTGAGCATGCTCCTTGCCTTGTCCATCAATGTTTTGTTCATTATTTAAGAAACTCCATTTTTTTGTGGGGTATATGGTGTCGTATTTTAGCGTGCTATCCCACACTACTTCCAGAACTGTTCAAAATCCTTTCCACATAATTCGCCACCATTTTTAGTTCTCAACACCTTAATCTTGTTATTTGTCTAGTTTTCCACAAGAGATTTAAACACTTTGAATTTCCCAAAATCCTCTAATTTATTCCTTAGGAAATATATCCATGGTTTCCCAGAAAAATCATCTATTAAGAAGACATAATATAGGGATCCACCAAGTGAAGGCACTGAAACAGGGCCAAACACATCACTATGAACCAATTCTAGAATCCCATTTTCCCTTATCACTCCATATGGGAACCTCACCCGACTTTATTTTCCACATATACAATGTTCACAAAAATTGATTTCTAAATTACATTTAGTAAAATATTCGACCATACCTTTGTTATGCATAGCTTGAAGTCTTTTTTCTCCAATGTGTTCCATCCTCTCTTGCCATAACATGGTCAGGTCAACTTGGTGAATACTTTTTGAGTTGGTTTGAATTGAATTGGTTCAAGTTGACTCGATTCAAGTTGAATTCAAGTCAATTTCAGAAACAACAATGTTGTTGCATCTAGTCAAGTCAACATTCCCTAATAACTTGTATATTGTTCCAATTTGAACTCCTTTCATTAATAACATTGTACCTATGACCATTTTTCACATATCCTTTTGAAATAGAGTGTGCACTCCTGCATCTCTCATCTTACTGACATTATTAGGTTTATTTCCAAACACAAAATATGTATCACTTCTGGAACGGCTCTACTCCTTAATCGTGCAGTATCAGTCGGACTCTTCCCCGTCCAACAATTTTGGTTGTCGAGTCATCCCCCAAGAACACATCTCCTGCTTCATATCGTTCATATTTGCATAACCATTATCTATGTGTTGTCATATGATAGGATGCTCCCAAGTCGATCAACCAAACAACTTGATCCAAATTTGTACTGGTAGATGCTAGATACACATTGCCTCCCTTATCTGGAGTAGTATTTCTCTCATTTGATTGCTTCTCATCAGATCCTATACTGATTTCCATTTCCTTCAACTTGTAGTCTCTTTTATAATGCCCAGCTTTACCACATTTCTAGCATCTTCTTGTCCACCGAACTTGGGATTTAGATCTACCCTTCAACTTAGACTTTCTACCAGAAAAAATTATTTTATCTCTGTTAATCGGTCGACCCCTCACCACTAAAAAATATTTGGTCAATTCTTCCATGTTATTCCTTCTCATTTCTTCTGACAGTAGAGATGAAACCACGTCTTCTAGTGCTAATGTGGTTAAATTACTCCCTGCATCCATGACTAAGCTATCAAAGGAGTCTGGCAAAGAACATAATAGGATAATACATTTCTCCTCCTCGATGATTTTGATATCCAGATAAGATAACTAGCCTATTATGGTATTAAACACATTTAAATTATTAGTTACCAAAATTTCCTCACTCATCCTCAAAATATAAATTTTATTTCCAAGGAAAAACTTATTTATCAGGGATTTCCAGTGGTACAAGCTTCCCAACTTGTCCCACAATTTCTTGGCCAAGTCTTCACCTGAGACATTCAACAACACTAAATTTGCAAAAAAAAATTGAATCGTACACCTTTCCCTTCTCTCGAGTTTATCGCGTTCTTCCCTCAACATACTTGTCAGAATGGTACTTGGAAAGATGGTTTCCCATTGTTCTCGATCTACAAGGAGATATTCAATTTTAAGCTTCCAAAGCTCAAAATTCTGGCCATTGAATTTTTTTATCTCTATTCTCAAGCTACTTGCAATTCTTTAAGCACAACTTTAAAGATATTTGACTTACAACTCTTATTGGAACTAGGGTTTAGATCAAATCCAAGGTCGGTAACCAAGCTCTAATACCACATGTTACGAAATTATACTTCGACGCTAAACCTAACAGAATAGAGGAAGACATATTTAATCTAGAAATCAAATGACAAAGCAAACTCCCAGTGCACAAATATTTTATCCTAGAAACCCAAACTAGAAAACCAACATTCCTTGAGTGTCTTGCTCTCTTGTTGTCTTGTTCATTCAGAATAAAAGGTTACATGCCTAACCTTGGTCCACACCTAAGACATAATCGACATCATACCGTCTTGCTTTACACAAGGACAACCATGTATCTAATTTGTCATACATCTGCATGACAAGTAACCTACTTCTAAATATTAGTAGGAAGATCATTACAATAACTACTAAAGTACGATTACAACACACCTTATTTATAGGCTTTACAGTAGGAAAAAACCTAAAGAAAGGCACCCAAAAATAGTTACAGATCTAGAACTATGATTGGCTACAAATCATGCAAATCTAGGGATTCATTACAGTCGACTTCCAGTCAGATTACTAGTTGACTACCAATCGACCTCCATTTAGTCTTCAGACGGTTTCCACACGATCGCATGTCAACCTCTTTTCGGTTGACCTCTTTGACTTTTTGTCAATTACTCGGACTTCTACTTTGTCTGGTCTATCCACTTCAACTTCAACTTTTCTTGGTCGATCCACTTCGACCTTTGACTTTCACTCCCAGTCGATCCACCTAGACTTGAGTTTCACTGCAAAGAATATAACAACTCAACACCCATTCTCTGTAAAAATTTACCCCTTTCTTGGTTGAACTCCCCCATCATTTTCTAGCCATATTCATTGTTGTAGAAACTTAGAATAAATCCACCATTAACCTACAAAAGAGAGGTAATACCCTCAAATAAAAAAAAAAAAGGCTAAACCAACTAAGAAATTAGGAAGAATAATGAGAAATGGAAAATAAAAAAAATCAAATCAATAATGGGGAGAAATAGAATAATGAACAGGGAAAAGAAGGGCTATCTCACTACAATACTCTTTGTCTTTCCCTACATTCATACCATTATTTGTATTACATCCTTTCATATAACCACCTCCTTTTCTATCATGTTAAATGGAGAAAGGCAATAAAGCATGACTTTCTCCTCCTTTTACTATTTAGTGATAATCTTGTAAGTTTTCTTACCTCCTTTAATAAGTAAAAAAAAAGATACAAATTATTTTCTAGTGTTGTGGTGTATTGGGAGCCTCAGTACTCCCCTACCAAATGGGAGAGTTGATGTTCTTAGACCAATGTGGAGCATTATCACACCTAGACCAAGGTATAACATTATGGCATTTTGACCAAAGTGGAGCACCAATGTTTTTTTAAAGTTGTCATCCCTTCGATGAATGTTATTTGAACACTAGTGCGCCTAGTCTAGTTTGGAGCATAAGTCTTCCTGGACCAAGTGGATAATTAGTGCACTTAGACCAAAGTGGAGCACTAATGATTCTCAGATTGATCTAGGAGCAACAATGTGCCTAGATTAATTAGGAGCATTGATACCCTTGGACCAAAATGGAGCACCGAAGATATTTTGGGTTGTTGTCCCTTCTATGCTTATCAATCCAAGGGAACAAGTGCATCTAAACCAATTTGGAGCATCAGTGCACTTGGACCAAAATATGATGTTTTTTTTTCCTAATTATCCCTTTGTTGTGTATATGGCCATTGAAAACTGACTCTTTTGTACTAAGCACACCAATGCACCTATGGAAAATTAGAGCACCATGACCCAATTTTTGCAAAAACCTTTGCTTGCCACCTCCAAAAAAAAACCTCTACAAATGAAGAACTTTAAAATTCACTTCTATAAAAAAAAAAAACCTCTACTAAATGCATGCTTGTTTCCTTGTAGTGATATTTGTAGTGATATTGTGTAGATTTGTTTTTGGCTAGGGGTCATAATATGTAAGTTACTCAATTATGCCACTTTTCATTCATGTGGAAATTACAAAAAGTGAAAGAATATAAATGTGTCTACCTTCATGACATACATATAATCTCTCCCAAATAGTGTGGTGTAGTCCAAAGGAACATCCACAACTTCTATAACACTAAAAACAATATTAAATAGTGTGGTGTAGTCCAAAGGAACATCCACAACTTCTATAACACTAAAAACAATCTTACCATCTAATGTAATAGGGATTTGAGGCAATAGCCCTTGTGGTAGAATACGTATTTATATGAGAGAATATAAATATCTAAGAGAGTGTTAATGGCTGAGTATTAAGAGATTGGAATATAATCCCAAGATATATGCATGGATTGATGTTGATGGTATTAGATATATGCATGGATTGATGTTGATGGTATTAGTTTTAAGTATAGTTTAAAAAAATAATATTATGATGTCAAATAAATATATGCATGGATTGGTGTTGATGGTATTAGTTTTAAGTATAGTTTAAAAAAATAATATTATGATGTCAAATTAATATTTGATATATCTTTATCTCGTGTGTATGACTACTTTTTAATGACACAAACACACTTCCTTCCTTTTCATAAGAAAATTTTAATAACTTGTTGAGATCCCCATCTGTCCCTCTACCTTTATTAAATGCTTGATACGTTATATACATAATGAGAAAATCTCCAGAAAATCTCCACTATCCATTACCTTGTTACAAAGCATGGTGGATTGAATATTTGTACTAGATCTATGTGGAAGACAAACTGAAATAATAATAAAATTGGCATTTCATGGGCACGCTTTCATGAGGCATTTATTTTTGGATACAGATCTTGTGTCAAATCATTATTATGACTCCAAGAGACAAAAACAAATGCCAACTCATTTTCTATTTGATTAGATAAGATAATGATTTCATGCTTTATCTTCCTTAGAGTATTTTCACGCAACATGCCATGTGCCTACACCACTACACTATGGGAAACATAAAAGAAACAATTTATTACTTTGACAAGCCTAATCATATTTGTCTTTGTCTCTTCGTACACTTTGTAGAGAAAGTTATCATGTCCAACAATCTTGAAAATATTTGATATTGCTGGAATTATGAAGCTTTTCTAATTAGTCCTCGTCTGTCTCGGGTAGGGACTATTAGTAATTGATTGGTCTTCAATAGGCACTATTAGTAATGGATTTGCATTAATTTATGAGTTTTTCATGATTAATAATCTATTTTTTATTCAATATCTTCATTTTTGCAATTCTTCAAAGTTTAAAAGTTTAATTGAAGATGCATTTTAATTCTTCAAAATTTTGAGGATACATTTTAATTTTTTTTTAAAAGGCATTTGTTTGAGATGATATTGTCAACTTTTCACTCAAATATGAAGCAAATACTTTATATTACTCTTTACAAGGCTTTATATATTATTGACAATCACATTGATATGTTCAGGGTTCTAAGATTTATGTGGTAGGAGTAGTTATTAAAAATGACTATTCACAATGAGTATTGTGGATTTTTTTAGTGATATTGATAATTGATATGTTCGTCAAATGATGGTGGTGGCAATGGAAATTGGCTAAGGTTGTGGTAGTGGTAGTCATGCCCTAGTATGTCTCATCTTCTTCAATCAATTGTTCCTACTTAGAATTTCACTTCAACCATATACAACCTTTGTTTGCCCCTGTTTATAGAGGAGTTCTTGTTTCACTAGTATTGGTCCAATAGATGTTGTTGAATAGTCATTAGAATCAACTACTTAAACTACAAGATCACCCACTTCATAAGATATTTACCATCACTTACCTCTGTTGATTTGGATGTTCTTGTCCTGGAGAACAAGGTTGACACTACCTTCAATTGGACAATCATTCAATTTGTTCCAACAGGTTCTCTAAAGTGTATTTCCACCTAAGGTTATAATTGTTTCTTTCTCCATCCTCCTCTAATTATTTTCATGGATGGTAGGATGAATATTGAAGATTAAAAAATGGAATAATATGAATACTATGTGCAACGAAACTTGAGATTAAATAAAATGTGTGCCTTTTTTCAACAAAATGTGGAAGAAAACCCATACAAGGTGTCAAAAATGCTAAGGAAAAACTTACCTTGTTGACGCACTAGGAGCATCCAAAGACAATGAATGACTTTTGGGTACATCATAGCTTTTTCCACTTGAAATATTGAAGCTGGACATGGAAGACTTTAAGGCATATTCAAATGCATCTTTAGAACAATTTAAATCTTAAGTAAATTCAATCATTGATGGACTAAGATGTTGAATTACCACCAACCTTAGTCCATTAACATCCTCACCTGCAAAGTGTGAAGTACGCTCTCCAATATGTCATTCTTTGAAATTCAAGTTATTGAAGTCATCTTCTTCATTTCAATACTGAAAATAGGTGGAAATGTGCTTTGTCCTATAGAATTATGAGTTGGGATAATTGTGAAGAATGGAGACAACATCCTCACCTGCAGACTATGAAGCACACACTCCAATATGTCATTCTCTAAAATTCAAAATATGAATTCATTCTCCTTCATTTCAATATTGAAAATAAGTGGCAATGTTCTTTGTCCTATAAAATTATGAGTTGGGATCACTGTTTAAGAACTAAATGTCTCATAGATACATCTAACTATGTTGCTATATGTAAATTCTCACAAATTATGATATAAGTAAATTAAGCGCATATGCTATCCTCCAAGTGTTCACTTCTAACTCAAGAATACTCACTTGTTTGAGGAAAGTATAACCTAGAAGACGATGTAAAAAAACTACTAACTCAATAATACTCACTTGTTTAAGGAAAGTATAACCTAGCAGACGATGTGGAAAAACTACTACTTACTCCTTAAAAAAATACAATACATCATCTCTTGCTTTCACATTCACCATGAAATAAGCATACATACTCCTTACAAAATACATTCTCTCTTACTTTAAAAAAGTTGCCACATTCACCATGAACTAAGCATTTATAAAACCTTGACTAATCTTAGAGTACATTAATTTCCTATCAACTTTATTCCTCTCCCTTTCCATAAGGCAACGACAAGCGAATCAATGACTTTTCCTTGTTTTTTATTTATCCACGTGAATACGTACGTTAGAAAATAAAATAAAAACATCCACATGAACACGTTAGACAATAAAACTAAACTTAATCTTTCCCTAACAAATTTGATACATATCACCTTTTGCTCAACTTTCTTGAATTCGTATTGATTATTTAAATATATTTTCTAGTAAACTTTAATTAATTTGATTAGTGTTTAATTGTTAAATTCGTACCTTGGTAATGAGATTACAATTTTATATGTATTTTAATGTATTTATTATAAATGTGTTGGATATTTTTACCTTGAACTAATTGTATTTGTAAGTTGAGTAATGGGTATTTGCTTTTAAAAATGTAATTGTATTTGTAAGTTGAATAATGGGTATTTGCTTTTAAAAATGTTGAAAGTTTAGTTTCATTTCACGTGAAAGTAATGAGATGAATAAGTTTCTCTTTGTATTTGTATTTGATATATAATATAAAATTTAGTTTTTTTAAATATATTAATAATAATAGTTAAAATGTACATTAAAAAGGTTAGATCCCTGGTGAAGAGTGGGAAGTTTTTCACCAATGAGTAAGATTCAATTTTTGTGAGAGTTTTTTTTTCGATCTATGAGGTCATCTTGAGATAGCAATCAAACATGTGGTTGCATCCAAAGAGATTATATTAAATGATCTTGTGACCAAATCACACATAAGTGGATAAAATAATTCTCCCGTATCCTTCAAATTTTGAGCCATACATAAGTCCTCTCAAGAGTTGGGAGGTCACATGTTTGACTCTCTAAAGCCTTTCAAGGTTAGGCACAGTAACCAATGTCAGCGGGTTACCCCATTTACCATATGTCGACCAAGGGGAAGTGCTTGTAAGGATTTCTGCGAGGTTTTACATTAAAAAAACAAAAAAAAAAACAGTGAAGATGTGACTTATTTCCCTATAATATGTTTTCGAGAAATATTAAAAAAACATTTGTGTAACTCACACACTACTTAAATTCTATATCATTGCACATATCATAAAGTGAATTAAGTTTTATGAAGATAAATATCATCAAACACAATTCACAACATGTACACAATCTACGCATTGATTGTCCATCATACTTAGATAAGAACATTGCCTCACAATCACCACATATTTGTTATCCATAGATTCTAATGGCACAAGTTGCCAAACATTTTACATATAAAAGTCATACACCTTGCACCAACTTTATCTATAATGTTTAAACCT
>ML784532.1:1334879-1363658 GCA_009831015.1 Picea engelmannii
TTTTTTTTTTTTTTTTTCTTTTTTCCACAGAAAATTTCACTTTATATTAGTTAAAATGTAAACTATTTCGTATACATAGAAAACATCACCACCATATCCAAAAAGTACATAGGATATCTTAGAAGATATCTAATATCCATACTATCTTCCCATCCCACAAAATATGAAAATTGACTATCTAAATAGCCCTCCCAAAATCTACAAAAAGATACAGTTCCATAACATTCATCATTACAAAAATATATGTCTCAGGGTCATGTCCCCACACTCCATAGGAAAGCCAAGAGCAGCCCAGGACCTAAAAAAGATCAATAGATAGTGGAGGACCCTCATGTTCCTCAACACTCTGAAAATATAAGATTTTCCCTGGTTGCTTTTGAAGAGCTTGTTTAGATAGGTTGTCCGCTTCAAAATTTTCATCCCTGTAAGCATGCTCAAAAGAGATATGCTAAAAAAAATTAATAAGTTCAACCAACCTATCCTTCCAGCATTCCAATGAAATCATTTGTAGACATCCTTTTTCTCGCAGCTAATTAATAACAATCATCGAATCTCCCTTCACATGTAAATCATTTATAAAGAGCCTTGAAGCGAGAGTCAGAAGGGCCTAGGCCCCCATCAATTCAGTGCTTGTGTTAGAGCCTGGGCCACAGTTTAATGTCTACTTGAAGATGTGATTATCCCTTGTCTTGATAATACCTCCAGCTCCACTGTTGAGTCTCGTGGCTTCAACAGCCCCATCAAACTAGCCAATTGTACCTTTCACTTCGTTCTTTAAAACTCTAATCCTCATAGTCGGTACTTTCACCTGAGTAGCATAAGAATCCAATGGAATAGCCACCAAGGTAACTACTCTAAAAGCCGAAGGTTTTCTGTCTTCAAAAATAGCAAAGTTGCGGTCCATCCAAATGAACCAACATACATAAATGGGTAAGGTAGAATGTCGTGTTCTTCCAGCAAACCAGTTATTAAAGCATTATGTAAGTGAAGATCCAGCCCACGAACCCACTAGATTCTGATGTGTATGGAGAGTTGTCCAAACTATGTGCACAAATGAACAATCCACGAACAAGTGATAGGTTGATTCCCAATTCTGATTACAAATCACACACTAGCCTGATCCATTAAAACCACGGCGCTGGAGGTTCTCCCACATGAGAATATTATTCTCCACTAGCATCCAATTAAAAAGTTTCACTTTCAATGGGCAATTCCATATCCGAAGATTCCTCCGCCACCCCTTTACAACACAGGACTGCTTTCTTCTCTCAATCGCCTCATAAATATTTTTTACAGAAATAATGCCAGAAGCCTTACCTCCCGACCATCTGAGTTCATCAAGTCATCTGGAAAGAAGAATCCCATTGTGTATAAATTCCTTCCAAAAACATGTCCACTCAAAAGTAAGTCACCCACACAGCCCCAAATCTTCACTGGTATGCCACTTAGTTCCAGTTATACCTGGACGTTGATCACAGCAAGCCTGAGAGAGAAAGTACACTCCTCTTCGATTTAATTCAAGAATTAATCCATTTGAAATGATAGCTTTTTCACCCATACCTAGTATGTAATCCCTGCCAACCAAAATTGAATCCCTCACACTATGATATTATGCAATCCAATGCAACAGAATATGAATCGATTTTAGTAAGTACTTCCATACATGAGAACCCCTTGTCTAAGAAGTCGTGACCATCCTGACCCATCCCACAACTGAGCAAGATCTGAGATACTTATCTATGATAACACAATGCCACATACCTTCTTTCATTAATACTCTCCATAAGGTATTGGTCGCCATAGCCATACTAAAGCTATGGAGATTCCTCAAGCCCCATCCTCCATACAGTTTTGGCTGAGCTAGAAGTTGCGAGTTGCAGAGATGGATTCTTCTTTTATTTCTAGAACTAGACCATAGAAAATTAAACATCAACTGACGTAAATGATTCAGAATCGAAGCTAGAAGAATTGATAAGGCAAGCCAGTAGACTGGCTGAATTTCCAATACTGCTTTAATTAACACAAGGAGGCCTCTAATAGACAGCCATTGATTACACCAATGGTTAATGCACTTTTCAAATTTTTCTATGAGCCAATTCCAATCATCAACATTATACCTGACCATCTTTAAAAAGTAACCAAGATACTTAAAACTAGATGCTAAAGAAAGAAAGTTATAATAAAAAACAAGCTTGTAGGAATCCATAATAGAAGGTTGAATGTTGTAATGTAGAAAAGATGTTTTGTGGACGTTAGTCACCAAACCAGATGCCTCATAGAAGATATTCATAATTCTTTTTATCTCCATCCATTCTGATAAAGAGGCTTTTGTCATAATAAGAATATCATTGACAAAAAGAAGATGGAGGACTTTAATAAACTTTGAAACTTTTATACCTGTAATGTTACCTTTTTCTTGGCTATCTTTTAATTCCAGACTCAGTCCTTCCATAACAAGAATGAAGAGTAGGGGAGACAAAGGGCACCCTTGTCTTAGCCCTCTTCCACTGTTAAAAAAATAGATAGGCTCTCCATTGATTAAGATAGCATAAGTTGCATAACTAACACATCCCATGATCCATCTTATCATCGGTAGCCCAAATCCACATTGCAAAAGAACCAATCGAAGGTAATCCCAGCTAACACAGTCATAGGCCTTCTTTAAATGTATCATCAAGATTAATGCTTGAATTGTTTTCTCATTGATACTATGCAGACATTCCTGGGCCATCCCAATGGCATCTCTAATTTGCCTCCCCTTCAAGAAGCCGAATCGTTCCTCTGATAATGCACGTGACAGAATGGGCCTTATCCTTTTTGCAACAATTTTTGATTTAATTTTATAACATAAATTGCATAGAGCTATCGGATGGAAATCCCCGAAGGATGCTGGACCATTGACCTTAGGAATTAATGTGATGAAGGTCAAGTTCAAAGATCTCTTTACTTCTTCCGACAGATGAGATTCCTCCACAGCCTCTAAAAAATCATTAGCTACCAAGTCGAAATAGTTGAGAAGAAACTCAACCATCTAGCCATCGGGACCAGGACTCTTATCCTTAGTGAAACCCTTAAGAACTTCTTTAATTTCCTCTGTAGTACATGGGCTCTCAAGAGAAATAACCTCCTCCTCAGAAACAAACCTTTGATATAGACCAACATTTGCTATCTGGTCTTCATTGATAATATGATCTAATTCTTTAAAAAAGTTGCTAAAGTGCCTGACTTCTTCACTCTTTATAGCCTCCTTCCCTTTGTGAACCCGATTCAATTCATCTGTGACCTCCCACAGGTGTTTTTTGTTGTGCATGAAGTTGGCATAGTGGTGAAAATATGTCGTATTTTTTTCACCACTCTTGATCCACGTAGCCCTACTCTTTTGATGCTAGCATTCCTCTTATGATAACAACAACTTGTTCCTTTTCAATTCCAAATATTTGATTCAAGAAACCCTATCAAGTGAAATCTCATGAACTCTACTGTGCGAGGACAAATTTACAATTTCCTCTTTTATGGAAAGAAGTAAACGTTGTTCATCATCTTTTCTTTTTTTTATCCATTCCTTTACTCGGTACTTGAGGGACTTCAATTTCATAATCAATCTATGTTGTGGATCTGCCAATGTAGAAAGTTCTTGGTTATTCCAAACTTCTCGAACCAATCGGCCAAAGGATACTTCTTTCATCAAATCCAGATTGAATTTGAAGGGGTAAGCAACTGTATTAAATCCAAAATCCAAATGAAACAAGATTGGCATGTGGTCTTAAATATAAGGAAATTCTACTTAGGAATGGAATCTGACAGAGTCAACAAGGAGAGAGTCGGAAACAAAACCTTTTTCCAATATTTTTTAAATATACTCCACACCACTACGACCATTTCTCTAGGTGGGCATGACTTCCAGAGGTTTAATGTCAACCAAGTGATTCTTTGCCAAAATATTTTTGAAAAAAACTGTTAAGGAATCTGACAAAGCCATCATCCCCCATACTTCTGTCAGTCCCAAGGAGAAGTTCAGATCCCCAGCCAGGATCAAATTAGTTTGAGATAATAGCCCAGAAGCATCCACCCGCTCCCAAATTTGCCTTCTCTCTGAACACAAGCCATAAACATTAATATAGGTGAAACTCCTTTTAGTTGGGATGAATTTACCTGTCAGTAATAGTCCACCCGCACAAAGAAAAGGATTTAGATCAAAAACATTTGGGTCCCATGCAGCAAGGAGTCCTCCTGACTTCCCAACAACACTGACTGCACAATTCATCCATGAAGGACACAAAGAATTCATGAAAATTCTTGCCTTCTCTTCTGCAACTAAAGTCTCCTGAAGGAAAAGTATACTCAGGCTATTTAGTTTCATCAATATCCTCAAAGAAGGAAATTTAAGGGGGCCTCCCACCCCTCTAATGTTCAAGAAGATGAGGATCATGACTTAGTCCTGGACGAGGCTTTCATGCTTCTAAGAACCCCCGAGTCTAAGGTAATATCAACTTGTAGTTCCATGGCCAAAGGTAAAGAAACTTGCTTCTTCCTAGCACTACGCGTCTTGATCGGGGATATTTCTTGTCTCAATCCCCTCGACCACCCCAGAGTATTACACTGACCATTATCCCCCAATGGTCGGTTAGGGTCCCTAGCAACCTAGGATACACCTACTTGCACTTCTAAACCCCAATAGGAGGTTAGGGGTGTAGTAAGTAGAGAAGCCTTTTCGACCATGTGCTAAGACGTGGAAGCTAGTTCCGAATATGAGACACACACAGGTTGTGTCAATATCAAAGAATCTATCATAGAAGTAGTCACTAAGGAAGGGGTAGAAGAAACACCCGGGGGATCAGGGTGTGTATCATTTAATGAGGGAGAGGTCGAGAAGTCTTGACCTTCTAAAATGTCTCATCTAGTCTGTACCCCCAGAAGTAAAATTTCCCTAGTAACCACTGAGGGGCAATCATTCATAAAAGAAGTAACCAGGAAATCTCGTTCCCATAATGACAATTTTAGAAAAAAAATTGGACAATAGGATTTAAGATTACCTAGAAAAGAGTTATTGTCCATAGTTGGGTCATCATCCAAGCAACCTGTCACCCCATCACCCTGCGCATCTGGTGAATCCTCTGGCATATATTCAAAAGGCGTTTTTGTATCTGAGAGGTCATCAAAAGAGTAAACACCAGCCCCGAGAGTACAATATTTGTGCAGGTGTCCCATCCTTCTACCGTTTAGGCATCGAAAAGGTAGGCCTTGATAGTCTAACTTTTGTATAACAACCTGACCACACCACTCAATCTCAATACTATCCATAAGTCTTGTGTGCAAGTCCAGTTCTACAAGAATGTGAGCCATGCGCTTATCTTCCGACCATAAACCCACTTCATCCAGCTTTAAAAATATCCCTAAAAGATTACCTATAGCCGACAGAGTAGTTTTATTCCAAAGATTGAGTTATAGCCTAGGTAGAAGTACCCACACATGTCTGTAGATAAAGTAATCCTTATATGGATCAAACCATGTCCTCCACCGCTTCAAAATCAAACTTCCCCCTTCAATATCCCAAAAACCTCCTCTAATGAGCTCAGCGTCCTCCGGGATTTTAAAAATCAAACCAAACCAACCGCAGGGAAGTATGGAAAATTCAAGAGAATACCCGATAATGGGAACCCATGCCTTCTTCATCCATTCCCCAAGGGTGATGGTTGACCTTGTCTTGTTTGCAATTCTTCCAATAAGAGCACATAGAGATAACCTACAAGTTTCAGCTAAACCGACATCCATACCTATCACTAGGCATCTACGCGACTTTTTTGGTTTCCATGCTCTGACTGATCTCTTATGGTTGTTATCTTTCACATGCAGTGCCTCTCTCGATGCGCCTATCCCTCCCTTATCCAACTGCTTGGAGAAAGTTGCAGGTTGTATAACATTACCTGTCTGAGCAACACCAAAACAGTTACCAACCTTTACTTCCTTCCCCCGTTTCTCCACACTACTAAGTCCCAATTGTTTTGAACCAGAGAGATGGTTACCCAGAGGGACTAAGAATAATGGCTTGTGAGGTAGACTCTTGTTACAAGGGAAAAACTCTCTATGACCAAGGGTAAACCACAACAGATAGGTATGAATGCAAAAATTAACTCAATTCCAACATGTTCTATATAAACTAATGTGCAATATGAGGAAGAAGCCTATCTTGATCCAATCGTTTGACATCGTTCCACTGTTGAGAACGTTGACCCAAATCTTTTACACCTACAAGAAGTTCTCAACAAACAAGCGATGCCAGTATATAGTGACAATATATAAAATGAGTTAGCACATCAGATAGCACAATCCATTAATAAACATTACAAACATGCCCATGGATAATAATCATATATTTTCAAGATATCGATAGGATGGGAAAGGATTATTTCTATTAATAATTGATCAACAAAAGTATCAACATTACAGACTTCCGTGTTGGCACGGTTCGAAACCAAGAAACCAAGTTCCTTCCAACTGGGTCTCCACCACTTCAATCCTCCACCAAAGGCAAGCTCATAGAAAAGAGGTAATTAGGTCCTCTCGACAATAAGGAAAGAGCTTGGGGGTTGAACACTGTGTTCAAACTTGAGGGACAAAGGGATGCAGACTCAATATGAAGAAATTTCTCCAGAGTAACTTTTCTCTCAAAGTTGAATGCTTTCTCCTCTTTTTCCATAGCTCGAAATTGTGCTCTTATAGCCTCCAGAATGCAACTAAAGGGCCGATTTGGAACGTTTCCAACATATGGAAGGCCAAAGATCAGAGATCTTCTGTCATGACATGGAAACCTGACCTCATTTTGTATTTTCTGGCACAAATCCCGATATATGTGAGCTGTAGTGGAGAAACAAGCATATACACATCTTTCAAAGCAGTTAGGGAGCATATATGTGGAAAAATATATATTTTTGGCTCTATATTTATCAAAAAGGGATTGATAAGTTTGCATGGGGAAATGGAAAAAGGCCCTCTGTGCAAGATAACAATGGTGAGGAAAATCTTGCTATAACAGATGCCCCCTAATGTGTGAGATCAAAGGAGTATTTGCAATGGCCAAAATACATTATAAATAACCCAGAAGTGGAGTGGTAGAGAACCAGTTGGATGAACTCAATTGCTCATTACATTATGTACTAACTTTGCATACATGGCTGCCAAGAATACAATGTAGATCCATGTGGAAAATATACCAACAAGAGTTCATGGCCATGAGTAGGCAAGTATAAATGCAGTTACATGCCAATAGTTGTCATAGTTACGAACAAGGCCCAATGAAACCAGTCTCAAAATCAATATGAAGATATATGTATACCATGGAGTACAATATAATATCCCATGATCGTTGAAGTCAAATAAGTACTGGTCCAATGAAATGGAAGCAACAACTCAGGAAAGTTGCATCCACAAAGTGATGTCTTCAAGTATTCAATACAATCTGCCAATGGTGCAAGTCTACATCATGTGAATAAATGAGTTGAGGTCAAACACGATGAGACATCATTTGATTACTGGTCATTGAGGTATATAGTTACAAATGCGAGACAACCTACCAACAATGAAAGTAGGTATCAAGGCACTGAGTACATCTCTACAAATGTGAATAAAGGAGCTGGTGTCGAACACTTGAGAGATCCATTGATCAGGAGACATCGATGTATTCCCATATGTAAATGGCGAGAGAGCCTACCACTAATGACTGCAAGCCTCAAGGTACTCATAAAACTCTAGGTCTCGTATCCAGAATACATGAGCTGAATTCGATGGAAAGAGACTTGCTAAGAGGATAGCATTAAGGCATCTCTCATCAGTCAGCATGAGGAACAAAGAAGGAGATTCATGATTCGGTGGAGATCGGATGAAGAACATGTTCACGAACCAATGACCCTGTGCATCTTTCATGTGTGCCAAATGCAAGCGGTACACGAAAAAGACCCTCTGAATAGTAGCCAGTGATGAAAATTATTGACAAAGGCAAGGAAACCACCAATAAGGCTAATGGCATCCAAGACATTGCACGAATCCCAAAGTGTGAATAGATGTCTTGTCATCGAACATAAGGGAAACCACCCAGTCAACGAACCATGATGAAATGCCGATTTTTGGGTTCAAGGTGACCTACCAATGATGAAAGTAGGGCCATGGTGCATCATAATACCAAAGTGTCATGTGATTCTGAGACAAACTGAGGGCATGGCCAACATGCAAAGTCAAGATTTCTGAGGAGTGGCCGACACAGGTTGATAGACTTCCTTTGAACAAGAGCATGAGACATACGGTGGACTTCGGCATCATAGAATTAATGATGTGACAACTAGATGCAGGAGGCATCCATAATGTTCTCTATAGTGACTAGAAGATTAACCAATCGGTAGAGAAACTTTTGTAATGAGATCATCTTCCTAAGGCCATGCTAAACCCAAAATTATGATGATGCAAGGACTCAACAATTTTGTGCTCTGATCAAAGGCGACACGACTGCTTCCAATTACAATATAGTACTCCCTTCTTGCCTATCTTTTTTTGTTTTTTCATAACAAGTGAATGTTATGATACAGAGGAGGGAACGAGTGTCACAAGTAAGAAAAACTAGTTCCAGTAATGGAATGTACCTATTCTCAATGCAAAGAAATGCATGCGGGAGATGTACACTCGAGGTGATGTTCCTTCCAGGGTATAGGGTGTCAAATTGCGAAGTATATAAACAAGGCTCTACTTGGTTGAGGATGCAAACTGCTTGGGCCATGGTTTATAATGCAAAGCGAGAACCGGCTAAAGGCTCAATACTGCAAGCAAGGGCATGAGATGCAATCACAATTTAACATCAAAAAATGTCCTTTTTTATATCTTTTAGTCTATTTGGAGTGAAAAAGGGGTAAACTTGTGCCAAATAGACATCTTTTCAAATCCAATTTACGAGTGTGAAAAAGACAAGTTCACTCGGCGATCTTTTCCATTTTTATAGCGAGTCAGAAAAGAGATTAACTAAGAATCATGATCTTTCAAATCCAATTTTAACAAGTGTGAAAGGGACAAATCACTCGACGATCTTTTCAATTTTTAATAACGAGTCAGAAAAGAGATTAACTAAGAATCATTTTTTGGGAGTTCGCGGGTAATAAGGCCGTGTGTGCATGAATGAGAAATGAGGCTCATTGTAAAGTCATGTATCGAATTCTTATGGACTCCCGGTCCTAAGGAAAAATCTCGACATGTGCACCAAATGATAAAGAGGTTCTAACTAGGGTACCCATGTTTGGTAATTCTCTACCATTTATTAACGATGCTATGATAGCAGATGGAGGTTAATGCGTCACAATAAATGGATTCATACATAAGGCGTAAAAAGTGGTAATTGAAGGATAATGAAAAACTGCATGATGTAGTGAATACCTATCCTATATGCTAGGTTATGAATATACCTGCCTGAGGAGACAAACGACCAACCATGATGTTGAAGTCTATAAGAAAATTGAGTCGAAACTACAAAAACCAGCTTAAAACCATTTTTGAATTAGTTCATTAGACAAAATAATAGCATAAAACTATATCAAATGGGTAAAAATGTTTTATAAATAGTAATAAAATCAAAATTTACTATGTCATTTTTATTTTCACCCAAAATAGTGAAATTTGGACTAACATACCTCCAGAATTCAAATGGTGATCATGGGAGCAATAGGCAATAGAATCGCAAACCGTCTGGACCAGGTAACTCTTCATCCCATCCTCTTCAAATTCAATGGTTTACAATTTTTAATTAGGATCCATTTTTTTAGTTTTTAAGGGCGCAAATTGAATTTTTCGGTATACCCGAGTTTCTACTAATATGTCATGTATACGACCAGATATATGCCCCTGTGTGAACTACAGGGAGCGTATATCAGGCCCTACCTGCGACTATTCTTGGATAACCCATGTATACTTGCACAAAATGGAAACAAATAAGCTTCTAACTCAAAAATTGATTTGGTTTTTGCAGGATGGTGTTGGAGTGGAGGGAGAGAGAGCATGAGTAGATAGATGCAGTAGTGGATTGGGATCTGGTGGCTTAAGAGACATTAAAAATATGTGGTCTATACAAGTTTTAGGCTCTCAAAGGAATGAGGGCCCAAGTGAGGTTATTGGAAATGCCAGTGGGCTATTGGGATCCAGATAGTGAGAGATTTATCCTTGATGGACAACCATTAAGGATCGAAGTAGAGGACATCTACTTCTTGACATGACTTTCATGTTGAGGAGAGGTCATGGACCTCAAGTCACGCAGGGCCGGGAGTGGGGTGAAGGTCGAAGAATACATCGAGGCCCACAGTGCTGCAGGGACTCCCATGGTGGGAAGTCAAATCCCTATCTGGGCTATAGGTAACCTTAGCCTGAAGATTATTCTGCTCATGCTTACCAGGATCATAGGGTAGGCCTCGTTGCATCAAGCATTGAGACTTCTTATGTTTTACACACTGGAGTGTGTGAGACCTACCGTGTACGATTGGTGTACCTCACTATTGACCAATATGAAAGGTCAGCTAACAGAGTGCAAGCAGGGGGCAAAGTGAAACTTCGGGTTTGCCTCTATCCTTTGTAGCTTCTTTTTCGAGTGGATCCCAAGCCTGGGACCTAGAGTGGAGATCATTCTTAGAGGGCCACGTGATCCAACTATGGCGCGATGGATCAAGGTCATGAGACGGTAGGGGGGAGGTAGGGTGGTGACACCAACAATGATTTTTTCTTCTAGTGGAGGAGACAAATCATAGCTCTGGACGACTATCCCTATGTGGGAATTGATTTCAGAGGTGATCTTGATATGTCGCTTCCATGAGGAGACGCCTATGGCACCATAGGTAAAAAATATTTTTTATATATTTCATTTTTTGTATTTTTGTATTTAAAAGAACAAAAATATTTTTTAGATGGTCTTTTTAAATATTAACTCGATACTTTTGTGGTTGCAAACGTGGGTCTGCAACATCCAGAGGGATTCTTACGACATAGGTGGAGGCACTAGGGAGATGAGGCAGTGTGAGGAGAGGCAGAGAGAGTCCTTCGGAACGTGCAGGGAAACCTGTCGCGTTTGACACAGAGGATTCATATGGTTCAGGTGAAGGATCTACTTGAAGCCATGCAGAGGCAGGTTATCGGTGTACCTAGAGAATGGGTATGAATATTCTGGCGTCTTGCAAATGCCATGGTTTTCTATCACGAGACTCATCCGATGCCACAGGCATAGATGTCATGGGACATGTATATCGGTTGTATATGTATTTTTGAGGGTTTTAGCCCCAATTTTGTAATATAAAACACCATATTTTTTGGAAATATATAAAGAGGGATCTTCGACTATAATTATATCTTACAATGTGTACATTGATTTAATGGTTTTCTTTTCTTTATTAATGTGACAAATTCCAATTCAAAACATAATTAGCATAGGCATCAGATACATGATTATAACTTCTAGGAATGTGAAAGTATGTAATAAAATCAAATTGTCGTTCTAAAAGACATACCCGTAGGAATCAACAAAGTAACGTCAGATCATGCACATGGTAACGAACGTTCAACTGACATACGACTAACTGAGAATCCAGGCACACCTCTATAGAATGAATACCATGTGATATAGCATCGCGCAATAATTCTATGACGATGTTGTATTCGACCACATTATTCGTGGATAGCCCTAGGCATACGCCACCTGAAGACACTAGCAGACCCTCAGGCGAGTAAATCACCCAAGTGACAGAAGCTAAGTTTCATGTATGACGACTGGCTCCATCTGCGAATCCTACGTAGAGCAAAGACTCCGTTGACATCTGCCAAAAAAAGGGAAAACTCGATAAGCAAGCCAAAGACAAAAAAGGGGAAAAGGTGTATATGCACTAAATTTACATTAGTATACAAAGGGTTTCGCCTAAGCCCAGGGCTCAAGAATAATACCTTTTTAAGTAGAGCCCATTTCTGGGCTTAGCCAATTTATTCCTTTCATAATCTTCCAACTCGTAGGCTCATTTTTCTAGAACACATCACACGATATAAGGACTGTGCCACATGGGTTTAATTTTTCCTGCCCCTAGCGATTCTTTGGCTTGGTCATATAAGAGGGCCAAGTCACCCTCAACATACAACTGGGGACAGATAGACTTATCATACTAAACCTTGACACATTTCTTGTTTACCTCAATAGTCGTAAAGGCATCCCAAAGCTACTTGTCAAGACTCTCTAGGTGTCCAAGGTGTCGCTCTAAATCCAAAGTGTCAGGTAGGAACTCAACTGCCAATTTGAGAGAAGGGATTTCACATTCAATGAGAAGTATTGACTCCACACCATGTACTAACTAAAAAGGAGAAAAATTGGTGGCAGTCTTAACCAAGGTTCAGTATGCCCAAAGTGCGGGATATAACATGATGTGCCAGTTGGAATTGCTCCGACTGACAGTTGTTTGCATTATGGTCTTGAGAGACTTATTGACGGCCTCTACTTGCCTATTTTCCTAGGGGTAATAAGGAGACGAGTGATCATGTTTAAACCCCAGCATAAATGCTAGTTCTATCATCATTTCATTTTGAAAATGAATTCCATGATCAGTGACAATCTCACTTGGGATACCGAACTGAGCGATAATTTGGTTGAATATGAAAAAAGATGCAGTGTTCCCATCGGATTTCATGGTAGGCATGGCTTCGGACCACTTGGTGAATTAGTCGATAGCCACGATAATGTGTTGATGCCCCTCAGCCGAAGTTGGGTTGCAATCAATGAAATATACTCCCCACTTGGTGAAGGGACCAACGATAATGACTGGGTGAAGAGGGGCTGGGTGTGAGCACATTTTCTGAGTGAACACCTAGCAGGGGTGACACTTCTTAACCACTTCAATACAATCTTTAAAGATGGTGGGCCAGAAGTAACCGGCTCGTAATATTTTTTGGGTTGTCGCAAGCCCGGATAGATGACCACCACAAGCCCCTTTATGGAAATCATTAAGGACTAATTCAGCTTCCTCGTGATTTAAGAAACAACGTAAGATACTATCTATTCCTTGACAATACAATGTGTCACCGATGATTGTATACTTTTTGGCTTGGTATCTAACACACCGTCGATCATCTCGTGAGAGATGCTGAGCGAACTTCAAGGTTGATGATATAAAACAATATCTCCATACCAGGGGTCAGACGACGAGATGAGGAAAATGTGTTCATCTGCGAATGAATCGACATGAATAACATCTTCGTCTAATCGTGGGAAATCGGATATTAACTCTGCAAAAACTAGTGATTTCTTGGACTTGGTCGAAGCAAAGTTGAGATCAAATTCTTGTAAGATGACAATCCATTTATTATATTTTCCGCCTATGATACGTCTAGTGAGGATGTATTGAAATGTATTAACATCAACAACCACATTAGTTTTGCAAAGAAATATATAGTGTCGTAAATGTTAGACTATGTGGATGACAGCCAAAGCTATCTTTTCAACGTGCGAGCAATTACGTTAAGGACCGACTAAATTTCGAATGAGATAGTAGATGACATGCTCGCGAAGCTCATCATCCTACTGAACTAGAACCATACCAATGGTCTCTTCAGACGTAGCGATATACAACAAGTAATCTCTACTGTAATCAAGATATTTCAGTAGAGGGGTCGATACCAAGGATTTCTTTAAAGCGTCAAAATATTGTTGGGCTCACTCATCCTAGATAAATGGGGTGTATTTCTTCAATAGGCGCATGAAAATCTTAGTGATATTGGCATAATTCACAATAAATTGATGCAAAAAGTTAGCTTTCCCCTGTAAACCTTGAAGCTATCTAATCATGCGTGGGGGAGGCAATTGAAGAATTGCCTCAACCTTAAGTGGATCTACCATGATCCTTGTCTTGGAGACTAAGAATCCTAAGAGATGGCCAGATCTAATGCAAAAGATGCATTTATGAGGATTGAGTCAGATTCTATAGTAACGACATCTTTCAAAAACCAGTCAAAGGTGCATAGCATGATCCACTCTCTTCCGAGAGTGAGCAGAAATATCATCGAGGTAAGCTTCGACTATGTGTTTGAGATCATGAAAAGCGAAAGTCATGGCTCGTTGGAAGGTTTATCTATTGTTTTTCAAGCCGAAAGGAATTTTCCGGTATGAAAATGTGCCCCAAGGACATATGAATTTCATCTTATGTTGGTCTTTGGGTTTGATCTGGATTTGGTTATATCCTAAAAATCCGTCCATAAAAGAAAATATTTCACTTCCCACACACTCATTGAGAATCTGATCAATGAAAGGCATGGGGAAGTTATCTTTAGGACAGGCCTTGTTCAAGAAGCGAAAGTCCATACACACGCGGATGGTTCCTTTCTTTTTATTCATGGGAACAGGGTTGGATACCCATTCGGTCAAGGGAACCAGGTAGATAAAGTTGGCATTAAGTAGCTTCTCTACCTCTACCTTAATAGTGGGGACCTTCCTAGGATTAATAGCTCTAAGACATTATCGAATGGGTTTAGCATCCGGGTAAGTCCTGATCTCATGTTCGACAATACGGGGGTCGATCCCTGACATCTCTTCATATGACCAAGCGAATACGTCTCGAAATTCTTTGAAGAGGTTGGTGTAGATCATAATCTCTTATGGCGAACAATATGCACCTATATTTACATTTTCTGTCTTTCCAGGGGTACAAGAGATATCGATCTGTACGGTAGGAGAAATACTCACCATATTCCCTTTGGCATAAATGGCATGTGTATCAAGTGGAACTACGGCGTGACTGACTATCTCACTCAGGGTAGATCTAACATCATCTTGCTCAATTCTTTCAAGACTTGGGAGAAAATAAGATCGATGATGCATATCGTCCCAAGGTCTCTCGAAAACATTCATGGCTTCAAGGATGGATTCGTCTGAAGGCAAAGTCTCATCCAAGAAATCATGTGAACAAGATAACAAAGTGGCCCACATGGGCCTAAGAACTCGATCCTCCTTGACCGTCTACGAGGGAACAGGATCAAGATCGGTAGAAGAGTCAAGGATAGCTTTATATGCAATCTTTGTTGTCAATAGTGGCATAGCCATGCCAGCATGTGACTGACCTTCAATTGACGAAGTCGGAGAAGGTAGGGTCCAAGGGTCACTAAAATAAGAAGTGCAGAAAGGGATGGAATTCTCTACTGAAGCGGGCGTACTGGACATGGCGTAAACATGGCGAGTTGGTGCTGAGAAGTTGAAAGTACCCATGAGGGAAGAATACATTCTGAAACTGATATTCTTAGTTTTTGGTTGAGAATTTTCGACCATAGGGATCGACGGTCCAATAGATGCATTCGAGCTAGAGTACACAAAGGATAAATGGTCGATTGTCACAATCTCCCCCTGATAAGGAAAACAGAGCGTGTGGAAAATGGACGATACGAGGATGACCATAGCATAAGTCCAATTGCGACCTAGTAACAGGTTATAATTGAGAGGTTCATCAACTACCTCTACTTCCACCTCTACCGTCTTCCCACCTAACTAGACCAGAAAGGTAGGGAGAATACCGTGAGGGTGGAAGGAATGACCGTCGAATGCAGTCAACATGGTCGATGACTTTGAAAGGGTTGGAGAACCGATAGCTTTCCAACAGACTAAGGACATCACACAAGTGGCAACACCTTCATCAACAACCACTCGTTTGATGGTATATTTAGAATACTCCACGTGGATTTGGAAAGCCACATGGTAGGGTAAGTGAGGCTTCACGTCCGTGACATCAAACTTGTCAATCTTCGAGCCACTAGGTTCTAGAGCTCCTAAGGCAGAGAGTAAGGCATTCCTCTATGATGGACACGTCTGGAGTACCTCCAAAGAAGACATCGTGCAAGGTTTTTGGCCCAGATCCTCAATAATAGACTAGTTATGGGCGACTCTAGCATTAGGGTTATGGGTAGAGCGCTTGAATACTCCTTTCGAAATACAAGGCGGTGGCTCTAGTTTCTCAATCTATAAATTCATCTCTGGGGGTGGAGGAGGAGATTCTAGGCTAGTACTAGCTTTTGAAGAGTCGTAATCTCGAGAGCAAGTGGCTATATCAATTTTTGTGTCGACCATATTGATATAAACATGGTCGCCATCTTGCGGTGGTGGGCTTTGACTCCCACCAGGAGAATTTCTGGTGTTCAAAGAAATCGAGTCTAAGTGTTGGTTGTGAGGAAAAGGATTCGTTAGCACAACAGGCAAAAGATTTAAAATCCTCGCAGCCTCCGCCAGTTTGGGGCATAAGTGTGTAAGGTGATCATCAGTACAAAGTTTACAAGGAAACTTAACCTTATGCTTTTCTTTCTTGCCCTCTCCAACATTATCATCCTATTTTCCATTATTATTCTTGTCCTTAGGTTTATTCTTCCCATCTCTATGATTATTTCAACCTTTTCATTTATTCCCATCTGGTTGCTAGTCACCATTTGGATTTTTCGACGACTGCACGGAATGTACATCTGTCGATTGGGTGGGTTTGGAGGATCCAGATGAAGTTATTCCTCTAGAAGACTTCGTTGACGAGTCTACGCACTTTACATTAGTTGACCCCACAATGCCATCATCATAGGGCCCAGGACTCTGTCTAGGATCATGAGTCGATCAGGGTACGTCAGGAAGAAGATGGTATAACATCATAGACTGAGCATAGATCAAATCGAATTGTTGGGCCCTAAAAATGGCCTCTTCCTCGCTGAAGACCCCAGACGTAGCAACGTCCTTTGAAATAGGAGCATGAAAAGACTTTAAAAACCATTCTAAAAGAAAGGACGAAGGTATGGGAGTCTTAACTAATCATATTTGCCTACGCCATTCCTGGATATGGTTTGAAATATGAGTGCTGGTACCCTGGCGTAAAGTTGAAAAAAGTTCAACGATAGCATCGTAACGAACGGGTAGTTGAAAATGGTTAAGAAAGGCTAGAACTAACTGTTTAAAAGACACATATGTCCCCCTAGGTAGCTCAATATACCATTGTGACACAATCCTAATAAGAGTGCGCTGAAACAATCATAATCTAATAGAAACATTATTCAAAGAATTCGATGAGCACCAGAGGTCAAAAGTAGTGACGTGATCACCAGGGTCCTCGCCATTCTTACCCTCAAACTTTGGAATGTCTGACGGAAGCTTGGTGTGGACAGGGGTCCATGTGGGATCATGACTCACGAGGTCATTCATAAGTTTAGAAAAATCTGGCAGATTAAGCGTGGCCAGAAAGGGAATATGGGGTTGCGACACCTAACCCCATCCTCCCACAAAAGACTAAGTATTAGGAGATATGTTCCATCCAGGATTCTGGTAAGGACCAGAACCTTGTCCGAAATTAAAATACCCTCCTCCAGGCGGATTCATGAAAGATGGATTGGGCATCATTCCAGCAGGAATGTTCTGATAAGGGCTATGAAAATTTCCCCAGTTGGATTAGCTCCAAACTGAGGGTTGTTAAAAATTCCCCCAACTAGATTAGATCGGTTGGGGGGTGCCCAAGATATAATATTGACCTCCTTCGGGTGGGAATCCAAAGGATTGAAGTGGATTTGTTATGCCAAAATTATTGGTCAAATTTGGCACCGAGGGGATAGGGATATAGGGAGGAACTTTTCCACCAACTTGGTTGTTCCATCCAGTCATAGAAGGATTAGACCTGGGGTTAAGGAAAGGGACACTTCCTACATTAGGATTCACTTGGGGAACATGAGAGCCACCAAACGGAAAATGAGTGTAAGGAGGTGTAGTGCCCCCAGGTCCAAGGCTAGCATTATGGCCAGCAGCTAGGATGGCAGTCGAAAACTGTGAAGTGAAACTTGGCATACTATAAGAAAATGGACTAGTAACCATGGGGATGGTTTGAACATTGTAACTCGACGAGTGGCCAAAACCCCCAAAAGGGTTAGAGGCAAGAGATGAAGCATTGACTACGGGACGAACCATAGTACCGGTGTAGGCCTCCAGCACTGCAACTGTAGCGGCTGCAGGTGTCGAAGGAGTACAATTAACTATAGTGGGATTGGGAGTTGATGAACTCCCAGTGTTCTGAAGACTAGACTCAATACTCATCCTTGTGGGATCACAAGTTTGAAATGTGGATGTGTGTGTACCACTCCCGATAACTCTACGCATTTTAGCAATAGCTCGAAAACCGGTGGTAACTGTAACAACCGACGGGACCTGCGAGGAAGCTACTCCGATTCCACAATGACTTATGACTCTCAAATAATAAAAAGATATCCTAAGACCAACTAGTAATCAAAGAGCATACCAAAAAGTCAAACAACCAATATGCATGCAAACGGGCTAAAGTGGCTAAGTGGCTCCCTCACTAAAGAAGGTATTCCTCGTCCAAGAGGGACTTGAGACTCCCTACTAAAGTTTAGAGGTAACATAATCAGTTATAAGGGCCCTCGTAGGCTTAACAACCAGTCGATCAGATCCCCCTGGAGAGGTAATCTTCCATAAAGGTTGTGTGTTGTCTGACCCCTATCTGACTCAGGATACAAACAGAATAACCTCTGCAAGTAACCAATGAAAAAACTAAGTCAAGCAACTAATCAACCACTGTATACCTGATGCACAGGAGAATAGTCGTAAGTCTATATTACTGTATGGGTAGGGTAGCAAAACCCGAAACCTTGAAAGTACCGCCTCTCACAGAGGTATCGATACTAGAAAGATCCCCAAATACAAATAAATCCACAGAAATATCTCTGATGCTAGGTGAGTATCCAGGGGTTATCCCTTCAACAAACTTCACGCGGCCTCATGCTTAACTCCATTGTGAGTAGAGCCTCCTGATATTACCAATTATACAATGAATTTCTCAACTCCCTGTCTCAGACACATATGTTGATTTAATTGCCTTGGAGAAGTTTACTCACAAAATCCTATTCCAAGGCACTAAATCCTAGGCTAGTTTGTGCACCCTAAACAATAAAATCGTTACTAATCAATTTTAGTTTAAAGCGTAAATTTTATTGGCCATGATTACTCAAAAAGGTATGGAAATGAAACTCATGGTGTTATGACTCTGCATAAAAATAAGAATAGATATAATGCAAAGCCTAACTTTAACTTTTCAGTGAATGATATGCTAAATAAAAATAGTGCAATCTTCAATTTTAACTCTGCAACTCAGAAGTAAAATGTGATCTTTTGCTAAATGTGCTAAGCTAATGATAAAGGTTCCAAGACAAAAATACCAACCAATGCAAAATACCTATTTTGTTTTTCAATGTATTGAAAAGAAAATGCATGGACTGATAAGAGACTTGATATATAACTTCTATTGTGTATAAAATCAATCACTCGAGTAGAATACCAAGCAGCTAAGAAGACAACCCAACTACCAAGGACAAATCAAAAACAGAAAAAAAAGAGAAAGACGTCGCCCAAAAATTCAACTCCAAACAGGTTTCTTGTCATCCTAGATAATCTCTACAGGAACCACAAAGACCTAAGAAGGCTCAGTGATCCTCAAAACCTACCCAACAGTCACTAAACCAAGAAAGCAAGCAAGGGGAAGTGGTGTATGTGTCTGTTCAAGAGAAAAGGGCATGTATATGCCTCTTGCAGTGGGACAACAAGCGTGTATACGCGACTGTCAAGGAAAAAAGGGCATATATCTTTTAAAACAAGGCTAGGCAAGGGTAAAAGGATGAAAAAATCAGACATAGAGTGAACAGACTCTGTCCAACTGTGATACGACAAGAAACAAAAAGGAAAAAGAGCAATGTAAGAAGAAAAAATACTTCAACCCTTAGAAGGAAGATCTATCCCCAGTGGAGTCGCCAATTCTGTTACAAGGGAAAAAACCTCTATGGCCAAGGGTAAACCACAAAATATAGGGCTATATAAACTAATGTGAAATAGGAGGAATAAGCCTACCTCAATCCAATCGTTTGATGTCGTTCCACCATTGAGCACTTTGACCCAAAGCTTTTACACCTGCAAGAAGTTCTCAACAAATAAGCAATGCAAGTATATAGTGACAATATATAAAATGAGTTAGCACATCAGATAGCACAATCCATTAATAAACATTACAAACATGCCCATGGATAATAATCATATATTTTCAAGATATCGATAGGACAGGAAAGGAGTATTTCTATTAATAATTGATCAACAGAAGTATCAACATTATAGACTTCTGTGTTGGCATGGTTCGTAACCAAGAAACAAAGTTCCTTCCAACTGGGTCTCCACCACTTCAATCCTCCACCAAAGGCAAGCTCATAGCAAAGAGGTAATTAGGTCCTCTGGACAATAAGGAAAGAGCTTGGGGGTTGAACACTGTGTTCAGACTTGAGGGACAAAGGGATGCAGACTCAATATGAAGTAATTTCTCCAGAGTAACTTTGCTCTCAAAGTTGAATGCTTTCTCCTCTTTTTCCATAGTTCGAAATTGTGCTCTTATAGCCTCCAGAATGCAACTGAAGGGCCAAGTTGGAACGTTTCCAGTATATGGAAGGCCAAAGATCAGATATCTTCTGTCGTGACATGGAAACCCCACCTCATTTTGTATTTTCTAGCACAAATCCCGATATACATGAGGTTTAGTGGAGCAACAAGCATATATTCATTTTGCAAAGTAGTTAGGGAGTGTATATGTAGAAAAATATATATTTTTGGCTCTGGATTTATCAAAAATGGGTTGAT
Source organism: Picea engelmannii (assembly GCA_009831015.1). Classification (NCBI taxonomy): domain Eukaryota; kingdom Viridiplantae; phylum Streptophyta; class Pinopsida; order Pinales; family Pinaceae; genus Picea; species Picea engelmannii. The sequence goes on from ML784532.1 coordinate 1,355,566, forward strand.
AAGTCTACATAGGGAAATGGAAAAAGGCCCTCTGTGCAAGATAGCAATGGTGAGGAAAATCTTGCTATAACAATTGCTAGTCGGTAATGACGTAGGAGAGATATTTGGTGGTCGTAAAATCGCATTTAAAACTCCACCACCCTTATTTAAGTGGGATAACTCATCCACAATCTGAAAGAGATCCTCCTGATCCCAACCCTCCTCATCGAGGGTGCCCATCATATCAATAACCTATGTTATCCAATCTCGACAAATGTCTTCAGTCCTTTACTCTGCCACTCACCCTGCACATGGTAGGACCCCCATCTATCTGATCCTGAGGGTTAATACGACAAAAGAAAAGTCGTTAATGATCTATGGAATGATCCATTCATTCATTAAAAGAAAGCGTTAGGTGTACAGTGGAATCAATGCCCCGGTATAAAAGAGGGTCAAGTCACTCGTGAAGAGGGGATGCTAACAAACCTCTAAAAAAAACCTTAAAATAAACCATCCTATCAGAAAAACGATGGAAAGTAGGTGGCCAACCCAAACTGCCATTAGATAGCTCTCAGAAGACCGAAAAAAGTCCAAACCCTAGGAAAACCTAGGAACCATAAATAGCAGTCCGCCATTTTTGTTCCAAGTATTACATCTAAAAGAGGTAATTGTCGTTCAAAATTGAAAAAAAAAACACATTTCCCTCCTCCCTCACCAACGCCAACTTATTCTCTAACCAATCATCTTATGATATAACTATCTTCTGCATAAAGCATATAATGGGGGCTATGAGCCAAACTTTCCATGGAGTCCCATTTAAAAGTTTAGTCCATAATAAAAAATTGTATTATATGTTTAAAGGGGGTGAATATACATGAAGCCGTGGGCCTTCATGTCCACTTTTACATTCCAACAGCTCAATAACATGAAGGAAACCCAATGATTTTAACCTAAAATATGGAAATAATCATTTTGGATTGGTGAAATTACAGACATTAGATATTAACATAGCATAATCATGTTGCAATAAGAGTATTCAAAGATATTGAATCCATTTTACATTAAAAATTACAATTTTATTAATTCAAAATTACAATTTTATCAAAAATTGCATGATGAAATTCCAATTATAACAAAACAAAAAAAATTCAAATTGGCAAAATGTTTACAACATTTAGCATTTTTTTATCTTCTCCTTCTACTCATAAAACAAATGGAATATGCTTATTTTTTTATTCCCTTTCATTTAACGTTTTTTTCTCAAGAAAATGTATATATTAGTTTTAGAAGCATTTACATTGAAGAATATTCTAAAAAATCAAATGATTACTTGAATTCACTATAATATTAAAAGCAATGTTGCTCTAGCCATTTTTTGTTCCTACCAAAGAATAAAGTTGAAGTGATTTGCCATTGTATTAATTCAATTTCATGTTATAATTTTTTATTATGTTTTTCATTGTTTTAATAAAATAATTTTTTTAATTGATTTTTTAATTAAAATTAGATTTTAGAATTTTTAAATTATATTCATTCCATTTTTTGATTGGTCAAAGAGATTATTGATGAGATATAAATTTCTGAGAAAGTAACTTTATTTTTAAATATAAAAAATAAAACTAAAAACATTTATTATAGAATTTTCTAAAAATGATATGTGGAAACTTTCACATGTCATTGTTGTAAAAATAAAAAAATTGTTGTCACTTTCCATGTAATGTTTTGATTTTGATATGACAAATTCTATATTTTTTTATTTTAATGATTTTATGAAGGCAATTATTTATTGATGTGAAATGTTTTATAATTTTCCATGTTTTTATGATTTCTCATTTATTTTCGCAATTTCTATATTCAACATAGAGCTTATTTATTTTCTAAATTTCTATATCGAACGTAGAGATTATTTATTATCTCACATTCTATGTTTGGCAAGGACTAGCCACTTTATTCCATATTAAATTCTTTGATTACCTTCACATTAATATAGACTTGAATAACTAGTGTATTAAAAGTTTTTAGAAAATCTCGAAAAAAAAATGTCAGCGTTTCATGTAGAGTGATATAAACAATAGTTGTTTCATCTAGCAATATAAAGATCGTTTGACATAACACGTGGCAAAAACGATGGTAACCTCAAGAAAAATATTGTACAAACATAGAAAATTTCGATTGCAAATAGATGCAAATGATGAACTTGCTTGTTGGACAGTTATTTCTAGACAACCCTACAAAGATAGACTTGCAGAAAATGTTAAAGAATCGGCCTGTAATTTTTGGTTGACAGAATCTAGTGTTTCACCACATACAAGGGATGTGTTGCGATGAAGAATAGAATGAAAACAATATGAAGAACATCCAAAACATATACTGTCAATGACACAAATAGAATTGTTCAATAAGTTCAAAGAAGAGCACAAAGAAGTTAAAATTTTCATCAATACATTTGTGCAACAAAAAACATGGTTTGTTAGACCCATCACTATTCGTGACACTTGGTGTTGTCACTATCATGTGGAATTTGAGTTATACTATGAAATGTTTCTTGATTTTGGTAAAACGTTATGGGCAAGTTCACCTCCTCCTTCCACATTTCGTGCTTATATATATATAATTCTATGTGAAAAAGAAGGTGATGAAAAATTTTCATCAATACATTTGTGCAACAAAAAACATGGTTTGTTAGACCCATCACTATTCGTGACACTTGGTGTTGTCACTATCATGTGGAATTTGAGTTATACTATGAAATGTTTCTTGATTTTGGTAAAACGTTATGGGCAAGTTCACCTCCTCCTTCCACATTTCGTGCTTATATATATATAATTCTATGTGAAAAAGAAGGTGATGAATTATTTTACCAAAAAAAATGTGTTGGTGGAAAGAAATGTGATCATTGTGGATATCTAAGTTTGTTTCACTCAAAATATCATATTGATATGAATGACCAATCATTGTCTAATATAATAGTTGATTGGAAGAGATATGAATATATCATCAACACGGTTCCACATTATTCAAATGTTATTTCCAAAAGGACTGATTTGAAAGTAGATAAAATCTGTGTGATAGATTTTTTGAAGAAGTTTGAGGAAGAAATTTATAAATACACCAAGCATTCAAATAGAACTCGATGTCAAGACCTACAATTCAAACAATCCTACGAAGTGTTTCCACCATGGACAATTTTGTTTGTAGTTGATTTTGCAGAGAATTACACATTTGCTGCAGAAAAATAAATACACGGTGAATATTATCATTCTGATCAAGTCACTATGTTTGTCCACGTTATATATAGACATGCTCAACAATGTTGATAACATAGAAAACACCAATGACAATCGTCATATTATTCAAGAATATCACTTTTATATAAGTGATGATCGAGCACACGATACACATTATGTATAATATTGTTTTGATAAATTTTATGATTCATTGAAAGAGTGTGGGATTGGATTCGATTGACATTGGATATGGTGAGATGGATGTGTGGGTCAATTCAAATCTTCACAATCATTCTATTTCTTTTGTTGTATTCACAAGAAATAAAGCAGTACACATTCTTGAAATTTATTTGAGACTGGTTATGGAAAAGGAGAGCACGATGGTTAAGGGGCATGTGTAAAACAAGCACTTTGAAGGTATCAGATGAACCCTCAGGCCAATCAATTTGAATCTAATGATCAAGTTGTTGAATGGTGCAAACTGGCACTAAGCTATGAAAATAATCCATCAAGGGATGTGCATAGGTGTGTGTATGTATATGTTACACATGTACACATGATATTTTTATTCACATGTTCAAATTTATGTGATGTTCAATCTTGTTCTTGATAGATTTCAAGTTAACAAGTTCTTGTCTTGTGTAGGTTTTTTTGGTATGTTAGAAACCAAGATGTAAATAGATCAATCCCATATGAGACTGATACAATACATGGGACATGAAAGTGCATTCACTTAAAACAAAATGCTATCAAAATGTGGTTGCATTTGATAGAAGAAAAGAATCTTATTTTTGTTCAGTTTGCATAGAGGACACAGAATCGATAAAGATTTGCGAAAATGAAAATGCAAAATATGTTAAATCTTGGAGACATACTAAACTTAATATAAAATGGAAAATTCCACTTGCAAGCTCAGGGAAGATGGAATCAAATGAAACTATAATGTCAATTGATGACGATAGAGTTTCTGATCTTGTTAGAGAAGGTAATTTATGTTTCAATTGTTTGAAAATATATTTGTTAAATATTTAAACAAATTGTAGATGTACTTGTAAGTTGGATATATAAAATTTATATATAGTAGATGAATTTAATGTCACGTGCATGTATGCTAATCTAATGAGAATTTATTGTTGAAACATATCGAGTTATTTGTAGGATATGTCTTTGTCATAGTTGCACCTGTAGACAACACTGAAAATGTGAAATATTATTTGATGCGATGCACAAAAGGAAAGATGAGGTTATTAAAATATTTTGATGATAATGATTTTATATATAAAAGAGGATCCATCGTATTGAAAGGATATTTTTTTCAAGAAACCCATCAAATAGATAGCCATGTTCACTTTCAAGACTACCAGTCAAATGTCATAAGTTGTCAATATAGTCATTTACTATGTGCAATGCGCATAAAGTGAATAGAGGTTCAATCAAGGAAAAAAACAAAAGTTAGAAAATGAAAAATGTCAAAAGTTGATCATGAACAAATAATTGAAGATGGCATACCATTACGATTTATTTAAATAAGTGAAATACATTCCATAATTTTTTATTTTGCATTGAAAGTACACATATTTATGGATATCTAGGATTCTGGAATCATCTTGTTTAGTTTACTTTCATGGTCCATTCAAATAATGTTGGGAACAGACCCAGTTTTGGGGAAAAACATGACATGGGAGGTGAATGTGCATGCAAGAAAAACAACACGTGTAAGGAAGACATGCATGCAGGAAAAGAAAAACGTGTAAGGAAGACACGAATGCAGGAAAAGAAGCATGTGCAAGATAGACGCACGTTCAGAAGAGGAAAGAATGTGAGGTAGACATGCAAGAAGAACTAGCCATGATAGGGTTAGTGTTTTGGTAAGAATATGCAATGGTTGGTAAGACAAAAACATGTATAAGTAGGTACCTAGGAGGCTTAGGTCAAGTTTCTTTCGAGTGTGTGTTTGTTGGTTGTTCCTTTTTGGTTGGTCATTGTTACTATGTCATTCGAGACAGAATGGATATAATTCCAATGTATTTTGTAAGTTGTTGAGCTGAGGAGAGGAAATAAGGTAGATCTTGAGGGTTAGATCATAGGCTGAGGAGCCTAGTGTGATCTAGTCCGCCTCATTATGGATCTAGACCCATTGATGGAGAGTTGTAATTCACGCGACGTTGTAGTTTTGGAAACACCATAATAAAATAGTAGAGAAACCAAATATTTGTGGACGTATCCCAGGAGGAGTGAACCATGGTATATCATGTGTTATGTGATTGGATATCGTGTATTTCCTTTACTATCAATGATTAGATGTTAGACAAATGCGTGAACGACTAGTTAGATCTGATATTTTACATTGATGAATAATAATGACAAGGTATTCAATATAAGCTGAATGGTAAAGTAACAAATGAAGATCACATAGTTTAATCCAAGATCCCCACTCATTCCCAGGATACAAGCACCTGAATGTTGCAGCCACCAATAGAACTATCCCGGGTGAGATTGCGCAGTGCACCCTGTGTACTGCGTTGCCTTCTGGTTTACCAGAGGGGTCGATAGTTTTAAAGGGGTTTTTGTTGGAAACCAAGTAGACATGAACCTGGGTCAGCCCAAGAAAGGTATCAAGAAAGAGAAAACCAACAAATGGTTATGTTTCCAGCTGGAATAGAATGGGATTGAGTGAATGAGATCTACTAAAGAATCGTGAAAAGAATGTCAGATTTGGTGAGGAAATGCTAAAAGAATGATAATATAAAAGGGGATGTTTAGACCATGGAATCCAACAAAGGTAGAGATCAATATTTGGTTGAAAAAAAAGGAGATTGAATTTGTGTAGAAAGATAATAGAAACCTGAAGCTAATACCATGCAAATATTTGGACAGATATGTATTTAGCAACTTGCATGAAGTATTTTTTTTTGATTTCCTACATGTGTTGCAGAAGTGGATATTTAGGTTGAAAGACAACCACCCTACAAATTGGATCAGACAGATAGAGTGGAATTATGTGGATATTGCGCAGTTAAAATAAGTTGATCATAAATTTACATGTGCAGTAGATTTCTGGTTAGACAACATTATTGCAGGATTTATCACAGAATTTGCAGTAGATACTGCGAAGTCTTACATCGCAGCAAAACAAGAGTTCCTAAAGGGACCTAGAGGTAGTTATATCAGATCGTTGTATACTTCCATCAAGATGTCACTGTATAAAAAAGGTTGAATGACCATGGAATCAGACAACTAAACTTCCCTGTGTGCATCAGGGAAGGGGGAAGCACTGACAAGAGATGGAGAAATGGAGGAAGTGATGGATAAAGGAAATAAGGAGGAGGTCTTGGATCCAATCATGATGGAGGAAGAATGGATCAAGCAGATCATGGAAACAACTGGAAGAACACGTAGTGGAGCACCCTACCAATACAAGATGAACAATAAGAAGAGAGCTATAACCATGAGGGAAGGATTGGCAAGTGATGAAGAAGAGGTATACGATCTTTGGGTTGTGGAGAAAATTTATGAAATCATGTGCGCAACATACGAATGGAAGACAAGAGGTCCAAGGGTAGTAATCAAAGGCATAACTCTTATCCATATCAGTGTCAATGTGGAACCCATAAACCCATGTGTGACCAATACACCAGAGAGAACACCATTGTTTAGACAACCAAATTTCAGTGGAAGAAACAGAGTAGGAAGTACATCTACACAGGGAGAAACAACTGGAGGAGCTAGTTCAGGGAGCATTAGTCAAGGATATACACTGCGTGGAGGTAGTACTTTGTTAGTCAGGATGGTAGGACATGATCCCACCATCATGTTACCATAATTCAAAGGAGAGGCATTGGAGGAACCTGAGAAGCACTTGCTCATTTGTGAAAAGATTTGGGAAGAAAAGCAAATCACAGATGTTGATACAAAACTTGTGTAGTTATCTATCACACTAAGATACCACACACTAGATTGGTACATGAGCTTAGCTGAAAACAGTCCACCAGGAACAACCAGAACGATTGTGGATATTAAGAATTTTTTGATAAATGAATTATAGAAGCCTAGCTCAGAGGATTGGTACATGAATGAGATGATAGAGATGAGACATAAACCATGGGAATCTGTCTAAGAGATTGACCAGAGATTCAAATGATTGAAGGGAAAGCTGAAGTATGTCATGACAAATATGTAACATAGACATCTATTTGTGAATTCCTTTCTACCACACTTGAAATACCCTTTGAGACAACATAAGTTTCAAACTCAGAAAGAGGCTCTTCAGGTAGCCTTACAACTAGAAGAGAACCAATACCAGAAGACAAATCCATCAATAGAGGAGTTGAAGGAGGATCTAAAGAATTTAACATTTCAACTGAATCAGAATAGGATTAAGGACAAAATATAAGTTGTTTGGTGTACCACATGTAGGAAAAAAGGACATCACAAGAATGAGTGCCCAACATTCACGCGGTACATGGAAACAAGACTTCCAAACCCTTTTCCAACAGGAGGATTATGGTGTGAGATCTATAAGACACGGGGGCATGATCCACATCATTGTCCAATGATGTAGAAATAACAGACAATGCCTAAGAGTTCATATTGAAACTTTTTCAAGCCAGTGTGTTATCCATATTTTTGGTCATCGGGATGATGTCATGATAGTGTCATGATAATAGAAAATCAAACTCTTTATTAAGAACATTCTCATGAGAAAGGTTACACTTGTCAGTTTCCAGAAAGCATAGTTTAAAATATAGTTCACAGGCTGCATATATACTCTCCTGCGAGAATCCTTAATTCCCGCAGGCTGCCTTCAGCTTGACTGCGAACTTCTCGCACTGTACTCAAAGTCAGGGTGCGGACATGTTTCTAAAGAAGGAAAATGGATGAGTTCTC
>ML784532.1:1455003-1476537 GCA_009831015.1 Picea engelmannii
CTCTATTGACATTAGCTTGAAAACAGATCTATCAATAAATGATAAGTTCATGTAGTATCAAACACAAACTAGAAAGAAACAGGCCAAGCGTGTCATATTAATGAGAATGACGACAGCAGTACTTACAATCGTAGATGTGAATGTGACAGCTTCGTCAAGTCCTCTTCGTCCAACCCTTGCCTAAAAGATCCACAACCTGGATAAAAGCAACTTCACTGATCACTCTCCTTTGGTTGGCTGTCAGTTTCCTCCAAGATCATAAGTTTCATATGTTCAGTTCTTCCCCCTTTCCACCATCATAGAGCCTGTTTATATAGGTTGGGAAAGGCATAACCTCTTGAGTTATGTTTAGAACCAGTTAAGAACCATCTCCTTGGATCAAGGATCCTTTGATGAAACCAAGAATTCGAGCACAACTGCCTTCTAATCTCGAATGATATCCTCCTCATTCGACTCAACGGGCTAACAATTGACCCAGAATAGGGAGTGCTCCCCCAAAAGGGGTATCAGAGCGTTATAGCACTCCTGATGTGCCTTGGTAAAGCGTCAGCGCTCTTAAGGTGAGCAACACTTCTCCAGAAGGGATGAAAGGCGTTATAACGCTTCTGAACCATGGTAGAAGAGCGCCAGCGCTTCTCCAGTTGTATTAGAGGAGCGTTCCCCTCCCAAACCACTGTTTCAGGGCTTCTTTCAGGTGTTAAGAGTTCTTTCATTCCAGTGGATCAGTTCTTGCTCTTCAAATCAGTCATATGAGGTGTCATAAGTGCTTCCTTAGTGTCGTTATCATGACATTATGTCTGAACATCATTTACAACACTAGTGGTCAACTTGCGACACTTGCAAAAGCTGTAGGGAAGATGCGACACTTACGATGATTGACAGGGAAAATGTGATACTTAGCAATTTTGACGTGTAACAGTGGCCACAACCCCTTTAACACCAAGTGCAACAAGCCCTCCGTTCTCATACGAGATGCCTAGTTCAGGTACAAGTCCTGTACTTTCCTACTCCACTTTACAGACTTCAGGTCTAGGGGCAGGAAGCTCTAGTGCTCCTCTGCAAGGTCACATGGGGGGCACTCCTCTTTTTAACACTTTCCCTTATGGAGGAGGTCATGTACCTCCTTCATCCCCTTCACTCGGTGGCTCGCATCAGCAATCCGTCGTGCAAACTACACACCATAGTTTATTTGGAGGGGAGAGTCAAGGACCACCTTCACATAGTATGCCGGTAGGTTTGACACCATTTTCTTTAATAGGAGCATTTGGTAACAACGCCTTCTTTTCAACTGCCTTCCCGACTAGGGGAAATCCCAGTTTTGGACAACCTATTCCTATGCAGGGTACTATTCCTGCACAGAGGGTAAACCTAGGAACTTCTTTCGCATCATGGCCTTGGAATTCTTGGCAGGGATTCGTTCCCTCATCCGAAATGCCTATCTGGGGTAATTTTTTCCATAATCAATGGAACCCTAGACAAACTACTATGCTTATCCCCACGAGACCAATATGGGGCAACCCTTCCCAAAGTCCCTCGAATGTAATGCATGCCCAACCATCTATGTCCTATTTTGGAAATCAGTCGATGATGTCTTCACATATGCAAAATCCATACGCTGGCCAAGGCCATGGTTTCTACCAGAATCTGGGCTAGCAGTAAACCTTTTCCTGGAAACCTGGTGCTAGTCAAAATCCAAGCCCCTTTTTCCCAGGTTATCATCAACAAACCAATCTACTCTTCCTCACAACTTTGCACTTACCAGATTTTACAAGGTTGTTGAATGACCCTATCTGTCACGATCCGCATTGGCCTCCTATGCCGACGAAGTTTCCTTCAGACATCCCAAAGTTCAAAGCCAAGCCTAACGAAGATCTAGGAGATCATGTGACTACCTTCCATCTTTGGTGCTCATCTAACTCATTGAAATATAACTCCGTACAATTGCGATTGTTTCAACGTACTCTCATTGGGAGTGTCGTGAAATGGTACATTGAGCTCAATCGATCAAGATACTCTTCCTTCGGTGAACTGGCGATCGCTTTCCTAAACCATTTCCAGTTACCTGTCAGATATGATGTTGGCATAGAGCCTCTTGCCAATTTCGAACAGACAACAACGGACCATATCTCTGATCACATCCGAGAATGGATATGCTGAAAGAGTTTAATTAAGGTACTAGTCCCACCAGCATTCATGCTTGAGTGGTTCCTTAAGTCTTTGGTCCCGCAATTATCCAAAGACGTCGTGACGTCGACAGTATTATCCGAAGAAGACGCCATCATGAGAGCTCAACAATTTGAGCTCATCTATTCTCATTCTGGTTTATTATACAACATCTTGCCAGATGTGCCATGCTCAATACTTGATAAAACTAGACAAAGATTTGGACCACATGTTGATGGTATTGTTGGTTCAACACAAACAAATCCTGCTGAGAAATTAACGAAGCAGTTGTAGCAGTTATCTATACAACACACAACGGCCTACCAAACTACTACTTTGGCTACTCCCCCTACCAAAACGTTGGAGGTACACACAGTGCAATCGACTAACCCAAAGGCCACCCAGCATCCTGAAGGAAAGAAAACACAACGAAAGAAGGGTAAGGGGGATAAAAAACCTACCGATAATACTGATAGGGACAACACCGAGAAACGGAAGGTGAGTTATCCATGAAACTTGTGCGCATAAGACCACCTGACCCATCTATGTCCTTGGCTTGCAGAAGCTGAAAAGTTTGTGATGCAGCAACAACCTATTGTGTTGACCAATCCATTCCAACATGGGCAAAATCTAACCTAAGCCTCTACAAGCACGGAAGGGGGCAACCAAGAACCCTCTCCGCCTGTGAATAACCCCGCATCTGCAAATGTATATATGGTGAGGGGTGATTCTTTTATATCGACTAGAGCGCATGACTATAGTAAACCAAGAACTTCTAAGAAGGGTAAAGAAGTTGAACTCCCATCTCTTCCTCTACAGATTGAGAAGATGTTGGGAGAAACAATGACACGCATTCCCAAAGCTGCATTCAAAAAATCTTCTCATAACCCAAACACAAGGGCCGCCCAAAACTACTGTGGTGGAAGATTTATCACAAACCCCTTTTGCAATGCCTGCTTTGGAGGTCCTCCAAAGTTGCCCTTCCCAGAGGAAAGCCTTGTTAACTGCTTTAGGATCTACCGAGACTTGTAATCTGGGTAAAATCATGCTGGATACAAATGACTTAAAACCTCGTCTTTCTTACCACGTAGCATTTCAGATAGTAGTGGCTTATCCCACAAAAACTTTTACTCAGAATATCTTATGCACGGTGATTGATGAGGGTGCCTCGACATGTGTTATGTCGTTGGCATGTTGGAAGGCCATTGGCTAGCCCGTTTTGTCTCTATCACCTACTATCCTCACCACTTTCGACGGTCGTTCATTCCGACCACATGGTATCGTTCCTTCGTTCCCTGTGTAGTTAGGAGGGAAGACCGTGTGTGTCAAAGTAGAGGTATTCGATGCTCCCCTTGACTATAACCTCTTGTTATGAAGGATTTTGACTTATGCCATGCAAGCTGTGGTTGCTACAATTTTTTAGGTCTTGTTGTTTCCACACGAGGGTCAGATAGTGACCATCGATCAATTGTCTTTCTCCAAACCTAGCCCTGCATTGGGGGCATCCATAGTCCCGATGATTGATAATCCTCAACCTGGTGTCATCAACGTAGGGGTTGGTTTGTGCCCATCTTTGATGGGTACCTTTGATTACCTGTCCCCTCAAGGCGATATCAATTTTATATCCAATCACCATAAGGTTGAGATTTTTCAAGTTTCGTCGTTCCGCACAACTTACTTCGACGATCCATGGATACTTCCTTCCCCATCGGCCACGATGGATGGGACAGGGCACCCAGGCATGTCCATGCCCTTGTCCATAGCTGAAGTAGCATACTCTTTAGTCCAGCAAACTTCATCCCACACTGATCCAACTCCTGCACCAGAGTTTGATCCACTTCTAGAGCCTATTTGAGCTCAATATTCTCTTGTTGGCACCGATTCGTTAGATTTGGTCTTGCCCTCTGACGAAGCAATAATTGAAGCAATGAATAGTCCAAACAAACCCTAGGAAGATCTTCATCACCGATCATACTTCCTCCCAGAGTTAAGTTGAATCGAAGCAGAAGAATTCACTGTGACTATGACGGGAGATCGGTCTTATCCTATTAATCTCTTAGCTACCCATGAAGTTTATATTGAGGGTAATATGGCAACCATCACTGAAACCATACCGATCAATATCTCCCAAAACCCTGGAGTCATGGAAAATATCTTCGTTGGAGCTGACTACTCCCCTAGAGAGATTCAACTCTATACAGATCTTTTCAAAGAATTCCGCGACGTTTTTGCCCGGTCTTATGAGGAAATGCCAAGTATTGATCCAAAAATAGTTGAACATGAAATCACAACGTATCCTGATGCCAAGCGTGTTCAATAGAAACTTCATCCAGTTAACGCCAAGAAATAAGCAGCCATTAAGGTTGAGGTTGAGAAATTGCCTAAAGTTGATTTTATCTATCCTATCCATTTGACCCAATGGGTGTCAAACCCCGTGTTGATCAATAAAAAACAAGGCACAATTCATGTATGTATAGACTTTTGTGATTTGAACAAGTCTTGTCCCAAAGATAATTTTCCCACACCTTTCATTGACTAGATCATTGATGAATGTTCGGGTTGCGAAGCCTTTTCTTTCATGGATAGTTTTTCGAGATATAATCAAATATAAATCAAACCTAAAGACCAACACAAAATGGCATTCATCTGTCCATGGGGTACATTTGCATATCGTAATATGCCTTTCGGTCTCAAAAATGTTGGAGCCACCTTTCAGCGAGCCATGTCTTTTTCTTTCCATGACCTCAAGCATATATTTGAGGCCTATTTAGATGATTTATCATCTCGATCTCGCAAAAGAACAGATCATCCCACACACCTCCAACTTATCTTTGAACGTTGTCACTACTTTTGGATTCACTTGAACAAGTGTAGTTTCTGTGTAACGTCAAGACGATTGTTAGGTTTCATAGTGTCAACAACAGGGATCATGGTCAATCCTCTCAAGGTTGAGGCAATAATTCAGTTGCCCCCCCCCATGCACAATCCTTCAACTTCAGAGTCTACAGAGAAAGGCCAATCTTCTAAGATGCTTTATCGCTAACTACACCGAGATCACCAAGAGATTTATGCACTTACTTAAAAAAGATGTTCCCTTTTGTTGGGACAATGCCGCTCAACACTCTTTCTCCGCATTGAAACATGCACTCATAAATACCCCTCTGGTCCGGCCACCTAACTATAACAAGGATTTCCTATTATATATGGTTGTAGTAGAGTCAACCATTAGCATGGTCTTAGTTCATGAACATGACTTGTTCTCAAAATATGTCATCTATTACCTGAGTTGAGGCCTCGTAGGACCGGAACTCAATTATTCTCATACAAAAAAACTTATGTTGGAAGTAGTCCATGTTGTTCAACGGTTCTGTCATTATGTTTTGTTTCACAAGACCACCATCATTGTTGTCATGAATCCATTTCAGTACATGTTGACACGATAGGTAATAGGAAAAAAAATTAATAGATGGATAGTCATCCTCCAGAAGTTTGACTTGGATTTCATTTCAGCGAAGTCCAAAAAGTCATTAGTCTTCACAAAACTTATTTCGGAGCTTCTGGTTGAGTCAGGTGATCTTGTGCCCGAAGAATCACCTATTAGAGGAGATATGTTTTTGATCACCTCTTAGGATCCTTGGTATGGAGATATATTTATCTATCTCTAGACTTTGAAGTGCCCCACTACTGCTTCTCATGATGAGCGTCGACGCATATGCCATTAGGCTAAGAATTATCTCATACTCGATGATACATTGTATCAAAGAGGTGTAGACTGCATCCTACATCGACATCTCACTCATGAAGAAGCAATTATCATGCTTAATGATTTCCATACCGGAGCTTGTGGTGGTCACTTGTCCAGGTTGGAAATAGCCCAAAAAATTCTACACACAGGTTACTTCTGGCCGACACTTATCAAAGATTGTGTTGACTCGGTCAAGAAGTGCCACCCATGCCAAATATTCTCTCGAAAGATGAGGGCACATCCTGCTCCCATGTTTCCTGTCATCATAGTTGGTCCCTTCACTAAGTGGGGGATTGATTACACTACATGCAACCCTCCATCAGCAAGGGGGATCACTATATCATCATAGCTATAGACTACTTCACAAAGTGGGTTGAAGCTATGCCAATGTTTAAAGATGATGGAGAGACTGCAGCTCTCTTTTTATTCAATTAGATAATAGCAAGGTTCAACGTCCCGAGGGAGATTGTCACTGACCATGGCAGTCACTTTCAGAACTAGATGATGACTGAGTTAACATCAAAGCTTGGGCTACGGCAAGAACATTCATCACCCTACTGCCCCCAAGCAAATGGGCAGGTGGAAGCTGTAAACAAAACTCTTAAGACCATTCTACAATGAACTATCAACTCAGCAAAGTCAAATTGGCATTTGATGTTATACTCGACATTATGGGCTTACTAAACATCGGTTAAGACTACAACTAGTTTCTCACCTTTTCAACTCATTTACAGACTAGAGGCAGTCTTTCCCATTGAATGTCAGATCCCGTCTCTAAAATTGGCAGTACAATTACTACTAGACACTTCTCCACTTGAAGAACGGTTAGTATACCTTGAGCAGCTCAATGAGCAGAATCGTTATGCAGCCTTGGCCAATGAGGCTCACAAGAATAAGGTCAAGTTTCAATATGATAGGTCTGTTTGTCCTCTGATTTTCTCTGAAGGTGACCTTGTCCTAGTCTATGACCAAGATAAGGACCCCCCGGGGGCAGGAAAATTCAAACCCATGTGGTTCGTACCTTTCATCATAAAAGAGGTTTTTAAAAAGGGCACTTATCATTTGGTTTATTTTGAAGGGAATTCTTTGGCAGAGCCTAGAAATGGGCTCTACCTCAATAAGTATTACTGATAGGCAGGTCACTGTGGGTAACTTTTTGTAACATATGTATAGTCTTTGTACTATTACTTTTTAGTTTCTTTTAGTGTTATGGACGTGTCCTTGATGTTATCTTTCATCACTGTGGTATATTTCAAGTGATTTCAAGGTGTTCATTGGGTATGCAGATGGTGCTAGTCAGCACACTCAGAGGCTTTCCTCCACAGCTTGGGTAATATTTACACCTCAAGGTCAGTTATTATCTTCCGGAGTTATATGCTTAGGTGACATGACAAACAATGTCATCGAGTATAGTGCAGTTATTGAGTTTCTTCATGACACTTTGTCATTGGTTATCTCTCATCTCCGAGTCTATCTCGATGCTCAACTAGTTGTGTCTTAGTTAAACATAGTATACCGGGTTCATGATCCAACTTTACATCGACGATTCCTTAGGGTACATCTCTTAGAACGAAACTTTGATTATATTACATATTTTCATGTTCCTAGGAGATTAAACCAAGTTACAAATACTCTAGCTAATCAAATTTTAGATTGGCATCTTGCACATATATGAAAGAACATTCACATAAATATGTAAATACATTTTTTACACATGATACAGAAGACACAAAAGACAAAAACCATATATAATATCATAAAGTAACCAGAGTACATAGATGGATGCAAGCGCCTAAAAAATATAACCGATAACGAGACACAGGGATTATTCCCTAAAAACATATATACAAGTAGTGCTCGTGGAATGTCAAAATGTCTAGCTAAAGTTAGGGCCTGTGGGCCCCGTTATACTGGTCCACAGAGTTGGCTAAACGCCAAAACAACCGGACCCACATCTGTGGTGCCCCCACTACATAAGGCTGCATAGATGGTGGAAGGTCCTCAATCTCTACCATCGGGACCGTGCGAGTGAGAGCAGTAAAGTTACGCTCAACTCATCTCAATACCCTCTCAACCTCCCCAACTAGAAGATCTCCTGCTATTGTTGGTCCCCCTGCGGCGATAGGTGTGGCCCCTGGCTGAGGATGACGCATGTTCCTCAAATAGTCAACGGGTTGCACTGGTCCCACATCTGCACACAATGAACACATATCCATCAAATACTCTGGTATAACCAACAAATGATATATATAACGAAAACAACATAAAAATTACACATGTTTAAAACACACAAAAAAAAAACTACAAAGGTGGAGACTTGCCCATCTCCCATCGCTCCTCACCAGGAGGTACTGGTATCTTAGGGTCTCTTGAGAAATCAATCCCAGCATAGGGGTAATCCTCTATAACTGAGATCTATCATGACAACCATGCAAAGAAGTCATTATCGAAGGACTCACTGGTCCTTCCGCCACCCTATCGCAGCAGTAATACTGCCCATCTACACACAATAGGAAGAGAGGCCTGATGTCCTCGTACCACTACTCGAGGACTAAAACTCATAACTCTCTCAAAAAAGAATAAACACAGAATGGTCCTGAACCCAAAGTTCCTATGTGTCTGCAAATGACAATCTGTCAGTTGTCTTTTCATACACTCAAGAAATGTGGTACTCCAATAAAAAACTTGTGCATTTAAGCACTGGACTGCATAGTTCATCTATGCAAGGGATGCCTGCTGTAGAACCGTAGAACCAATAATTCACCCAATAAGCAATACTATTGTCTGTAGCGATAAGTTAGTGATCTTGCTTATGGGCACCTGCGTGCTCGAGCAGTATTTATCATCTACACAGTATACGCCTATCAATTTCTCTATGTTATGTGGCCCCAAAAGAAAAGTCTGGAAATTGACTGGTTCCCCTATCTTGGAGAGGCCAGTCAAAAAGTAAATGTCCTCGACCGTGGGCACCAACGACTGCCCCTCTAACATGAATGCCTATGCATCCGAATGCCAGTAGTCAACCAAGGCATCTAGTAGCCTAGGTTGTGCCTGCATGAAAGTACATAGAAAAAACTTGAGTAACCCACATTGATTCAAGGTAGCCACAGCATTGGGCTCTTCCCTGACCAAATCATTTACCTCTTCATGCTCTCTTTCTCTCCAATGGACATACATATTGCAAAAAACCAAGGTTCAGAAGGGTTAACCCTTGCTTTTTAAGCCTTTTTCATTCAATAAGGGGGGTCCACACGTGCTGTAATGGTGACAGTCGCGTGCAGATTTTACTCTGCCCGAATGTACATGCGTCCTATCCTGAGACAGCCTACGTGGACCTAGGGCTGACCCTTTAAAGGTCGACGCCCCCCTAAAAAATGAAACCCAATGCAAAAACAAAGACATAAAATGCAAGATAAGAGATTTTGTACTTACTTGGTCCAGATAGAAGTTCGTTTCATCCACTATAGCTCTCAGAATCATCGCTTTTGACAAAGGGGGTCTTTTGGCTCCAGAGTCAATTTCCAAATCAACAATGGTGATAATGAGCTGCAGCTTCTATTTATTTACTTTTTGGCCTCTTTTTGTCATTTTTTTGGCCTCCCTTATCATTTTATTTATGCCAAAAACCATTTAGAGTGATTCAGGAGTTGCATAGGAGGGATTTGATTGGGTATTGGGACATTTTTTTGGAGTTTTGAGTAATTTTCGGCGGTCCATGAAATTTTTTTCCAAGGATCAACTTGAGCATATAGGTTAGGTTTCTACCCTCACGTTTGTACCTTGTTGTCTTTTTCCTTTTCCATAGGATCAATCCCATCAAGTTGTGACACAGAACCATCATCGTTTCTTTAGAAGTGTCGCAACTTGGTGGTAGAGCTTACCAGAACATGGATGCCCTAGGTAGATCCTGGTTGTGTTATGGTATCCATGCTATCTCTCAAACCTTGTAGGCTCGGGAGTCCTTGTAGTTTTTCCTGAATACGAGTTTGAGCCTCAATTGCATGATTCTTCTTCGCTCTTGACCTCACCCTCAGGACTCCTAAAAAATAATGGGTCTTCTTTTAAGCCCTTTTTAGACCCTATAAACATGAAAATATTGTTGAGGGATCTTGTGGCCTTTCACGCTCGTTAAACTGAAATTTGAAGTCACGTCTGTCCGGCGGTAGTTTACCCCTTTTTCGGTCCAGAAGGTCAACTGTATGAACAAAGGTATCCTCTATGGAACTTCAGTTCTATAGAGGAGTACTCTCAGGTATAATTTTATCCCTTTTTCGGGCCTGAGGGACTAAAACTTATGAAGAAGGAACCACTGCGGAGTCCATAGTTAAGCTCTTTTCAGACTCCCTAAAATTGAAAAGATCGTTGAGTTACCTTATTCTTTCACACTCATTGAACTGGTCCAGAAGAACATTCCTGACAGAGCCCATAGTTAATCTTTTTTCAGACTCCTTAAAAATGAAAAAATGGCTGAGTGATCTTGTCCTTATCACACTCGTTAAAATGGTTTTGAATAGACGTCTTGTCAGTGCTAGTTTACCCTTTTTTTGAACCGACTAGACTATCTTCGAAAAAGGTGCCCCAATGGAGTCTCCTTTTATGATTTTTCAAGCTCTCTAAATATGAAAAACCATCGAGATTACCTTCTCTGGGCTCGTTAAACTTACATAGAAGGATGTTACCATTGTGTGTTTTATTAACCGCATTTGCATACCTTATATGCCAGCCTTGTAGCACTTTGCTTATGCATCTTAACACCCTTGGCCCCCAAAGGATTTTTCTTGAGTATCATTATTTTGAACATCAGTCTTGTCCTTCTGCCTTGAGCTTGTATGTTTTTCACACTCGTTCCTCTGTTGTAACATAACATTCCTTTATTCGTTTTTCCAAAATTATTGAAAAAGACAAAAAAATCAAATATAGCCCAAGAAGAGGAAGGGAAAAGTATTTTCTTTATTGGCAGCATAATGAGTCGCACTTGGATAATTCACATATGTCTGTTTGTTCGTCAAGCTTTGGGATGTAGTACGACCTTAGGAATTTGTTCTCCCTACATAGAGTCGTGTCCTCCTTCGTTTGGTTATTCTTCCAAACATATGGAGAGTTTATGTTGCCTCCTTCTTCATAAACTTATGATTAATGCCATGCTGCCTAAGTTTCATCATTTTTCGTGTTGTTGTCCAAGGGAAGTTTCTACCAAGCCTGAATCATCCCCTCTACAATTTGTCTCTTTCCCTCATACCCGGCCATCCTGAATGTCCAATCAAGTCCTTGTTTGAAATCAATGAAACCTTCAGTCCTATCATCAAGATTATCTAGTCCATGACCGATGAGCCTTCGAAGACCTATAGGTAGTGAGTTCGTACACTCATATTACACTCCTACCTTGATTTTTGAAGATTTTGAAGTTGTTTCTCAAGCTCTAAAGATCTCATCTCCAGCCATCAGGTCATATCAGCTTCTAGAAGATGGATACTCTATATGTATATCTTTTTGATTTTGAGATGTAGCTCCGTTGTGTATTGTTCATGGATACACTTTATATAGTTATTTGACATGGAGCTATAGTGTATTTGATCAGTAGCCATGATTCTATTTTATCCCGAGCATGGGTATGCCCGCCTTGGTGAGACATTTGTTATTTTGCAGACGATGCCTCCCGGTTCCTGGTCCTTGGGCTCACTTGTTCAACACGTCAGTAAATATTGGTAATGTATTTCAGCCATCAGATGCTCTTGTGACCTCACACATTAGGGGGAATCTGTTATAACCCTAATTTGCACCATGCGTGCTTACCTAGCATCAGGCCATCTCAGATCCCTTCTTTGCCAAAGAACTGATGAACAACTCTTTAAAAAACCTCTTTTATAAGGGCCCAAGCACCCTACTCCATTTATGCACATGTGTACATGCTATATGACCTAAAACAACCTGTGTGGACTGACAAAATCATGAAAAAAGGAAAGTTGCCGATGAAACACACAAATTTGGGTGAGTTAACTGAAACTCCCAGCCATGCATGGTCGAGGGTTCATCCAAATACCTAGCTTCTTATAGCCTATAAAAGAAGGGCTAGGGGTCCCATTTGGAAGAGGAGAAAAAGAGTAAAGAAACTTTGCCCAATTGCATATTCCTATTGTCCCAACCCTTTAGCCATCCTTGTGCAAGAAGATATGCAAAGCAAAGAAGTTGGAGGACATTTGAAGAGGAGCCCAGAATCAGGATTCATGGAGCAGTGGTCGGCCTCAACATTGTAAGTTGATTCATTAAAGTTAATAATAAAGAAATGCTTTTTCCGTCCCACTACATGAGTTCTTCATAGTTCAGTAAATATATGTTTGAATCTCTAACCCATTAGTCTATAGGTCAAATGCATGTGTAGTTTGTTGCTTGTTTTGTACGCAGGTCAATCTTGAGAGGATAGCTACCAACAAGCGATCAAGCGTGAAGGGGTATCGACATCGAACATCTGAAACAAGGTATGTTGGTATAACCATGTATTTTCTGAAAAAGAATGGGGTTTAAGTCTAGGGACGAAGGTAGAAAGTATATTTCTTTTGGTCATATCTATATGCATAAGATAACCCTATTTGCTAGTCTGTAAAGGGATTTCCCTCACAACACTAACTACAAATGCATACTAAAGAAAGACACTTTTACCTAATGACATATTAGACCAAGTAGATCTTAACTAACTCCTAAGTGTCTAAATATCCTAACAGAAAATACTTATCTCCTCTTTATGCGATGGAAAATATGTCCTCATATAATCAAATGCTCTTTCAAAAATGCATGTACATCATGATCTAAAGATAAGTACTTGACCATATATACATGGATATTTTTAAAGAGAAATGATGGTGTGATATTGATAAGAAATTACTGTTCAAAGTTTATTAATACCACAATAATGGATTCAGTTAGATGTACATGCAAAAAACACAAATCCGGACATATATTAAGTGATTCTTCAAAAACCATAAATCTTTTGTCTTTCTACATTCTATTTATTCATATTACATATAATCAAATGCTCTTTGAAATATTCTTACATCATGATCTAAACATAAGTGAGATCATGTGTACATAGCTTATTTGTAAATCTAGAAATGTTGGTTTGTGGTTAGTAAGCAATTAGTTAAGATTTTTACAATACCCTAATAAGGAATTCACTTTGTTGTATGAAGAAAACATAAATCTCCATATTACACCATTCTTGGACAAGAAGGCAATGAATGCAATAGAAGAAAATTTAGAATCTTCCCCTTTTCTGATGTGGAATAGAGTCTATTCCTAGATAATCAAATGCTCAAGTTCAAAATTACCTACATCATGATCTAAAGCTTAAAAATAAATAGGATCATGAATAAGATCATGCAAGCATATTTTTAAATCTAGAATAGTTCTAGTTCACGCTCATGATCTAATCTTAAATAAGATCATGTATCTAGCATATTTTTAAATCCAAGAGAATTTAGAATCTTCCCTCTTTCTGATGTGAGATCTAGATTTTGTTCTCATATAATCAAATGTTGATTTCAAAATTAGGTTTGCATCATGATCTAAACATAAATAAGATTGAATGTACCTAGCATATTTTTAAATCTAGAAAAGTTAGTTCGTGCCCATAATCTAAACTTAATTAAAAGTGTACATTTAGCACATTTTTAAATCTA
Source organism: Picea engelmannii (assembly GCA_009831015.1). Taxonomy (NCBI): domain Eukaryota; kingdom Viridiplantae; phylum Streptophyta; class Pinopsida; order Pinales; family Pinaceae; genus Picea; species Picea engelmannii. Next base: position 1,468,585 of record ML784532.1, read on the forward strand.
GAAAAGTTATTTAATGCTTGGTAAGCAACTAGTGAAGAGTTTAACAATATACCTATTATCATTGAAATTTCGTCTGCAAATGGTTACAAGAATTCAGCATCGTCAAATAGTTATGTGGTCACCCATGGACCAAAAATATCACAAAAGAATTCCCAAAGGGTAAAAAACTATACAACTTGTGTAAAAATTAAAGGGTGATATGAAGACACAGGGCGCGAGTGCACATGCGCAAAACATAAATGCATGATTCACGCATATGTGCACGACGCGCGACTGTTGCCACAAAACGTCGCGCACCTGAGAAACGACGCATTTATGAGAGTGGTTGACCTCCCACCCACTTTTGGTTTAGCTTCCAAGTTGATTTGACACTCAAATCTGGACTGGATTCGACTGGGTGGTTGGTCAAAGACCTAGAAATTCCCTAATTAGCCTCTTTACACACTATAAACTAGTTGGACAATACCTCAAAGGAATGCTATAAAAAGGCCATGGATACACTTCATTTTTCAAGGAATTCAAAGAAAAGTTATGCTGCCATTATTCTCTTGAGGGATCCTCTATCCTTACCAAGAGTATACTTGCATCATTGCATTGGGCAATCCATCTCACCCCTTGAGTGTATTAGCAAAGAATTATTTCACCATTTTCATTTTCATTTTCAAAGTTGTAAGAAGAGCTTATTTGTGGGGGTCCAAAATCCCTCCCTTGTGTTATCACTCCAAGAAACCCTTTGTGGTTGTAAACCAAAGGTGCTTGGTAACTTCAAGAATGAATGGATCAATGGGATAACTCAATGTAAATATGATATATAGACAATCAAGATGGCAATCAAATGAACCATTGCTCTCAAAGATTAATAATCAGCAGGTAGCTTAAAGTGGGCGAAGAACAAATTTCTTATAAACCAGTACACAATGTAGGGTCTAATAAACAATGGAGAAACTATTTCTCAAGCTATGACCCAATCAATGAGATAACAGTCATTCAAGGCTAGACAACTCAATAGAAGTACAAAAAGAAGGTGGAGAAACTGACATCAATAAAGAGAGAAACCAGTGATTTAGTATTAACATCTATGGGTCTGTTTACAATATGACATTCCTGTATCCAAAACTGAAACCTTAGTTCATCTTCTGTTTTCATCTTTATAGCTTTTACAATGTAGTTTTTAGATCCTAAAATAATGGATCTGATATTCTAAAAACATAAAGTAAATCATATTTGCAAAAAACTAGGAAGAAATCCTCAAGATGAGGTCAATCCCTATCTAATAATCTTCAAAAGTGGTAGAAATTTGATGAAGTGTAGTCCAGCCTTCCAAGGCTCTTTAGTTTGATATCCTGAAGATGAAATTCGAGTTGGATGATGTGTCTTCAAATCCCTGATTTTTTGCCTTTGAAAAAGACACCAAATTTATTTGAATAACATCTTCTGATCTTATCCCTCACAAATAGCATTCAAATCTAACTTGATAATTCACCATTTATACATTAGAATCGATTTCAAACCATTCAGATTCAAAAAATCCCGATCTGGGCAAAAACATTAGCTTGCTGCCCTATAACAGTTTTGCAAAGCATTTTCTGACATCGGATCTTGAGGGGAGATTTTGACTGTCTTCCTGAGCTTCAAATCCAAATATTATTTCATCACTGGAAATCTTAGGATGTGTATTCATCAATCGACTATTTGAACGTGCGAAACAGACATTCCAAGGCTAAGAAAAACGATTTTTCCCAAAGGCAGTTTTTAGGAAATTCTACAGGTTTTGGTGGTAACAACTTCAAGGATTCTTTGATGAAGATCCTCTCTTTCTGACTGGTCTCTTTACTTCCTCCTGATGATTCTTAGCTTGCATTTCTCCTTTAATGAAAGTAGCATTTTGTGCAAGAGTCTCTAATCCACAAAGGTTATGACTCGACAAAAACCCTAGGACTCATCAAAACAGAGTGTTTTTAGGAAGACAAATTGAGTCAAAGTTTCAAGTGAGTTAACTCAATGACCGAATGGGAGTACAATTGAAGCTTAAGACCAATTCAAAATATGGTATACAACTCAACAAACAGAAACAAATATTTGAATAATTATCGACTCATGTTTTGACAAGAGAATAGGTCTTTAGATTTTGACAAATAAGCAATTGTGACTCAGCAAATAGGAGGAGTATTTTAATGACAGACTTGAATCAGGGTTTTTACATATGGATTAACTCGACAATCGAAGGTAACTGGCAGTATAATTAGGAACATTTGAATCGAGCTATTAATCCATGCGTTTTTTGAAAACAGACTCAACAGTTTTTTTAACTAAGTTGGAGTTCAGATATGATTGAATCTCAGATGCACAGAGAATATAGGCCACATTTAATTAATCTAAACAAAGACTAAGCCAGAATCGTGACTTAATTGACCTGTAAAAAGATTTGAGGCGGGAATTGCTCAATTCTTAATCACAGAAGCAAAACTTAAGTCACTTAATGCTTGAAACGCACAGCTGTATAATGAACTTGCCCTTCAAACTAGAATTTCAACCGTCTGTTGCCTCTGAGATGAAACTGGAGCTTCAGTTGCGTGCATGTATGAAATAATTTCGGATATTTTCTCTGTTAATCAATACAAGGAATCGGTGCATGAAATAATGAATGTTTAACCACATTCCCAATTAAATGTGACATCACAGCGTTCATGATCATATCCATATGATCCGCACACAATCTTGAGTTTGTTATGATATATTCCATCGTGAAATTCTGTGCCATACACAATTTTAATGACAACTGACAACCCGAGCATATAAATGAAGTTTCGGCAGGTATTCTTCAACAAACTGCAATGAGAACCACATGATGCACCATTTTTCATGATTTTTGGTAGATAGCAATGATGCCCAGGCTCACTTGATGTTTGGCACGTCCAAAAACACGAAAGTTTTAAATTTAAACGTGAAAAATCTTTCGGTGGTTAAGGGCCTTCTTCCATGTGCCTCTTATCCACCGAAAAGGTCCACTTTCGGTAGTTAAGTGGTTTTTTGGTAAACCCCTTAAACCACCGAAACCTGTAATTCAAAAATTAACAAGCCAACATCCAAAGTGATGGTTCTTTCAACTGTACACTTCAAAAATAGACCTCCTAAGGTACTCTAAAAAATTTAGAAAGAATTTTTTTTGACTCTATCTTATCACCTAAAATAATGAAACTTTGGCAGTGTTATTTTAGGAGATAACACCTTGGAGGAAGAAGGGACTCATGGTCCTCTTTCTTCTCAGTGTTTTCTTTCACTAATATCAGCCTTTTCATTGGTGACATGGGTCTAATTGTTTATTTTGTCCTTATGTCCCTATGCTCATTAATTTAGTTGTTGTTTTATTTCTTAGTTTAATTCTTAGTTGTTCTTTTATATTTCTTTCTCTAACCCTTTTCCTTACAGCTGTCCTACTTAGAAAACCCAACTAAGCTTGCAAGCACCTCTATTTTTCTCACTAAGGTGACAAAAGAGGCGCAATAGATTGGTGACTCCACCAGGGAAAGGTATCATTTTCCTACCTCATTTGGGTTTTTCTATCTCTTCTTTTGGTTTATTTAACTTGCAGGTGCATTAATCGGCCTAAGTCGACCTGTCAATCATCCAATTCCAAGTTGAATTGAGAGAATTCCATCTGGAATTTTCATTCACGTCCATGTGTCACCTTTGCATGGGTTTTTCAGCCCATAGACGCACACATGCGCCTAAGTCACAGTTCTGTTCTGCACACCTGCGCCCATTATCTCTTTTCGGTCTACACACATGCACTCTTTGCGCCTCTGTTTCCACTGAGACCCACACACATGTGCAAAAAAATCACATTGTAAAGTTTTTAAGATGTGGGGAAGGCCCTTAGCCTAAAAAGTGATTTCATGCATGTTTTAAAGCTGCACCACACTTAGTCCCCTATTCATATAAAGGGATTAGTCAAAACACATAGGCACTTAGGGGGTTAAAATCATTATTTCCTCTTTTGCTTTCATTTTCACCACATGGATGGCTTTCTTTGACTAAAAATATAAGTTGGAAATCATTTGTAATCACATTTAACTTGCATTGGGACTAGAAGTTGGATAGAAATCGCTTAGTATGCTCTTCTCTCGCACCTCCAAGCAACCTTGAGAATCAGAAAAAGATTGTGGAACAATTTCATCTCCCTTAAGAAGATTAAAACCTTTAGGAGAGGAAAACAACCCTTCTTGGGACTCCTCTTAGTTTATTTTTTCAAAACACATCTTAATATTGTAACGGGCCCATACATGCCCACATGCTACAAAGATAGGATAGTGTTGAAATTTACTTTCTTAGATCAAATCACTAGGGAAGTTTAAAGGTTTTGTAACGGGCCCACACATGATCACAATCTAGGATAGTTTCAAATATTTTCTTATATTAAATCACAATAGGGAGTTAAAGGAATAGTAACGGACCCACATGTCCACATGCTAGCTTCCTAGGGACTTTTGAATTACGCAAGGTTGTACCAAAGGCACTTAGTTAATTAGGTAATAAACACTTGTAAGGACCAAGTGAAGTCCACATGCAACAAGGCGACACCTAATTCATTAAAAATTGGCACACTTTCACTCATTCACACACAAAATTCACTTATCACTCACATAGCTTCTTCTTGAAATGTGGAGGTCAAAGTAAGTTTCCTCCAAAGGGATTCTGAAACACCTCACCCTTTTCTTGATGAAACTATCCACTCCCATTTAATTTCAACGAGGTTGGTTCACACCCCCAACCTGTCAAACAACTGCATCTAAATTTTTTCTAAAAACTCACTAAGTTTTCCTCTACAGGAGGTGCCAAAAGAAAATTTTTAGTCTAGGTAGGATTTCGGGGATAGGCATCCAAATAACTCCCCGTTATCTGGTTCTCACATTGTCAAAACCATAGAATTTGTCAAATAGGGAACTGAAAATCCTCCAAGTCAAGTGTTTCTAACACCATAAGGCAGGGAGATACCCGTGAAGGGTTGAAGGCTGAGGTCCTGTTGTTTTGTGCGTCCCCCCTTGAGGCACCAACCTCTTGGACAAGATCCATCCCATGACCCATTTCTTAGGCCGAAAATCTAAATGTTGCACTTTGACCAAGGTACCTAGTGACTAAATTTTAGGACATCTACCCAGGTGGAAATTGTGGGTTGCAATTGCACCTTGATCGGATTTTGTGTGGCTATTGGGAAATATTGCCATCTCTTTCAGGATATTCCCCCTTTACCCCTCATTATAACCAATTATTTCATCCTTCACTAGTTTCTCCTCCGGTGACTTCAGACCCCACTGTTGAGTACTATTGGAAGGTCCAATGCTATTTGAGAGGAAGGACGTTGCGTCTTTTAGTACACGAGCATTTGTTTTCTTTGATTCCCCATGCAGACAAAACCCACTTATCCATATATATGCTTATTTTTCAAACCACTTTATGTATGATGCACTTCTGATTACATTTTGATTTGGATATATATATTGTGTAAAGTTCAAAATTTGCAACAAAGGTTCTTGTTTCTTTATTACTCTCACCACCATTTGCACACATTCACTCAGCTAGTTGGACATCATAGGGGACCCACAGAATCCCCATCATTCTCGACGCTTGCTAAACCTCCCTCCTATCTTAGGAGGAGTGTCTGGTCTTGCCCACTCATCAGCACCATCATTTCACACTCCAATGAGCGCCATTGTCTTAGGATCAACCTTTCTTGGTTCCACATTACTTGGGTCCACTTCCCAAGGTCCTCCGTCCACTCACTCTCCTTTACACGGAAGCAGAGGACCAACTTCCTCTCAAGGGGGAAGTACCAACCCACCTAGCCCCCCTCAAGGGTTAGGTTCACAACACACTTACACCATGGCTGGAGCTAATCCTCCCCCCCACTACATATTCCATATTTGGCCTCGCTTAACATACCAGATCTAAGCAAACTCACCAATGATCCTATATTGCATGACCCCACATGGCCTGTAATGCCCACCAAACTACCTTCAGACATCCCCAAGTTTGAAGGAAAGGAAGGATATTACCCTGCCAACCATGTCATGACTTTCCACCTATGGTGCTCTTCCAAAAGCATCATGGATGATTCCATTAGACTACGATTATTTCAATGCACACTCACTGGTCCATCAGCCAAATGGTATGTAGATGAAAAATCAGAGTCCCATGCGACTTTTGAGTCCTTGGCCAAGGCATTTTTGACCTTATTCCAATTACCAATCCTCCATGACAATGGTCTTGAACTACTCTCTAATTTCAAACAAACCTCGGCCACACATATCTCTAATCACATTCACGATTGGTGTAGATGACATAGTTTATGCAAAGCTGAAACCACCAAACAACAGTGCCTTGACTAGTTTCTTAGATCACTTGTCTCTCTCCTCGGTAAGGATGTATCTTCCACCTTCCCTCAATCATAAGAAGAAGCCATCAACAAGGCTCAACAATACGACCTCATGCCATAAGTATAAGTATCAGGATACAATACGACCTCCCCAAACCCATGCCATTTGGTCAAGACAAACTTGGGATGTCTCACTCAACAGACGGATTGATTGGTAATACCACACACCACATTCCTCAACCCCAACCACCACCAATGTATGGCACACCTCAATATCCACCGACATATGGGGGCACCTCTTATTACCCCCCACCCCCTTATCAACAACCATACCTTGTTGCTATGCCTCCACCCATCAATGGGCCACCGTTGGCACCCCCCATACACCCACCAATTCAAACAAGTCTTGGTACCCTCTCTACCTCAACTTATAGTACTAGCGAAAGCACTACGCCTTCCTATCTACCTTACGAATCGGTACCCCCACAAAATCCGTACTTTCCATTTCCTGGTCCCCTACAACCCATGGCCCCCCCACATCCTCACGTTGGGGTGAATTTTGTTCAACCCTCTCCCATTCAACAATATAAAAATTTTGAACAGCTGAACATGGAAAATCCAACCCATCCATCGAACAATGCAAAAAATAAAGGAATAAATAGGAACAATAACAACCCAGGCTAAGGCGGGAATCAACCCCAACAAAACCAACCGGCTGGGGGCAACCAGAACCAAGGGAATCAAAAACCCTAGGGGGGTAATAACAATAGGCATCAAGGGAGAAATAAAAATACTATCAAAACCAATTTCCCTTGTGCCCTTTGCGGTGAGTTCGGTCATTATACTCATCATTGCCCCCAAATCAATGATTTTAAACTGATGAAAGACTCAGGCAGTCTACCACATCCTCCAGCATTGCCTACCCCTCAGCAGGCCCCACAACAATATGTGCAACAAACCCCCCCCAGTCGTGCTGCAGAATCCCATCCCACACCAAGGTGTGATAAACACCCAATAGGACACACTGTTGGAAATATGGATACAACAGAGATGACGCAGATGATCAAGGTTGTCATTGATGGCAATCGATTGATTATGAAGAACAGATGCTGAAACACGCTGCAATACAAATGTAAACTATGCAAACTGCTGCAACACAAATGCAAACACAGACGCTGAAAAACAGTGCTGAAACAGCGTTGGAACACAGAAAATAACGCAGATGGTTAAGGTTGTCATTGATGGCTATAACAAAAAAATGCCGCAGATGATCAAGATTGTTTATACGAACACAGATGCTGCAACACAAAAGTGAAACATGCTGAAACGTAGATGGTGAAACACAACTGAAACGTAGATGCTGAAACACAACTGAAACGTAGATGCTGAAACACAAATGCAGAATCTCAGATGTTGAAACGTAGATGCTGAAACACAACTGTTGGAACACGAATGCTGAAACACGACTGCTGCAACACGAATGCTGAAACACGACTGTTGGAAGCGAACACAGATGCTGCAACACAAAAGTGAAACATGCTAAAACGTAAATGCTGAAACACGACTGCTGAAACACGACT